>OZ007569.1:70509081-70811834 GCA_963931925.1 Onchidella celtica
AAGATAGTATATTTTGGCAGAGGAAGAACTGAACTTAACTTTGATGTAGGATGCATGCCGCTTTAACCTAAACATGCAGCTTAACATAAACTTTACCTAAACATGAACTGACACGCGACTCGCCAGCCATAAAATAACAATAAGTAGAACAAGCAAATAGAATATTTTAAATAAATGATTTTTAAATAAATAAATATATTAATTATACACTAACTATATGTAAAATATTCTGATTTTAGTATTAGTTTTCATCACCCAACCTAGGCGGCACCAGGAACTAAAGATCAAAATTTAAAAACCCTAGAGCCCTGCTAGGCCTTAATGTCTTATTACGTTTTAACTGGGGCTCTAGAGGAAAGCAGTCAACTAGTGACATGTTTCATTGGCAAAAAGGGGATCAAACTCCTGAAAGGGACAGACGAGTGTTCTGGAACTGCATCTCCTCCTGCTGTCTTGTCCTTGCTTTTCCTCTTTGGCGCTTACCATAAATTAAAAAAATAGAAAGACAGACAAGAAAAGACAAAAGACAATCAAGAAACACGAAGAAAAGAACAGAACGGAACAACAATCAAGAACAGGGGGTCAACAGCATTACGCTGAGGCCCCCGAGAAACAAAGGGCCTCATCGTCGCTTTACCTAAACACTCAGCGGTAGTTGGCCTACTATAGTCCGTTCACCGAGGCGTGATCACGGTTTAGTTGGATTTTCTCAGCCATTACGAAACACAGGGTCCTGAATTTTTGCATGCAGTGTTACATTTATCATGACCCTACAAATCTTGAATTTGAAGTCTCTGCACTGCACCGTTCATTCAAAGCGGCGAATTCCTTTGATCTTTTCTTTGTTTTCAATTGAATATGCCCCAAACTTATAGATGTTTACAGTATACGTGTGTTCCAACATGATCTGTCACTTCTCGTTTCCCTGTAGTTGATCTAAATTCCTACATATAGTAACAATCTGTTTTGAATTGCAGTGGCATGGCATCACGTTAGGGACTTGAGGTTTGCTTTACACGTAAATGCATTAACAATTGTTCCTTTCCTGTAAGATAAAGCTATTACAGATTCATTACTTATCAATTGAAAACAGCCTTTTAGTTATGCTAAACGGTAACAATTAACGTCCTGTGAAAGATAAAGTTTGTAAAGTAGCTAGGCTTTCCAATCTGTATTAAGTTGTGAGAAAATAATACACATATCGAGATATGGCCACCCTTTCCCCTCTGAGTCCCTGTCAAGTGTCATTGCAAGAGCATGGCCTTGTGGGTATAATGATCAGGCTGCGGACCTGGGAAAACTTTAGGCCCAATAGAAAGGTTAGCCCTAAAAAGGTGTTGTTGTTTTTTTTTGTTTTATTTCAAAACAGGCAAGCACTTTTCGGTGTTTTTTAATGTATCATCTCAGTCGCTTTCTGAGTCGGATGTCTCCATTGGATTGATGACGAAATTCGGTTGAATAAAATGAAGGCCCTCGTTTTGCCAGTATTCTTCCTACAACCGCTATACATGGTCCTCTCACTTGGTGAAAAATTCTGCAGCGACTGTTTTCATTGCTGCATGAGTTAGATTTTGGATGTCTGACAGTTTGAAGGTCTTGTTCTCCAATGTTCCGCATCGTATTGATTTTGATGTTTAAATCCACGATGAAAGGAATTTTGAAATTGAAAGATCTCTGACAACGCCTCTGACTCTGTGTTGGCCTATGAGTGAACAATCACGAGAGTTTGTTTTAAACTCATTCTAATCACGTGCTGTACCACATTTTAGTGGGACTCAAAACCATGTGTTAAATTATTACAGCAAACCACCTAAATGTTTACCCTAGTCTGTGCTCTCTTTATTTATATACCGCAAATAAACAAACTCGAAAACTACTTGAATAAATCGGAGGCAAAAAATCTGGGTTAGGGTCATCACAATTCTAAGACTTCACGCCAAATTACATTCAAATATCATCGACGGTTGCAAGCTACGAGCAGTTATCTGTGATCATGCCTCGGTGAACGGACTATAGTAGCCTTGTAATGTTGGCCTAAAATTACGCGAAAACGGGATTTCGCCCCTTCAGCGGGGCACTTTGTACTACCTGTTAGAATTAAATTTTAACTTTTTTGAACACGAGATTCAAAGTTTGATTGCCTTTTATGAACTTTTTGTCTATTGTTATTAATATCAGGACCATATAGAAATGTTGACAAGCAGATATTGGTGTTTAGTCGTTCAGACTTCACTTTTTCCTGTTGATGGTTTGATTAATTAATCACAGAATCATGTCTTTGCTAATTCAATCACATAGTGTATCAGTCAGTCTTTAATGAATATTTGGACCCAATACTCGCTGTCGTGTCATAAATTATACACTTTGTAATTGTCTCAGGCATATTTATTTCAGCTATAATATAAACAGTGACAATGTGTCAAATCACATAAAAATCAAAATTACTTTACTCATGTAGCGAATTGAACCATCTCGGTATCCTGTGTCTCGGTATTAATGAGGGCGGTTCTGAGAAAATGGGACAACGCCAAAATGATGCTATGAGAAATCGTGGTTCAAAGTTTGAGAGTATGTTTGTAAAATCACCATGGAGAGCATTGTTTTGCTTTTCAAATTCACCGCTGATGCATTCAAAAGCAACTTTGAGATGAAAAGGAAGCTTTAAAAATATGGCCAAGTTTTCAGAAAGATATTTCAAGATGGACACAGTTCAAATTCTGTGTGGTTTGCCCGTAAACGTTCTCTGCAATTAAAGACAGGGCGTTCAAAATGTCCAGCTGATCGACAGTGACGCAGTCAGCAATAGATTCATCGCGGACCGCCAGACCCATCGCTTATCATTCGTCACTATTTTGTAGCGGGGTCATCACTATGGGTGAATTTTTTGTGTACATTGGATCGAGGTTGGATTCGGCCGGGTAATAGACAACGATTTTGCCCTGCGCCCCCTTTCGTCAGCCGTCAGTCTAGTTTGAGACAGTCATGTGAAATTGTTTTTGGCTCTGCGATCTTTCCTGCTGCTACTTGTGTTGCCACCTTGGAATCTGTATGAGACTATCAGAACAAGAAAGATAAGATGCAATTGAGTTTCGATAAGAAGAGTCGAGGGTGGAATCGTTCGCTTTGGCTTGTGATGAAAAGTTCCAAGTTCATAGCTCCCCCCCACCCCCCCCATTATCAGTTTACATTTTAAAGTGAGAACTCATAGACATCCCGGAATAAAGACAGGACATAACAAGTGTTAATTGAAGACTAAACGCCGCGTCCCACACTAACTTTGAATGACTATCTGAAAGGGGCCATAAGTGATGCAAAATTTGACTTACCCAGCTTTGGAAAAACGCTCTTCAGTTTATGCCTGCCTTATATGCAGGGGCTAAGCGTGGCCCTCTGCAGAGGGTAATCAGAATTTAAGCTAGCAAGATCCTCATAATAGGACGTATCGCTACGTCATATGTACATAATTATAAAATGCAGCGACTAAAACAATGAAACGGTTGCTAGGCACTGTAAAAATCTGAAGAGCGGACTATTCTTGTCAACAGGACAGGAATGCAACAATTTACAAGCCAAACTAATCTGAAAAACTATTCATTCATACTAACAGACTTATAAACGCATATTTTTCACCCCTTTTAAAAAATATAATTTGAACAGCAAGTTTTCATTGTCATATTCATAGCCAGAGATTTTGTTATTCTACCATCTCATAAAGTTTCTCGGAAAGGACCCATTAACATTAAATGGTAGAAAGTGCTTAAATGGCATCTCTGTGACACAACAATGTGTAGCGATTTCGGAGAAGTGGCTATCTGTCGTTGCGGTTTAGGTTCGAGCGACCTATCAAGTGAATTGATGTTCAAGTGAATTAATACGTTCGACTGATTTTGATCACAGTTATATCTAGATCTAGATTATAATAATTATTATTCTTTGATAGCTCTTGCTGTGCATAGGGTAAATTATTCTTAGTTTACCTCAAACAAACAAACAAAAAAAAAATCCACACAAACTCTTTCACTCTACTCTTTATCTTTCGATTGGGATGAAAACGACCGCATAGTGAAAAACCTGCATAAGTACGTAAAATCGGGTCAAACCTTGATTATAAACCTATTTTTTCCCCCACTATTTTGCTGTCTGCGGCGCCACTTTGAAGAAAACAGGTTATGTTCAAGCTCGCTTCTGGGTGTAGTCAAGTCTTCTTCGTCTTTGTTAATCACTGATTTTGGACCAGTTCATATGGCGTAAGTCCCTACAAAGATGCTTTTCGGTGAGGGGTGTTGGACTATAACAACAAACCCAAAATAGCAACGTAGAATAGAATGCTGAACTGACTAAATGGACTTGGAGTTGGGCTCGATCTGAAAAGCGTAGTAATTCTAGAATTAATATTCGAAGGGTAATCACTGATTATTTGATTATGAGGAAGCCTCGCCCCTGCTTATATGTGAGGATCTTAACCCAGACAACTACTCCACTAAACATAGGGACAAGAAGGCAGCACTTTTTTCAAGATTCATTGGCTGTAACTCATGCTGTATTTTGCCTTTTGTTTTAATTGTACTTTTACATCAGCTGTGCCCCATTGTGTATGTTTTTGGGTGTTTGTTCACTATGTAATTCACTCTGTGTGTGTGTGTGTAAGAGAGAGAGAGAGATAGAGAGAGAGAGAGAGAGAGAGAGAGAGAGAGAGAGAGAGATAGAGAGATAGAGAGGGAGAGAGAGAGAGGGAGAGAGAGAGAGGGAGAGAGAGAGAGAGAGAGAGAGATATAGAGAGATAGAGAGGGAGAGAGAGAGAGAGAGAGAGAGAGAGAGAGAGAGATAGAGAGGGAGAGAGAGAGAGAGAGAGAGAGAGAGAGAGATAGAGAGATAGAGAGGGAGAGAGAGAGAGGGAGAGAGAGAGAGGGAGAGAGAGAGAGGGAGAGAGAGAGAGAGAGAGAGAGAGAGGGAGAGAGAGAGAGAGAGAGAGAGAGAGGGAGAGAGAGAGAGAGAGAGAGAGAGAGAGAGAGGAGAGAGAGAGAGAGAGAGAGAGAGAGAGAGAGAGAGAGAGAGAGAGAGGGAGAGAGAGAGAGAACTTATTCAAAGCAAAACTGTAGCATCACACACACATTACTACATATTGTTTTAACACATCTACTCAAAGCAGCGTGACACAATTTGTCCATCTAATTTTTGGTACACCGCTCCTGTGAAAGGGCGCCAGAGGACAGAACTCAACATGGTCAATGTCTTTGAGTGTAATTTTCATTTTCCCGTTCATGCAATTGAATCATAATTTTGTTGGCCAACACAGTCATTTTAGGGAACTGAATTTTTGGGTTTGAATTTGGCCAACAATTTAGGATTGCTCACTTTAAAGGGCCATAGCTCACAGTCTAATGGTAGTAATAAGACAAAACTTGGTATGGAAACTCAAAAATTATGATTTACAAGAAGAAACACACACACACACACACACACACACACACATGCACACACACACACACACATACATGTACGGCATACCAAGTCAGTACCTGGAAATTTTACCCATCATCTGGGTACCATACTATTTTACAGCTTTATCGAATATCTGGTGTGACTAGAAAATAGAGCACATAGCTCTGTAAGAGCTTGTAGGTCAATTTTTTAATTTAATAAAAATGCCTTCAGTTGGTGGGTTCTTTTATAGGGCTGAAAAGTTTCCTAATATATGGGTACCATAATGTTAGGACTTGTATATATTTGCAATGCTGTGAGGACTCCGAGTGTGACATACAAGTCAGGACCTGATGTGTAAAACACAAGTCAGAACTTGGAAGTGTATCAGGCCATGTAGGGACGTGTGTAAGTCCTCATTTTTTAGTGTGTAAAATGTAAATCAGGACTTGGGAGTATACAATACAAAGTCGAGATTTGTGTAAGTTTGACAGGTTGTTTAATGCTATTAACTTGTTATGAAGAGGGATGTCTCTGCATAAATGCAGTCATTAGTAATATCAAATGAAGGCTTCAGGGGAAAAAAGCAGACAAGTCACATTCAAGTTTTGATTTAATTTCTTAACAAAAACCTTTGAAATATCTCACTGAAGAAAAAAATTAAAAAATTCACTGACAGCAAATTTGACCCAGATCGAGTACTAGTAGTAGTAGCTGCACTGACAAATTGTAATAAGCAGTGAATATGTCACGACTGCTTGTTTCAACAACTTTGTGTGGCAATTCCAAATCATCAGTATGGATATGACATGTCTGGTTATTCCTCCGTGGCCTTCAAATGCTAAAAGCGAAACAGCATAAACACACAAAAAATTAAATGAAAGAAAATAGATCATTGTGATATGACATTGCAGTACTTTTATTTATTTTAAAATGCATAACCAAAGACCATATCAATTATCATAATGCCATTGTTGAGTTTAAATTGAAAGTAGACACTATTACGAAATTGTTAATTTTAAATGTGCTTTTATTTTGTTGGAAAAAAATATATTGGGATCTTTAATGCAATTTCCTGTGATTTTTGAAAATTTTTACGGCCATTTCGATTAGGTATCAGCAGTTAAATGTTATAGAAAAACCACTCTGATTGCCACTTCCCCCTCCAACTCCTCACTGTAAGGAGAAGTGGAACGATCCTCAATGACCGCTGACGCTGTCATCAAGAGCAATGTCATGGTCAAAGTCGGCTTCACGCTCAGAGGAAGTGACACAATCTCGTCATCGTGGTTTTCGTGCCGGTCAAGATTACTCGACGTCTCGGCAAGACATACTTTAGAAATGATCCCTAAAAGTATGATCTTAACTAGCAATAGTAAAAGTAAGGTATTTGTATATGCAAGACCAATTTCTTGTTGTGGTGAATATTTCAGTCATAGGAATGAATTGTTATGCCTATAAAAAATATTTCTCATCGCATTTAATGAGTACTTTTAATTTAGCATATATTATTGTTGCTAAAAACGACCAATTCCTACATTTACATTTCCTCAGCTTTGTTTTTTCTTGTGTAATAACGAAAATTACAATATGAAAACTTTATCCAAGGGACGTAATAAGGTAGAAACAGAGATTTGTATAGAGGGGAGATAATTTAGTTTTTGAAAGGGGATTTTCGATAATTCTTTACATGATACTCTTATATTGATCCAGAAAACCGTAGATTTTCTTAAAAGAACAAATCTGCAGATTTAGATTGGTGAACAAAAGAAGAAGAAGAATATTGATGTGTGCATAGTGGTAAAAGCTGTTACAGCAGTTACAGCAGTTATTTCCTGGTCTGTGATGTCTTTTCTTGAAAAGATCCAGTTTTAATTTTATGTCGAAATATTATTAGTGTAAATGTACATATATAAACACTGGCTTTTCTCTCTATTCAGTCTCTCATATCAAATTTACATTCTTTATTCTCTTTTCATTTTGATGTTTATGCCCATCATTGTTTTTTGGTATGTTTTCTGCTGCCTCCTGTCTATTTTTGGTTCTTCTCTATAATTCATAATTTTTTTTCTTTTGTGTGTTATGTTTTTCAACTGTCTGACAGTGTCCTTGAGTATCATGTACCTCTGTTCCACACTCAAGTTATTCACATTATATTAAACATGATGAAATCACCAAGAGCTTTGCTTGTTAATTTAATTGCAACGGTGACTTGCTTGCCATAGATTCCTGTAGTGTCACACTGAGTTTTGCCATAACATGGAAATGAACACTTTTACAGTCTGCCTTATGATATTACAATAAAATTTTTGCAATTTGAAATTGAAGAATGATACAATTTAGCTAATTGCTGCAGTATATTTCTTTCTTAATACAATATAACTTAATTAATCATGATATTATTTGTTCATTTTCTTATATCTAGTTGATGGATTTTGATTTATGCTTGATTGTAGGCTCTCTGGTATGACAAAATAGTCAGATAATTTGTTTTTTAACTCTCAGTGATATTGTTTGTGTTACTCCCCTTGACCTTCCAAACAATCATTGTGTGTAGAAAATGAGAGGGGCAAAATAGGTAACAAGGTATAATGCCCGGCTCACGGAAAAAACGGCAAGACTGTTCTCCAAATCAATGGAAACACACGGCTACAAACATTAAAAAATACAAAAGATAGTATATTTTGACAGAGGAAGAACTGAACTTTATTTTGATGTAGGATGCATGCCGCTTTACCTAAACACTCAGCGGTAGTAGGCCTACTAGTAGAATTGTAATGTTGGCCTAAAATTGTTGTTAATATCAGGACCATATAGAAATGTTGACAAGCAGATATTGGTGTTTAGTCGTTCAGACTTCACTTTTTCCTGTTGATGGGTTGATTAATTAATCACTGAATAATTTCATTGCTAATTCAATCACATAGTGTATCAGTCAGTCTTTAATGAAAATTTGGACCCAATACTCGCTGTCGTGTCATAAATTATTCACTTTGTAATTGTCTCAGGCATATTTATTTCAGCTATAATATAAACAGTGACAATGTGTCAAATCACATAAAAATCAAAATTACTTTAATCGTGTAGCGAATTGAACCATCTCGGTATCCTGTGTCTCGGGTATTAATGAGGGCGGTTCTGAGTAACGCCAAAACGAGGCTATGAGACATCGTGGTTCAAAGTTTGAGAGTATGTTTGTAAAATCACCATGGAGATCATTGTTTTTGTTTTCAAATTCGCCGCTGGTGAATTCAAAAGCAACTTTGCGGTAAAAAGGAAGCTTTAAAAATATGGCCAAGTTTTCAGAAAGATATTTCAAGATGGACACAGTTCAAATTCTGTGTAGTTTGCCCATAAACGTTCTCTGCAAATAAAGACAGGGCGTTCAAAATGTCCAGCTGATCGACAGTGACGCAGTCAGCAATAGATTCATCGCGGATCGTCAGTCCCATCGCTTATCATTCGTCACTATTTTGTAGCGGGGTCATCACTATGGGTGAATTTTTTGTTTACATTGGATCGAGGTTGGATTCGGTCGGGTAATAGACAACGATTTTGCCCTGCGCCCCCTTTCTTCAGCGGTCAATCTAGTTTGAAACAGTCATGTGAAATTGTTTTTGGCTCTACGATCTTTCCTGCTGCAACTTGTGTTGCCACCTTGAAATCTGTATGAGACTATCAGAACAAGAAAGATAAGCTGCAATTGAGTTTCGATAAGAAGAGTGTTGTGTCGAGGATGGAATCGTTCGCTCTGGCGTGTGATGAGAAGTTTCAAGCCCATAGTCCCCTCCCCCCTCTCCATTATCAGTGCATACTTTGAGAACTCATACAACGGGTGTGGACAAGATCTAATTCTAACACGTTTCAGCCGACGTTTTTTCCCCTCTGACTTCCAATGACCACAATCATCATTGTACCTCTAGACCTGCAGAAGGTCAAACTGGAACACAATGCATACACAGTGGCCTAGGAATGATCAGCAATATGTCCATTGCTGTTTACATTCGATAATACAGTAATGCCAGATGGCGGACTGGTGCATTTCTTAATGAAAAGTACACTTGTTTGTATCACATTTAAGTTGCCTCTGAAACTGATTTAATTGGTTCTCTAGATCTAGCAGAAAATACAATGCAGTTGCTTTTATTCATTTTACTTTGATTTACTGATGCAAACTCAGTTTACTATTTGTCCATATAAAAACTGTGCAGTTCACTGATTGATTAAGTAATGTGGTTGGTTGATCAAAGTCTGTTTAGGACTAGATCAGAACAACAACAATTTGTTTCGTATATTTATCTGTTGTGGATAATATTGAGATGGCTATAGTTTAGGTGATTCTGATGTTAGCAATGGGACATGCCAAGTTGGCTATGGATCAATAGTTTGGGGGCTGGAAAAGGAAATGGAGAATACATTTAATCACTGGTAATCTGTACAATTAAAAATGATTACCCAGCCAATGACCTTACGGAAATCAGACACGAAAGACTGACGTCAAGTCTGCACTTGAATGACAGGATACAGGAGAGGCATAGTTACTATGTAGATCCGCTTGTTACAATATAGCACCGATGTCGGTTTGACGTAGAGAACCCCATTCTTACGGTAATCCTACCAACCCAACAGAAATCCTATACAAATATTCGTCAGATTGACGTAAGGATGCTGGCTGAGTAAGTAGCCTAGGTACTTGATGGCAACATACATATAGGCTGCTATGACTAACTGATGAGCTGGATAGTCAGTTTACTTCTCTAGCCGATGAGATTTTCATCCGACGTTTTCTCCACTCCGTGAATGCCACTGATCTCTCAGTTTTTAGATAAGAAAGAGAACTTGTTGCAAGTTCGACGTTTCCCGCATAGCCGAGCCGTCCATGAAGGCGTCATCTTGAATACAAACAAAGTAGATTTCTTACTGCAGCATCTTCACCAGAGAGGACCTCTCCATTGGCTATTCCGTCGTGAGCGGTCTCTGCCTTTATCAGTACCAGTATGCAAGAGGGATGTAAGCAATTTATACCTGCCTTACACATGTGAAGAGCTTAACCCTGTAAACATAGGGAAAAGAAGAAGGCAGCACTTATTTTTCAAGATTCATTGGCTGTAAATCATGCTTTATTTTGCCTTTTGTTTTACTTGTAGTTTCACATCAGCTGTGCCTCAGTGTGTATGTTTTTGGGTGTTTGTTCACCGTGTAACTTCACTGTGTGTTTGTGTGTGTGAGAGAGAGAGAGAGATAGAGAGAGAGAGAGAAAGAAAGACAGAGAGAGAGAGAGAGAGAGAGAGAAAGAGAGAGAGACAAGAACCCATTTTTAGTGGCAGTAACATTGTCACAGTTTTGCATCATAAATTTACCATTACATCAGACATTCTTTTCATACTATGCTCTATACCCCCCCCCCCCCCCCCGATCAGCGCGCAAATTGTGTGCATGTTGTTTTTTTGTGGTACATGATGCGAAGAGGAGTGTCTCATCTTATCGTTTCTACTATCTTTGGTGAGAGAGAGAGGTGATTGAAATTTTAGTGCGGAGTAAGTGAGTTCTCACCTTTTTTAGGTGGAGTGGTTAAGGAAAGGGAGAGGAAGAGGAGGTGAGCTCAGTGTAGCAGGCCCAACAATATTTATAATGATTAAATTCTCCAATCATAACAAAAGGGGAAAGGAAATGAGTCGAAAGCGAAGTCACTGTGCTTGCAGCTCAATGCCGCAGTCTCACCAAGAAAACTCGCATGCGATTTTGATAATTATGAAGCTCGTGCGTGCTGAGGCGTGTTTTGACACGTGTTTTTGGCCCTCACACACCAACTCGTGTCAAACTCGTGCCTAGCTGCAGAAAAATAGCTCCAGCCTTATTTTTTCGGCAAGTCGTGTGCGATTTCTTGACATGCGAGGGGAGGCGTTCGCCTGGGTTCGTGTCAGCACGCACCAAACTGATGCGCGCGCATCCACTCAGGAATGTGAAAAATTCGCACACGAGCTCACGCGTACGTGGCAGCCTACTCGTGCGTGTTGACACAAGCCCACACGTTCGTGTCGACTCGCGCACGAGTACAGTGAGACTACCCTATATTATACAGGGCCTGCTTGTGTTATTTCGCTTGGCTCCCGCTTTTATAGGCCTACTTGTCCTCCTCCTCCACAATTCGTGCGAGTATAGCACAACTCATGTGCGAATTGTGCAATTTGGGCCTCAAATCAGTCCTGGCGGGAGGGGGCGAATATTATTCGTGTGCGAGTCGTGTGGGCATGCGTGGGCTCGTGCACGAACGTGTCAGCTCTTGTGAGAATTTTGCTCGTGTGCCTGTGGACACGTACGTACACGACTTAATTTGACACGTTCGCACACGAGTTTTCTTGGTGAGACTGCGGCATAAGAAACCCATTCATAAGAACAGGGGATTAATTAAATCGCTTTGTAAGTGTGAAAAATCCTGGCGGAGACAACGCACACATGCGTGGTATCCACTTCCATGTCGACTGATCCCTCACGCGAGCTGAGAGTTCATTCTAATTTATGTTTTTTTAGAATGAATTATTTGCCCATTTTGTCGGGTATTCCTCGATCACGCCTGGCTGTGCATTGTTTTACAGCCCGTTTTGGCCCCCAAACTCACTTCACTTCTCCGTGCTCAATTTCAGATCCGTTGTATAGTTTTCGAGCTTAATATGCAAAGACGGAACAATTTTCTCCACAGCTACATGGCAAGATTCAGGCCCACCAGGAATCGTGTTCAGTGACGCGTCCCGTCCTTTACAATCCATGTCGCCTAAGGATGTGTATTATATTTAGGCCGAATATGGCCTATACAACCCGTTGCTGTGCTATTTGGGCCGACGGTATTTTAGTCAAGGGAGTGGCAAATGCCACCGCGGAATACGGTGTCCATTGTCGATTCAAGTGTGCATTGGAATGGTCAGATGGACCTGGGGGCGTGAGGGTCTAGAGTTTGTATCAATGGGCGGTGGTCAGATTGACTAATCAGGCGAAAAGGAACTGGGGTAGCCATTAGCGATCGATGTACCGTCAATGGCATTTTGCGGTGGTACTTGACGCTACAGGCTACCAGAGAATGCGGTGGTAATTGACGCTGCCTTTTGGCATTATGTACGGACACAAATTCTGTGTTTTCATAAAAACACGCCAGAACAGTGCAAACTGCAAACTCGCACTATCGGCCCAAATAACCCAGAACCAGGGTTTTTGGTTATTTGGGCCGTATTCGGCCGTATTCGGCCGTATTCGGCCCAAATATACCAAACCGTCGCCTAAAAACTCTCGCGAGCTAAAAGTACGTATTTTGCGTGTTATTATTCCTCGGTCTCGCTTAATCATAATGTATTATCGTATTTTCTGTGGCGCACATTCACGCTTTACCTCGATTTGAAGATTATAGTGCAGATCGAAGAAACATCAATGCAATTAATAATGTCTGACATGGTGGAAATTTCCTGATACTGACAGGTAGTTTATCGAGGAGTTTGTGGAAGTATTTTTAAGATGTTGGAATATTCTCATCAACGACTTTGATCATTTTTCAGCCACGAAAAATAGGGAGCATTCGTAACTACCTGACTTCTGATATGACCAAAACTTTGATAACATCACTTGCACTGTCACGGCTTGATTACTGCAATTCATTATCAGCTGGCATAACAGAAGAAAACATACAGGGTACAAAATGCTGCTGCCAAAATAATTACTAAGAAACAAAAACATGATCACTTGACTCCTATTTTGAAAGAACTACATTGGCTCCCAGTGAAAGAACGCATCACACATAAAATTTGCCTAACATGCTACTAGTGCTTAAACAACTTCTCCCCAGATTATCTACACCAGTTTTTAACACCTTATGTGCCTTCAAGAGCACTCAGATCATCGAGTGATATAACCATCCTTCTTAAACCTAAAGTAAATTATAAGGCGTACGGCCAGTGTCAGGAGCAGAGTTAGGGTCTTGGGGAGCATTCGACTGCACGAGAGGCAGCTAACTCACACTCGGACACAACCACACAAGAAAAGTATTAAACAACTAGAGGATCTATATATGTCAGGCCGGTCAGGCCATGTTTTACATAAATATTAATAAACAAAACAAAAGACAATAGAGGTATATTCAAAGCAATAAATTCTAATAACTAACTTAATCTATGATACTCATGTAATTATGGTTCCTTATTGGATGTACTGCAATCAATAGCAAATAGGTATATTATACGAAACTAGATATCAATTTAAAGTGACTGTTGAGTCGCCACTGGCCAGTCGCCAGGCAAACTCTCCCTAAATCATATGGGCTTGAATGTTAGGAGAGCCCAGTACGTTCCAAGCCTACAGAAGCACACTTCGGCTTGTAGGTAATTATGCAGTTGCAAAAAAAACTATTTATATATATGCACAATCATTATTCAATTCATCAACAATGTGCCATATTACTTCAATCATACTATGGAAATAATTCTATAACACAGGCCACTCGTCGTCGAGTGCCAGCTGGGGTTTCCTTAGACTTCCTATGAGGCTGTGGTTCTCTCTCTATCTCTGATCTTCTATTATGCTTGAACAAATAAGATATATTACCATTGGTCACGCCTACTGGTAGGCGCGAACATCAAAATAGCGCAGCGTGGGCTTTCAAAGGTCAGCCCACTCAGACCTTTCTTTCTAGAGCTCAGTCAGTCCGTTAGCAAGGACTTCTAGTCTTCAAATCACAGTTCAGGTACTGGCCAACCGGAGATACTTCACGACACGATGCTTCTGCTCGTCTGTATTCAATAAATCTGAACGTTACACGATGTTTTATACTATCTAACTACCCAGCAGTGCTAGTCCGCTGGCCCAATTAGTTCAGCTATCTCATTGGTCGAAATCTCCCACCATTTTAATTGTAGTAATACGTCTGCACTATTCTACCAGCCAGTTAACGTGCAAAAACTTGTCTAGTCATACTTAACAATGTCAACTATCCCCACCTTGTTTCACCCCTACTCCATTACTTATTAATCACGAACATTAAAACCGACAAGCGTGAATCCAATAGTTTAACTTTACATTTATTTACTCACCAACTATAATTCGCGAGGGCCGTTCAAGGCCACCAGCCAATTTCTCATGGCCCTGGTAAGACAACAACAACTCACTCTCTGCGTGAGTTTTAACAACATCCGAATCATGACAGCCAGCGCTCTTTCTCATATTTTGCACTACTCATGTGGAATAAGCTTCCGAAGTCCACCAGAGAAGCCGAGAGTCTGGAAGCTTTCAATAAACAGCTCAAAACACTTTTCTTTTCATCATACTTTGAGCAATGAGTAAAATCCAAGCTTGGCATCTGTGCGTGTGTGCGCGCGCATGTGGGTGTGTGGGCGTTGTATGTGTGTATTAATTGTGGTTGCGTGTGTGAGCTTTTATAAGGGTGTTTCTGTATGCTCCCTTCTATTTTAATTAAGATTACCATGTTTGATTTTTGTAATTGTTTAACCCATGTATGTTGACACGTTGCTTCTGTAAAGCGCATAGAGCATTTTTAATAGATATGCGCTATATAAATGCCATCCATTATTATTATTAAAATTTGGACCTGGGAAAAAGTGGGCAGATCTTGCATTAAAGGATCTTACGTGAGAGTGAGGTGGAGAAAGGTGGAAGGGGGGCTGGATTAACCATTAAGCAAAATAAGCACGTACTGAGGGCATCAAACGGTAATGGGCCATCACAGAAAGGGGAAAGGGAGCAGCCCAAACGATTTCTTCAGTACCGCGTTTACTATGGTTCAGCTGGACCAGGGCCCCACACTAAATACCTGTGTCACATATATGCATGTGTATCTTACAGATAAAAACGCTCAGATTGTTCATCCTCAAGGTGCGTCAGCATGTTCTAACTTGAAGAATAAAATAATTTCCAGTCCACTCGGTCCAACACTTTCCGAGTTTTCATCATATCAGGTAGAGGCCTGGCCATGCCTCTCTGTCATAATTATATTTAGAACTGCATTATGTTAAAATTAGGCCTACATTGTATAGATGCATTCAGTATGTAATAACCTTTTGCTTTATATTGATCATTATATCGAGCTTAATGATGGCCATTTAGTAAGTACAAACTAAGATGTTTCTTTAATTAGATTTATTTTCTTTTTCCAAAATAGATCATTGGCATCGATGTCTATTTAAAGAATCGTTTTCAACATTCCTTTTATTTGTACTTTGTTCATTAAAAATGAATAAACTGTTGAAAATCAGCATTTTTTTGTATTGGCGTTGTTATAAGTGTGTATGAATAATTTGCCTATATTGCTTTTATCTATAGTGTTAAACTGAACAAAAACAAAAACCGTATTATATTTAACAGAATTTGGAGATCTGGCCTGGAAGTTAAATTTTGAATGTAATATTTCACTTTCAACATTTCTGAGTCTTAGCGACTTGTCAGTTTGACAATGTCTTGCCAATGGAAGGGTCGAGGTGCGCCAAGGTTGGGCTGTGCCTAGGGCATCAGCTGGCCTTAAGCCGGCCCTGGGATAGAGAGGAGGGGGCGGAAGCCCGGACAACGCCGGGTGCTATGTCCAGCAAGTTTATAATTCTGCATATATGCATTTCAGCTGTCAAAACCAATCTATGAGGAACAGTGCGAGGAGGCAGAAGGAGAGGAAAACAGAGAAAGAGATGGGGGGGGGGGGGGGACAACATCAGTGAATGGTCTGGCCTCACAATCGGCAACTGCTTAAGAGGGTCTGAGAAACAGGATGAATGGAGGAAGCTGGTTGGGAAGTCTTCTGTGACGCCCCAACGGTCTTCTAAGACTCCGGGAGAGAGAGAGAGAGAGAGAGAGAGAGAGAGTCAGAGAGAGAGAGAGAGAGAGAGAAAGAGAGACAGAGAGAGAGAGAGAGAGAGAGAGAGAGAGAGAGAGAGAGACGGAGGCATGAATTTGTGGTCAGTTTCCATTTTGTTTTTTTGGTCCGATTTATTTTTAACCTAGATTCCAATGCTACGTTTTCCGACCGACAGTGTCAGGTGAGAAAATAGCAGTAGACTTAGAAATCCAGCGATTAGTCCTGAGAAGTGAAGAAATTAATGTGTATCACAAATGATGCATTGACATGGTGTGTGTTTCTCTCTAATGATTACAGATTTGATTGTTGGCCATTTCCCTGATTTACCCACTGGAAGCAATGCTCTCTTGGTGAAAGCAAGAAATGATTATCCTACAATACATGATCAATTAATAGGACTCTATCTCCAAATTTAGATTTATTGTGATGACCGATAATTTCTTCCAGTATCCACTTGCATACTTTTCCTTCGTTTTTTATGTTAGCTTGCTGTGTTTGCACAGAATGGACATCATTTCATAGTTTCTAATTTGTTAACGTGTTCGAGAAGATCTTCGTTTCTCCAGGGGGTTCGTATTGATCGACGATTGCCTTCCCTTGTTTTTTTCATCTTTAGATCCAGTCATGTGACTTACAGTGACACGACACCACATCCATAGTGTTGACAGAAACAGAGCTATCTTATCGTGTGATAAATCATTCAAGGGAGATCATTCTCTTGATGCAGTTGTATTGTAAGGAAATTAGTACTATATAGTAGGTCTAGTAGAATAGCAGCCAACGTGAACGTGAGCGATACAAAGCAACAGAACCATTCGAGTTTTCTGTCAGCGCAGAACAAAGAAGTTTAGATCATGAGGGATAATTATGTTATGAACTATAGGAATTTCAAGATACGAAGTAAGTCGCGTCAATTTATTTCTTTAAATACCCCAGTTATAGATTTACAATGCACTAGTCTAAATCTGCTGTCAATGCACTATGTGCAGACAGCACGTCCATGCGGTCAATATTTGTTTTTCCGTACAGTTTTATTTACCGGTGTTTTTGTGACTAATCCACGTTTTGTGACGTTCTTATCAAAACATCACAACATCACGTCCCCAGATGACTGTTGTCTAAGCTTGTATTTTGCCTTGAATAACTTTTCAAAGTTTTGTGTCCAAACTTCCATCTTGAGTTCAAAGGTAAATATTATATGACCCTCGCAGCAGGGGTGGGGGTGGTGGGTGGGTGCGGACTTTTTGTTTGGAGCGCGTTAAGCCTCCCAGCCCGTATTTTTTTCGAACTGCAAGAAGAGCCCCGATGGCTAGGGGTTCTTAAAATATCATCTTCCTCGTACATGCACAATTGCCCCAATTGCGCATGTAGGCCGGCGCGCTGTTCATGTAGGAAAGGGGGGGGGGGTGGGTACACACAGGGTTACCAGATTGGCTTTTTTTTATATGGTTGGCGTCAGAAAATTATTTTGGGTTTTTGACTTTTTTTCTGGCTTTTAAATTTTTTTATTTTTTATTGACACGCTCAAATTATCTGCACTAAAACAACATACCATGGTTTTTCTAAAACAATTCCTGTCGAGGAAATATGTTTTGGTCAGTTACATGTCCATGTATGTGCCAAGATTTCTGCTGTTAATTGTTAAGAAAACGCCATTATTTAAACTGCTGTCGTTTTGTGAAAGGCTGTCACCCACGTTAGAACTCCCTACACAGACTGTGGGTCTGGGTTAATAATTATGTACACGTCACCATGAAGCATTTAAAGAGCTGGCCATCTTGGTCTTTGTGTGCCCAATTAACCCAATCAGCAATGCTATAGTTGAGAGGATAATTTCTCGTGTATCCTCTTTTAAAACTAAGACTAGAAACAGAGTGCAGCTGAATCGCCTTGTGAGAATCTGGGCAGAACTACTGCTTTCAAAAAAATGTTGCAAAGGCTTTCACTGCATCACTAGAAATGCTTGAAAAGAAAAAAAATATTCACAACTGGTAAGACTTAAGTCATCATATTCAACTCACTCCAGCGGGCAGGGTGATATTAATCTGGAGCTGAACTTTTCGTGAAATGTTAGTATGAAAACTGTACTGAAATTAATTTTGTTTGGCTTTTTTCTGGCTTTTTTTGTTTGTTTAGCATTGTTTGGCTTAAACTTAGCATTTCAATCTGGCAATCCTAGGTATACACACCCGCCCAGTTTCGTCGGAATACAAGGTTCCTAGTCGGCTAATATCCTGTTATGCCTGTAATACACGAGCCAGAACATAATTACAGGTCAATGAAACTATGTGCAATGTTTTCGCAAAGTAGACCATAAAACCGCCTTTGCACAGTGCACTGACATCACATGGTCAAGGTGACATCTAGATAATAATGAAACTGGGTCAGAGCTCTCTGTCACAAGCAGAATCATTTAGTGTGCCTTGAACAATATTTTTAACCCCACAATGTGGAAGATTGCAACAGACTCTGAATGTTGTCTGTGTCTGATTTTCTAGTCCCTTTTTTCATTGCTTCATTTCCATTTTAGTCATTTCTGTCAAGAGTAATGTTGCTGTGAAGCCAAAGTCAATGCGCTCCTTCCATTCACACAGTCTGTAGTCATAATTATACCTCGATGGGAGAAGATCCTGCTGCCAAGATGATCATAGAAACTGCTAGCTTGATGTATAGAAGCATTCGCTAAAATACGTCACTGGCTCCCCCCCCCCCCTCGCCCCCCACATCTTCACAATCAAAACACACAACGAAATGGAAAACAGTCATTCACACACATACATACTTATGTAAATAATCAAAATAGCATAGATGATGGCTTGAAATGATGAGAAGATACGAAAAGCAACTGTAGGCCTACTCGAGTTCGCATTGCTAAACAGTTCTAATGTAGTAGTAACAAAGTGTAATAAAAAGTGAGCCATTTGGTGTTTGGTGCTTGGCAAAGTGTTTTGGCGTGAATGAAAGCAACAATCTTCAATCATCATAAAATGGAAACCATATCTCGCAAGGAAGGTGGGTAAGGTCTGGTCAAGATCTTGGTCTAGTCTAATACATTCCAAACTGCTAAATCCTGAACTTGATCATAGGTACAAATTTGCCAAAGAATGACATTAGAGCTAGATTTATATCTAGCTTGAGTTTGGTGAGTCAAATACTCACATCAATTTTTCTTATAAAATTTTTTTTTCAACCCCCCCCCCCCCCCCCCCCCCCTCGACTCTCCTTCTCGATGCCGCCACGAGATTGATTACTATTTTGCTGTTATCTAACAGTCCATATAGTAATTTAGTATTGTTAAAATAAAGGAAGCGCAGTGCATATCCGTACATAGCACACAATTCGATGACGTAGAACACACACAGGAATACTATATTACTGACCTTGTTAATTTGCATAGTTTTTAAAACTATGAATCGGCTTAGTAGTAAAACAACCCGACTTCTGCTCGGAGATTGTGTGATCTGCGCTAATAATATACTTGAGTGTACGTCGATCACCAATGGCTACCCCAACCCCTTTTCGCCTGATTAGTCAATCTGACTACCGTCCATTGATACAAACTGACTAGACACTCACACCCCCAGGTCCATCTGACTATTCCATGTGTTGTCACTTTAAATTCGTGAACACCATACCGGTATCAAGTTTTGTTTGAGGAAACCCTCACCAGTCGCGCTTTTTGGTAAACACGTTGTACGGATATGCACTGTCCATATTATGTTATTACACAATAATCTGATCCTGGGCATTGTCACAAATCCCAGACTGGGAGATGTAATAATGATTATAACACGACAACAATCACGAACGAACAAGTTTAACACTTAACAGAACAACCCATCAGACTCACACATTTATTATACATAAATATAGCGATAAACGTGCAATTACATACATTATATTATATTAATTACGTTACTGCCGTCCCACGGCCTTATTCCCACATGCACTCTTCCTCGGGTCCACAACCCGGTAGTTACTTTCTAAAGACACTTCGGTCTCAGCTTCGCCTCTCCATGTCTTACTAGGAAGCACCTTAATATTTCACTGGCCCCGCAGTCTTAGCATTCCAATAACACATCAACATGGCAATAGCACATTAGCATTTCAATTAGTACATCCACATCAAAGATACATCCCTGTCTGTGGCCAGACTGCCACGACTCATGTGCCTCTACTGTCCTGCACCGACAGCTCACTCTCGGCCTATGTGTGGCCTTCGGCCCTATGCTGGCCTATCCCCCGTGCTCACGGACGCGGCTCTTCGGCCCGTCCCCGACACCTACAAGAATAACATTACATTGGTATAATAATGCCATACCACTTCTATTCACTTCACCCCTCTTTACATCTCATGAAGCGTACACACAATAGTTCACATTTCACTCACCACATCTTACGGTAACACACCTCCACCGTAGTACACACTCCTCACTCGCGCTACAAATCCATGAACTCAACTTTCATCTATCGCTCATGGCGCACATTGCTATATACAGTATCAAGGACTTCCACATTCCTCACATATACTTATTTACATCATGGTCATAGACGAATATAATACATCAATCATAATTATCAATCAACGTTCCACCTACCAGTCATCACTGGAAAAACACTTTCATTCGTCTTCCAACTGCTCCCCTCTGTTCGCCCGCTGGGCTCTTACTTGCGTCCGTTCTCTTTGGACTATCTCTGTGCAGTGAACTGGTAAACACACTGATCTCAACCCGTTTAATCCTTACTCACCCCCTTTCACGTTTTTCCCTACTTGTCTGCCGTGAGCCCTTCTTACTATACACCCGCTCTGTAGCAATCCCTTTAATTGCACTCACTCCACTCGTGACAGGCATGAGCCGTTATTTATATGTTTAAGTGCCTTTGTAATTTCAGAAAGTGTTAATGGAGAGTCACACATCTCTCTACTATCTGTCACTTAATGTCGGAACTTCTATGTTCTCAGTGAACTTATGTTGCTGATTGGTGATATCTTCAGGTCTCTTAGTTTCTTTATAAAGATTTTCGTAGTAAGATTTTATTATTTCTAATACTTTATCTTGGTCCGTGATAATTTGGCCTTCTGGAGGGTATATCTTGTGGATGGTGTTATTTATGCCTCTGGTCTTTTCTAACTGCAAAAAAAAAAAAAAAAATACTTGACTTTTCACCGTCTTCTATCCCTTTGATTCTGGATCTGACTTGCCCCCCCCCCCCCAACCTGCTGCCATTATGTACACCTCTAGTTCCTTTTTAACAGTGGAAATTTCTCTATGAAGTCTAAGATTAGTAGGTTCTGAAATTAATTCTTGTTCTAATTCATTTAGTTTTGATAGAAGCGTTAGGGAAATCAAGCCACAAGACAAGGAGGGTAAAATAACAAACATGAGGACTGAATGGCAATTCATGTAGTGGCAAGGTTGCAAATTTGAATCGCTGTAGACATATGTAATAGGAATAGTTAGGAATATTCAGTTTCATGTGACAGAATTAACCCGAGGTGAGACCCATGTGACTTGTACACCCAGAGGACACCTGCAGCAGACATGGATGAGGACGGAGAAATGAAACCACCTCTACTGGTAGGAGGGGGAGAAGGAGAGGAAGATGACCCAGGAGTTTATAACAATTCTTTGCCTCCCATCGTGTCCAGACCAGACCTGGAGACAACTGTCAATGCTGCTGGTATGTTCGTGCTCTTTAGCTTTAGATAGAATGCTTTGCATTGACAAACTCACACAATTACTGTTGGCAAGATTAACTGTGTTTTATTCTTTTGTTTAAAATATAATAATGCACTGTTAAAATTCATGTATATTGTGACTTGTGATTACATGCATAATGTAAACCCCCGACTTCAGTCCTGAAAATGAGGGTATAATGCGACCTTTGACTTTGCTGATCCTTAACCAGTCTGGTCAGCCCAACGTTTTCTATATACCACACTGTGCATTAATCAGACAATTTCCTTAATCTTCATGGATAAAAATGCTCTTAATTATATATTTTTTATATATATGCCGTCAGTTGCATCGGATAGATCCAGATCTACAGCCCTTCATATTGGATGGTGCCAAATCTAACATAAACATTGAATGAAGACTAAGTGAGTAGTTTGACATTCCCCTATAGGCCCGCTGGCACTGGCTAGTTTCTACCCAGTTCTCTGGGCAGGTGACTGAATTCATATTGTGTCCATACTGCGATGCAAGTTCCCTCCATGTAGGTAATCTGTTTTCTCTTTTTCACTGCTGTAACCCAACCCGTCCGATCACCTGACCCAAAAGAAGGACATTCATATTCTTGCTGGTCACGTGCATCAGTGATGCTACCATGGATATCTGGAGGGGAAATTAGCCCCAGGAAAGAGAAATAGAATAAAAAGAGATTAGAGAGTCAAATAAAAAAAAAAAAATCATTATTTACTGTTATACTCACCCCAGCTACACTTTATCCGCTTGATAGGTCCACAGGATGAATAACACGTGACAGTGAGTGCACCTGAAATTTGGGGATCGACAATCCTGGCCGAATAAAATTTTTAATATCTAACAATTCACTTGTATCTAATGTGGACCCCTCCTTCCTTCCTCATCCCACCTGATAATCGAAGCAAAATTTCTGGCATTATGCACAAATATTTACGAAACATTAGTATTCAGACTATTCGGTGGTGATCGGGTCATGTATGACCCGACCCAATTTTAAACAACCACCATTTTGCATATAATGCAGTTAGAGTTCTGAAATTTTTTGACCTTTCCTAAAATCATTTATGCTAATGTATGCCAAGTATCAAAAAACAAATAAACACAAATAGCCGCTTGACCAGCGGGTTCTGACCACGACCCCCCCCCCCCCCTAAATGGTGATCGGGTCCTATGTGACCCGATAACTGTCAAGAGAGGATAGTGATCGGATCTTATTACGACCCGATCAGCGATCATGAATCCTTCTTTAAAGTCACCATCCTCACTTTACAGTTATCGACCCGATTTCTGTAAAGAAGGGTTCGTGATCGGGTCTTACACGACCCGAATATTGCAGAGAAAAACTGGTGATCTGTCGCCGTAAAGTGTGTGGAGGCCCTAGGTAGATAGGGCCATAGTCTCATGAATGTTTAAATGAGAACAGTAGAGGTCAACACCAACAAAATGAGCCAAATGTTGGTGAGCGCACACTGCCAGTCCAATCAGCGCAACTGACAGGGGAAGGGGTGAGGAGGAAGGGGGTCGGTGGAGGTGTTGAGAAATTAATTTGGCACTGTAGCTCTCACAATTTGTGTGATATACTTTTATGTGCGCGTGTGTCTGAATTTTGTGTTACATCGTTGCACTTTTCAATCATGCATACGTTGTACATTTCCAGTGGAAGTATAGTATGGTGTGCTACATCACAATTCAGTTAGGCTTTATTAATTGTTTACTTTGGTCAGGGTATCTTAATCAATCTGCATCATTGGGGAGAGCTGACCTAATAATAATATTCTCAAAAATGAGAGGGACCTTTCAACTGGAACAAGAAATTTACTTTGCTGATGATTCCATTGATGTTTCTCAAGATTTAATACTTGATGATTCCGGCGACGATGATTTTGATGCAGATAAAGACACCGAGATGTTAATGTTATTACCGCAGAATAAAATGAGCCTAGCACAAGCTCTGGAAGGTCTGAAAACTCTTTTCTTTCTCCAAAATGGAACTGGGTGGTCAAAGATACCTAGAGTACAACAAGGTCGGTCTTCAGCCTAAAATGTTTACGGGGTGGGGGTGGGGGGGGGCGAGGGGGAGGGGGGGGGCGAGGGGGAGGAGGGGGGCAAGCACCTCTGTTTGACAGTTGTAATATCCTATTGATGCAGTTGATTTTTTCATAAATGACCCAGTACTTGAGCAAGTTATTGGCTTTACAAAGGAACATGGTAGAGTGCATTAATTTTTAGAAATCACCAGTGGCCAAGAATTATGGAGAGAGACAGATTTTACAGAACTCCGTGCCGTAATATTGTTGTCTTGTGGATTATTATTGTTTGCAGCTGAACAATTATCCACTCTCAGATCTGTGGCATCCAAAGTATGGGGTGGCAACTGTGAGAGCCGCTATGAGCTTTGGCAGATTTTGCAGCCTTAAGGAGCATCTGCGGTTTGACATGCACAAGACCGAGAGATTAGAAGAGCAATGGATAGATTCGCCCCAATGAGAGAACTATTTGAACTTTTCAACCTGAGTTGGTGACGCTACTATGTTCTGGGACCATTTCTTACAGCTGATGAACAGCTAATCACTTTCAGAGGCCGATGTTCTTTTAATGTGTACATGACCCAAAAGCCGGACAAAATAATATGGAATGAACATATTCATCTGTTGTGACAACCAGATATTGTATCCATTGAGTGCAATCCTAAAACTGTGGAAAAAAGACCAGCCAGATGTTGAAGGGACGATCGACAATCAAGCCGTATGCAGCCGCAAAGCAGCAGATATGTATTTGACTTAGAGCAGAGGCCCTCAGGAAGTGGCAGAAATGTCATCACAGACAACTACTTCATAAATTTTGAACTGGCTCACATGCTGGTAAACCACAAAAGGATGGTTGTGGGAATATGCCTTCATACCTAAGGAATTCTTTTCCAAACGAGAACCTGTGGACTCTTCAAAATTTGGATTACACTAAATACAGTACTGGTTTCTTTTTGAGGCAAACCACAACAGCACGTCGTTCTTCTTCCAACACAACATACGTCTGGTGATTCAGTGCTGGAAAAAAGAGAACAAATCAGAAGTTTTCTTTTACAGTCAGTCCAAAGGTGGTGTGGATTCACTGGACCGGTTAGCACACACCAATGTTTGTGCACGCGCCAAACAAATCGTTGACCGCTTGCATTTTTCATGAACTTGATAGATGTCAGCATGATTGTTGCTTACATCATCTGGATTATGTGCAAGAACTCCAATCCAGAAAGCCGTAACAAAAAAGCATCAGTGAGGAAGTATTGGGCCTACCTTCGTGTAGTAGGAAAATGTCTCATCCAGCCACATATAGAACGCAGAGATTTTAGGTGACGCGTTAGTGCACCAGCCAACTCTGTGTCCTTCTTCAAGCAAAGAAAAATAGTGAGTTACAACAGGGACTCCTTTTTTTTTTTCGCAAGTCCTGTTTTTACCGATACTGAACGTATGAAAATATACCTATGATGCTTTGGCGCCCTGAAACTGTTGGTAAGCACGTGGCACGATTGTGTCACTATGGACTTCTGGCGTTGAGACATGTCGGTGTCCTGGGACATATGTTGGTGCATGATGCCTTTGTCCTGAGCTCGAGGCATGCTGACCTTCTGGAGCATCTGAAGTGTCTCTGTGATGCCACGGCTCTGGCGTTGGGGCATGGTGATGAGGGCATCCGAAGTATATCTGTGATACTATTGTTCTGGTGTTGAGGCATGCTAGTGTCCTGGGGCATCTGAAGTATATCTGTGATACTATTGTTCTGGCGTTGAGGCATGCTAGTGTCCTGGGGCATCTGAAGTATATCTGTGATACTATTGTTCTGGCGTTGAGGCATCCTAGTGTCCTGGGGCATATGAAATATTTCTGTGATACTGTTCTTGTGGCACTGAAGCATGCTGATTTTCCAGGACATCTGCCGAGACATTTGTATGATGCCAGTGTCCTGGTGTTGAGACACACTTGTGTCCTGGGACATCTGAATTATTTCTATGACTTCAATGTGCTGACATAAAGGCAGGCTGGTGTGGGACATCTGCTGCGACTTTTCTACGATGCCAGCGTCCTGGCACATGTACTGAGACACTTCTAAGATGAGAGTGTCCTGGGATCAGCTATGCTTGTGTCCTGGAACATTTGAGGTGTTTTTGTGATGCCATCATTCTCTCTTCATAAGGGTTGGGTCGTATAAGACCCGATCACCATTCTCTCTTCACGAGGGTTGGGTCGTACTTATAAGACCCAATCACCAAGTTTGTAAGTTTTTTTCATCACCACCGCACGAATTAACTTAGATTTTTAGTTGATTGGGATCTAAAATAAAGATATGTAGTAGATATGACATTTTATGTACATTGTATATGATTATGTATTTGGAGGCAGCTAGACCATTTCTGTGACAAAAAAAAAAACAATGTAAAAATTGGGCAGAAAGAAAACGTTGTATGTAGCGAAACCCTGCATGAGAAATAAAACCCAAACGACACAAAGCAAACTAAAGAGAAGAAAGAAAATACACAAAAATTTCGGCTTTCACCTTTTTCAAGTGAAAAAAAAAATCGAACAATAAAAGATTTCAACAGGAAATGTATAAAAATCGAAGCGAAACAGGATAATTATGTTACTTAGCTGCGAGTTCTTGCTTCGTTAGCAGCACAAAAGCACGTCCATCTGCTAAATGCATGAAAGCTTGAAGCCACAGTTTTTCTGTGGTTTTTATGATATTTCGTCAATTAAAAAAAAAAACAATTTGCTGAAGCGAGTGTGAAGGAGCAATATGCAATGGGGATTTTCCGTGGTTGAGTACAGAATTGTCTGTTGTGTGAGACGATTTGTCCCCAGGTGTTAAACTGGACATGAAATGTCTCTTAAATCTGACAGGTGATGATAAAACGGCTGGAGAGGATGGGGACAACATTCAGGTAAGTGACACTCACTGTTGTCATACACCAGGTCTCTGGGAGGTACATGTAGGGCTGACACTGATGTTGTATGTCGTAAGTTGCATCATCTTTTTTTGTATGCTACCTATCCTTGATGCTGTAAGTTAATTGTTCCAGATGGGACATGGGACTTCCATCAGTGACGTAATACGTCATGAAGTTCAGTGGTTGGAACTGGGGTTGTCATTTGTCACATAGAGCATTTGCTGGATGCAGGGAGTGTCAGATATGGCATATCATAATATCAATTGGCCCCGTTGCTAGGTCCAAGACCGTCGAAGTGTGAGGACAATATATATTGTGATGTTACACATATTACAGTGTTGTATGCTGTGTCAGGGTCACTTTGTTGTCAGAATTTAGTAGATTGATTTATTGAACTTTCACAACCTGCCACAGTTAAGTCAGCACTGCAGAATGTGCTCATCCCTCAGGTGTACAAGAGACGATGGTACATCATGATTGTCTTCAGCTTGTATGCTTTTACTCAAACTGTTGTTTGGAACACATGGGGGCCAATCTCCACCACCGCTATTGAGGCCTTCAATTGGTCTGAAAGTACAGTGGCCTGGATGAACAACTGGGGCCCCGTGACCTACATTCTGACAGGTTTTTTCTTTCCCTGGCTCCTACAGGTCAAAGGTGAGTGCTGGTCTCATCTCCCTATGAGTTTCAAGTCTCTCTACTTGTTTGATACCGTCTGTGTGTAACTCACTCCCTTTTTGTTCTTGTGTTCAGATCAGAGGATATGTGGAATTTCTCATGCTGTTTAAGACGTCAGAGCTAACATTCGGTTGCTTGCACAGGAAAGAAAACCTGTGAACCTTATGCCATGAATCAGCCAGCTGCTTAAATATACATACATGTGGTGATCTTAAATATAAAAGTTTAATTTATCTATCAGCTTAGCAGTTTTATACCTAAAGGAGATCTCTTCCTTTATTGTGCAGGTCTAAGGTGGGCAACCCTGATCAGCATGTTCTGTGTCATGGTTGGCACAGCAGCTAGAGTGATCACATCACAGCCAGAGACAGCAACCATGTGAGTTATTACCTGTATACTCGCTTAACTGTTGATACAACAAACAATCATGTTAATTATTACTTGTGTACCAGTCTGAGCATTGACAGAACAAGTTGTGGATCTTTATTTGGGGAGGATCGCTGCATTTACACCTATTGACAGAACAAGCACGTGAGTTGTTTTCTTTATACATGTCTGACTGTACATGTATCCGCCATGTGAGTTGTTATCTGTATACCTGTCTGACTAGACGCCACAAGCATGTGAATTCTTACCTGTATCCCACGTGCCTGTAGACACAATGACATCGTGAATTGTTACCTGTATACCTGTCTGACTGCAGACCCAGCAAGCACATGAATTGTTACTCATATACCTGTGTGGCTGTAGACACTACAAACACGACTTGTGAATTGTTACCTGTATACCTGTCTGATTGTAGACACAACAAACATGTGAATTGTTACCCAAATACCTGTCTGACTGTAGACACTACACGCATGTGAATTGTTTTTTTTTTTTTTTTTGGCTCAGATTGAAATGCGAATTTTAATGCATTCATTCAGTGCATGACTCAGAAATTAGATATTGCTATTAAGTTTGCTCAGATTATTATAAAGTGTTTTTTTTTTGCAAGTCTAGCAATTGAAAAATTAGATAAGACTAAATAGTCTAGCAATTGAAAAAGTAGATAAGATTAAATAAAATATAGAAATAAGAATATTCCTAGGTAAGAGAGAAATCAAACCCAGTGGGCTTCTGCCATGTATTTTAGCAGTGTCCTGTACTGAATACTTTGTAGTCGGCTGTTCTCGAACCCTTTAGGTTTTTTCATTATCAGCTGACGGTTTTGTAATTCAGTTACATCCGCTGGTATATAATCAGTTTTTCATGTACATGTGCTTCCAGCAACTAAAAATACTGAATGAATAAGACAAAATATTAATGAATTATAGATTAAATAAAAGATCTGTTAAGATATACCGAAAGTATAGATAATAAATAATAGTGTACTGAATACTTTGTTGTCGGCTGTTCTCGAACCCTTTAGGTTTTTTCATTATCAGCTGACGGTTTTGTAATTCAGTTACATCCGCTGGTATATAATCAGTTTTTCATGTACATGTGCTTCCAGCAACTAAAAATACTGAATGAATAAGACAAAATATTAATGAATTATAGATTAAATAAAAGATCTGTTAAGATATACCGAAAGTATAGATAATAAATAATAGTGTACTGAATACTTTGTTGTCGGCTGTTCTCGAGCCCTTTAGGTTTTTTCATTACCAGCTGACGAGTTTGTAATTCAGGAAAAGGGAAAATAGTCCTAGTCTCAACAAATCCTAAACTCTAGCTCTGAACATTCAGAGAAATTAACTGTTCAAACAAAATCGGACATGATGAAAAAATAAAAAAAAACAATAACGATAAGAACTGTCCTTTTAAAAAACTGGTCAAGAGGGAAAAATTGAGGTGTATGAATTACTGGTAAAGATGCAATGAATGACACAGAGACATAAAAAAGGGTGTTTAATATTGTCTAAGCTATCAGTATCATAATAACAATAGGAACACCTGTATTTAATCTAACTTTACTTCATGCACTTTGGAATGTAATTGGTTTCGCATTTTTCACCTTTCGTCATTGCCCTTTTTTTTTTTTGCTTTTATTTCACTTTCATCCGCCATCTACGTTATCTCTATTAACTCTCTGCAAGACACAACTTTTTAATATGCCATAGACGATGATCACTTTCTCGATACTGGTGGCTAATTATGCGGTCATATCAAATGTCATCAGTCTAATGAAACCCAAGTTGTGTTATGGGTATCAAAACCTCTCATGGCACACCAACAATAAAAAACAACTTGTCTGTACAAAATAGCTATTCCATTAAATGTTCCCTATTCTGCCATTCTATTTCGAAGATGTGGAAAACGTTATTCATGGTTCCATATTTCATCTTACTTATACATAATTTGGCTATTAGTATAATGTGATTTATAATATTTATCCTCTTACTTGTACATTCGTTATGGTCTTCTTTAACTACCCCAAAGAGTGCTGTCACTTCGTCCATGTCTAATTTATAGCCTGTTTTCATGAAGATGATCTGGCTAATATGATACCAAAATTCTCTGACTTTCTTACAATGATAGAAGAAATGTTCTATATAGTCTCTTTCATTACAATATGCACAGTTTTCCGATGATTTTATTCCTATTCGTGTAAGTAGTATGTTGGTGGGATAGATATTATGTATTAATTTGAAGTGAAGAAGCCTAAGTCTACTTTCACGAGATGCATTCTTTGCTATCATAAAATATTTTGTTATATCTATATCCATCTTTCTTTTCCAAAAGCTCACTCCACAAATAGTGCCATCTCTCGTGTTTAAAAACGAATTTCGTATCTGCTTATTAGTTTTGGCAAAGAAAGATTCTACATGCTCAGGCAGCTTACGGGATCTCACTATTGCTTCCTTAATCATGTCCTTTGTGACTCTGTTTAATAATTTCCTCTGGTTTTCCGTAAAGGCATTTGCCATTGCATTATATTCAAACAGTAGTCCTGGATAATTTCCTATCTTTTCCTGTATTATCTCCTTTCTAATTACCCCTTCCTCATTCCATATGTCATATACATATCTAATATTTGCTTCAATCCATTTTGGGAAAAAAAGGAGTTTTCTTTTGTATTGAAACAATGTATTATTAAATAAAGGTTGATTTAATAAATCTTGTTGTGAGAGGTTATCCATATCGTATTCTACTACTTTTGTATCCTTGGCCTCTATCCAGGTACTAGCTACAGTTCTCCAGAATAAAGATTTGATATTATTTATTTTTACCTTATGTTTGATGCTTAAATTACCTTCTACGAAGTATTTGCTCCCTCCCAATTGTGAGAAAAAGTGTTCAGAAGTATTTACACGGCCTTCATTCATTCTATTACTTTTCGATGTCACCCCTTTCATCCACTTCATTAGAAACACTTTCTGCTGATCCTTTAAACTAATCATACCTAAACCTCCTTTAGAGAATTCTTTGCAAATTACAGTTCTTTTTACCTTCTCAAATGCTTTCTTATTTGAATATTTTTTCTGCCAAATGAATTTAAATATCTTAGTATCTATTTCTTGCAATATATTTTGCGGTAAACTCAGGGACTGTATTATGTAGCTCAGCTGTGACAATAGAAGGCTCTTTACCACAGTTATTTTACCATAACATGATAAATTGCGTCTTTTCCATCTTTGAATGATTTCTTCAATTTTTCTTATCCTTTCATTCCAGTTCTCTTCTACGCATGATATTTCTTGATCAGCATTAAAATAAATGCCCAGTATTTTCATATTATCTCCTTTCTTAAGCCACGATATTCCCACATCACAGGTTCCCACAATCCTATCACCTATTTCCATCCCCTTGCATTTGTTTTTATTTAATTTCAACCCTGAGAATTCCCCGAATGTTTCGATGTCTCTAAGAGCTTCTCTCAAATCATTAGTGTGGTTTAACATCAATGTTACATCATCTGCGTATTGGTATAATTTATTATCCAGGGTATTTTTTAATTGTATGCATTTTATATGCGAATTATATCTTACCTTAATGGCCATAATTTCTGCCACTAAAATAAAAAGTAGAGGGCTGACACAACAGCCTTGCCTCACTCCGCGTTCCGTTTTAAACCAGTTTGAGACCCAGCCTCCATTTTTTACACAGCTTTCAGTATTTCGTATCAATGTTTTAATATATTGAATAAAGTTATTGCCAAAATTGAAAGCTTCAAGTGCATATATGATTGCTTTTTTATCAATACTATCGAACGCCTTTTGGAAATCTAGCGAGACTAAGATACCTGCCCCACCTTCCTCTTTCCTTAATAGGGTCATACAATCATCTATAGTACGAATCAAATTTGAGATCGATCTGCCTTTGATAAAACCCACCTGATTATTATGTATAAGTTTCTCCATAACCCTTTGAAGTTTCAGCGCTAACCATTTAGAGAAAATTTTATAATCTGTATTAGTAAGGCTCACTGGTCTCCAATTACTTATATTATTTCTCTCTAAGTTGTTTCCCTTATGCAGTAGTGTAATTACGCCCCTTTTTTGCGTTGTTGTAAGCTCTCCCTTTATCACTGAGTCGGACAGACTTTCCCACAACAATGTTTTCAGTCGTCCCCAGAAACACTTATAAAAGGGAGTCGTCAGTCCATCACTCCCAGGTGCTGACTCATTATTAAGTTTAGATAGTGCGTATCCAAGTTCTTCTACTGTAATCTTATCTTCCATTATTTCTTTTTCGCTTTCATCTAATACTGGGTATTCGATATTTTCTAAATAGCTATTCAATAATGACTTTACATCGGTTTCTGCACTCTCTTTCTTATACAAGTTTTCAAAAAACTGTCGAATCTGATTCAATATTTCTAATGGCTTTTTGAAGGCGTTATCATTCACCCTTAGTTCATAAATAGTGTTTGCAGTCCCCTTTCTCTTTTCTAATGATAGGAAGTATTTTGTGTTCTTTTCGCCCTCCTCTATCCACTTAACTCTCGATCTTATCTGAGCCCCCCTTGCTTTGTATAAAAGAAATACTTCTGAGTTCTGTTTTAAGATTGCCATTTCTTTTTGTAGGTTTTCATTACTCGGTTCTGCGAGTAACTGCTTATTTACCCTTTCAATATCTAGTTCCCAAATCTCGTTCTTTATTTTTCCTGAGCTGGGTCTTTGTTTTCGAATATTGTATGCAGAGAGATTTCATTTCAGTTTTTAAAAGTTCCCATTTAATAGTCGGCTCAAGCTCTAAGTTGTCCCGAATAAAAACGTCAATGAGCATATTCATTTCCAGAATGAAATTATCATCTTCCAGCAGTGAGTTGTTGAATTTCCAGATTGATGGTCCTTTTTTAAATGAAGCAGTACATATTTTTGCTATGACCCTTTTGTGGTCGCTGAGTGTAACAATTTCATGATAAGCATTTTCGATGTGGGCTAATAGGTTGTTATCACAAAATATGTAATCTAACCTTCTAGCTATAAAAGGTGTTTTTCTGGCCCAAGTGTAATCCTTTTCGGTCCCATGGTAGCAACGCCACGCGTCGAACAAGTCTAGCGTGTCAGTCATTTTTTGTAGCTCGAGAATTTCTTTTCGATCATGTGGCTCTCCAGCTACAATATCTAGGTTATTATCCCGAACGATATTAAAATCTCCACATATTATCTTATTATTATATAAAGACAGTGTTTGGGTCAGCTGAGATATAAACGATGCTTTTTCTGCTTTCATTACTGGGCCGTATATGTTGAGGATGGAAAATTCTGATCCCCGTATTTTAATATTGATACCTAAAACCCGCGCGGATGAATACACCAGTCTGATTTCTTCGAAACTAAAATTTTTATTGACGAGTATGATTTGGCCTTTACTTCTGTTTGTACCAGCGGAATAGAACATCTCTCCTCCCCATTCTTTCTTCCACTCTTCTCCCTGTTCATCTGTAACATGCGTTTCTTGTAAACATGCGATATCGTACTTTCTGCATTTTTAAAAAATAAATACACGTTTAATTTTTTTATTTAAGCCTCTGCAGTTCAGAGACAATACCAGCATGGGGGTTTTTCTGAAAGCGTAGTCCTTTATCGGTCCTTGTCGTTTCCCGGTTGTCACACACGACGGGGGTTCAAATTAGGTTTCCTTTCCCTGTTGGCTGTGCTCGCAGCCTTCTGTTTCCTCCTCCTCCTGTCTCCTCACTTTTTCATTTGGTGAATCAATTGTGTCGCCGGCTCTTTTGTTCTGTAGGCTGTGTGAGCGTTGTTGTCCTCGACACGACATACTCCGTGAGCGGTTTAACATCATTTGTTTTATGTTTGTTTGTTTACCTGTTCCTCGTTCACCTGTTCTGTCTTTTGTTTTTGGTCTACTGTTGTGTGTTCCCTGGCTAGTTGTATTTGCATAAGTAGGTGAGCGAATACTTGTGTTTGTTGTGTGCTTGTCTGAGTCGTGCTCTGTGTTTGGAATGTCATTGTGTGTCACTGATATGTTTTCCCCTTTGTCGTTGTCATCGTCAACTGGTGTCCTGTTAGTGTCACTGTTCTTTGGGTGTCGTAATGGTCGGATCTGTTCCCTGTAATAAACCGTCCCTCTCCATATACCTATAGGGATGGAAACTTCTAAATTGATTGCAGGGATGTCTGTGTACATAAAGCGCCTGCCTGTTTTATACCCAGTCCACCCTCCGTTCTCGTCTCTATAGTGTTCCTCTTTTATTGCTGACCTTAGCACTACCCCTTTGACAGTTAACGCCTTCTCTATCTCCTCGTTACTTACTGACAGAGGTATACCTCCGATAATAATCTTCGTAGTGCTTCGTCCTGTATCCGAGAAAGCAAAGGGATTTCTTGCCAATAGTGACACCGATTGGCCCATGAAGATAATCCCTTGAGTAAGCAATTTTTGTCTAGCCCCCACCCCTTTTACATAAATCCTCCATAAACCCCCAATCTTCTGAGCTCCCTCAATACCTTGAGGACCTGTCGTAGCCTCACAGGCTCTACACAAGTCTAGTCCCTTAATTAAACTACCATCTGGAGGGGCAATAGTTGAGTGCAAGATAAAGCACACCCCGCGCCCAGTTATATCCGCACTAGCCCCGCTCGCCGTGTTAGAATCCGCCATCTTGCACAGCTAAAATTTGATAAGTGAGCTGAGCACGACAAACAGAAGCGCAGAATAGGCAACGATATGGAAACGATAACACAAAATCCCTCTGCACCTAGATATACTTCCAAATGTGCAGAGCCAGTGTATCTGCCGGCTTTGACTTCAAAGCCGTCACCGGAAGTCGCATGTGAATTGTTACTCATATACCCGTCTGACTGTAGACACAACAAGCATATGAATAGTTACCCATATACCTGTCTGTCTGTAGACACAGCAAGCATGTGAATTGTTACCCGAATACCTGTCTGACTGGAGACACCAAGGCTGTTCATAATAGCCAAGAGCGTGCGTTAAGTTTTCCATGGCCAGCATAATTGGTATTTTGGTAACCTGACAGGTGCAGGAGATTCCCATAGGCTTCATACTCACATCAGCCTAACTCGCTATCGGGTGGTCTGGCTTTCATACCGCATTCTTTCACCCCATTATTTCACCATCAATGCTGAAGTCAAAATAATGTTGTTCTGCTTTTTCTGTGTTTACTGGTACAAATTGTTTTGGTATGTTGGCTTTTAAACACTTTTAGTTATTTCAGAAAACAAATTTTACAACACATGTGTGGTTCTTTAAAAATTGACTTATGGTGAATATTAATCAACCCAAATGTCAGTAATCCCGCTCCTAAAACTAATAAAAATTAATAAGTTTATTGTGTGAAAGTTGCCCAATTTTACTGCCTTTAGAAGTTGAGTTATGCTAAGATTATCTATGTACCTTCCAGAAATATGGTATTGTCATCAAACTATGGAGTGCTGTGACAAAAAAAAAAAAAAAACCCACCAAAACACAAGACATTTTTAAATGAACTATTGAAGATTTTCTGTCTTCTCTTTTCGTTTGAATTGGACCGTTTGTGTATTATTTCTTACGCAGGGCTTTGCTACATACAACTTTTTCTTTTTGCTGTCGCCTTTGTCAAGAAAAAAAAAAAAGAAGAAAAAACAACAACAGGATAAAAATGGAACAGAGAAAACAATAGAAAAATAAAACAATGGAACAATAAAATAATGGAACAATAAAACAATGGAACAATAAAATAATGGAACAATAAAACAATGGAACAATAAAACAATGGAGCAATAAAACAATGGAACAATAAAACAATGGAACAATAAAACAATGGAGCAATAAAACAACGGAACAATAAAACAATGGAACAATAAAACAACGGAACAATAAAACAATGGAACAATAAAACAATGGAGCAATACAACAATGGAACAATAAAACAATGGAACAATAAAACAATGGAGCAATAAAACAACGGAACAATAAAACAATGGAACAATAAAACAACGGAACAATAAAACAATGGAACAATAAAACAATGGAGCAATAAAACAATGGAACAATAAAACAATGGAACAATAAAACAATGGAACAATAAAACAACGGAACAATAAAACAATGGAACAATAAAACAATGGAACAATAAAACAATGGAATAATAAAACAATGGAACAATAAAACAATGGAACAATAAAACAATGGAACAATAAAACAATGGAACAATAAAACAATGGAACAATAAAACAATGGAACAATAAAACAATGGAACAATAAAACAATGGAACAATAAAACAATGGAACAATAAAACAATGGAACAATAAAACAATGGAACAATAAACCAATGGAACAATAAACCAATGGAACAATAAAACAATGGAACAATAAAACAATGGAACAATAAAACAATGGAACAATAAAATAATGGAACAATAAAATAATGGAACAATAAAACAATGGAACAATAAAATAATGGAACAATAAAACAATGGAACAATAAAACAATGGAACAATAAAACAATGGAACAATAAAACAATGGAACAATAAAACAATGGAACAATAAAACAATGGAACAATAAAACAATGGAACAATAAAATAATGGAACAATAAAATAATGGAACAATAAAACAATGGAACAATAAAATAATGGAACAATAAAACAATGGAACAATAAAATAATGGAACAATAAAACAATGGAACAATAAAACAATGGAACAATAAAACAATGGAACAATAAAACAGTGGAACAATAAAATAATGGAACAATAAAACAATGGAACAATAAAACAATAGAAAAATAAAACAATGGAACAATAAAACAATGGAACAATAAAATAATGGAACAATAAAACAATAGAAAAATAAAACAACAGAACAATAAAACAATGGAACAATAAAACAATGGAACAATAAAACAATGGAACAATAAAACAATGGAACAATAAAACAATGGAACAGAGAAAACAATAGAAAAATAAAACAATAGAAAAATAAAACAATGGAACAATAAGACAATAGAAAAATAAAACAATAGAAAAATAAAACAATAGAAAAATAAGACAATAGAAAAATGAAACAACGGAACAATAAAACAATAGAAAAATAAAACAATAGAAAAATAAAACAATAGAAAAATAAAACAATAGAAAAATAAAACAATAGAAAAATAAAACAATAGAAAAATGAAACAATGGAACAATAAAACAATAGAAAAATAAGACAATAGAAAAATAAAACAATAGAAATATAAGACAATAGAAAAATAAAACAATAGAAAAATAAAACAATAGAAAAATAAAACAATAGAAAAATAAAACAATAGAAAAATAAAACAATAGAAAAATGAAACAATGGAACAATAAAACAATGGTACAATAAAACAATGGAACAATAAAACAATGGAACAATAAAACAATAGAAAAATAAAACAATAGAAAAATGAAACAATGGAACAATAAAACAATGGTACAATAAAACAATGGAACAATAAAACAATGGAACAATAAAACAATGGTACAATAAAACAATGGTACAATAAAACAATGGTACAATAAAACAATGGAACAATAAAACAATGGAACAATAAAACAATGGAACAATAAAACAATGGTACAATAAAACAATGGTACAATAAAACAATGGTACAATAAAACAATGGAACAATAAAACAATGGTACAATAAAACAATGGTACAATAAAACAATGGTACAATAAAACAATGGTACAATAAAACAATGGAACAATAAAACAATGGTACAATAAAACAATGGTACAATAAAGCAATGGAACAATAAAACAATGGAACAATAAAACAATGGTACAATAAAACAATGGTACAATAAAACAATAGAAAAATAAAACAATAGAAAAATAAAACAATAGAAAAATAGAACAATAGAAAAATAAAACAATAGAAAAATAAAACAATACAAAAATAAAACAATAGAAAAATAAAACAATAGAAAAATGAAACAATGGAACAATAAAACAATGGTACAATAAAACAATGGAACAATAAAACAATGGAACAATAAAACAATGGAACAGAGAAAACAATAGAAAAATAAAACAATGGAACAATAAAACAATGGAACAATAAAACAATGGAACAATAAAACAATGGAACAATAAAACAATGGAACAATAAAACAATAGAAAAATAAAACAATAGAACAATAAAACAATGGAACAATAAAACAATGGAACAATAAAACAATAGAAAAATAAAACAATGGAACAATAAAACAATGGAACAATAAAACAATGGAACAATAAAACAATGGAACAATAAAACAATGGAACAATAAAAGATTTCAATAGGAAATTATAGACTCGAAACAGAATATGTGTACTTATCTGTAAGTTCTGGCTTGGTTAGCAGCACACAAGAGCGTCCGTCTTCCCATGTATGGAAGCCCTATCCAATTTTGACATTGCTTATAGCCCTGCTGCGACCCCACACTTTTTCTGTGGTTTGTATAATATTTCGTCACTATGGACACAGCATTCCAACTCAGGCATCTTTTTGATAGTATGAATGGATTCTTCAGTTTTGTACCCACACTCATTGCACATACGCACTTAATCAAAGAGGATGAAACAGACAACACTAGACATGCAACACATAACTACATGAAACTGTCGTAGAAATTTTCCTCTACAAACTTCTTAGAAAGCCACTGCATTCCATTCATTGAATGATAAAGATTCGGTCAAGGTTTAATGGGAGAACAGGGCGAGGAGCTCATTCATTCCACCATCTCCAAGCTAGAGAGGAGAGGACATGGAAATAGGGTAATAAAGTTATATCTCATCTTATCGTATATTTTTTCATCACAAGAATTACAATGGTTGATAATGCAACAGATGTTACTTGTTTCGTTACAGACATACCCTCTTTCCCCGGTAGTGATGTATTAGCAAATAGTTCTGATTTCTCATCTGTATTGGAAAATCTCAGCTGTTTTTTTAATGCACTATTCTAAAAAACTTTACGCTTAAAGCAATCGTGTTATAGGGGAAAGGGGATGGAAGAGTGTTAGCGAATGAAAATTGTACATGGGGACGGGGGTTGGTGTGGGTGTTGGGGGAGGGGGGGGGGGGGGTTGGGTTTGGGGAAGCATGCGGACGTACAGTTTTTAATTATGATATTGACTTTGTTTTAAAAAGATGAAAACGGAAAAATCAAATTAAATTATTGGATTTCATAAAAATCTAATTAAATAATAGATCTAGTTTCTTATACAACAGTCAAATAATGCATATCTAGATCTAATCCATACAAAATGCTGCCAATTTTTAGAACATCAAGGCTTTGTCACGGACATTCATTATTCTAGTGGCAGCTCGTATGTCCATGTGTATGTAGGGGTGGAGGAGGTGGGGGGGGGGGGTTGAAGTCAAAATTGCGAAAGGTGTACATGGTTGGGGAGTGGGTGTGTGTGTGGGGGTGGGGGGTGGGTGGGGAGTAAGGAATGGATAAAATCAGTTCTACAAAGATCTATCTTAGCGAAATATAGATACGCTTACATAATAGGGCTGATGTTATAACAGTCGTCTGTGAGGTGACATCACTGATAATGATTACTACATACATTAATATCTAAGTTTAGCTGGTAAGCATTGTGTTCACGTAGCAGCAGTTTCATAACAGCTTTACGAAACAGACAACATGAAGTCAAATAAATGAAGTGAATGATGAAGCACAAACTCAACAGTCATGTTTTATTTCTCCCCATAGCCTTTGCTGTAGTTTCCTAAATATTTTTGTGTAAATGGGAATCCTTGTGATCTGGCCTCCTCACGTCAAAAAGTGTCTTGTTTTATCTAACAAGCTCAGTGACCTTCTCCGTATCATTGTTTGTGAGGGTCTAGTCAGTTTGTATCAATTGGGCGGTAGTCAGATTGACTAATCAGGCGAAAAGGGGCTGGGGTAGCTGTATTAAGTCGTGAAACGTCGTGAAAAACTTCACCAAGGCCATTTCCACGACATGTCGTGGAAAACTTCACGGAGGCGATTTCCACGACATGTCGTGAAGATAGCCACTTCCTTTTTAAAAACTATTCAAATTGACAAGGTCAGTAATATAGTATTCCAGTGTGCGTTCTACGTCATCGAATTGTGTGCGTTGTACGGATATGCGCTGTCCATTCATATAATACATTGATGATTAATAAATACGCACAAAAACCATGGTTACAGGTTTTGTCCGTTGAGTGTTTGTGATATGTTTTACAAACTTATGGGAGAAAGTTTCCCTCATTCAGAATATCCCAGGAAATAATATTCATCTTGCAGAACAAAAACTGCTGCAGTCACACATATCATACATGAATAAGGAAAGTTGTAGTGTGCACAAAATACTTAGGAAGCGTGGTACATTATTGTGACATGTAAAGTGCTTTGTTCTTTGATATTTGAAATTTGCCTATACGGCATCGGTGTGCGTGCTGTAAGACTAAGACAGTATGATTTAGTTGGTAGGTCTGTTGTTTTATCACTGCCTTAGTCGGTGCCTGCGACTTCAGATTTGGCTGATTTGATCAAGGTGATTTTCAGGTTTCAGATGGCTCCGTTGCTGGCACCCATGATGTTGGCATGTATTCTGTGAAGTAAGGATTATTGATGTATACGGATCTATGTCTGTATGTATGTGAACTTTTCTACCATTGGGATGTCAAGCCTTTTCAAATGTCCATTGCTAAATGTCTTGTCATCTATCTAAAGACATCTGTGGAACGACGCATTATCCATCCTGCCCTCCGAGGGGACACAGTTAACTCATCGGAGACAATCAGCGTCCCATCTTTTACACTCTCAAGAAAAACATTTAAAAACACACACAAAAAAAAACTCTGACAGGCACGTGCACTCACTTACAACAATTTTCACGGTCTTCTGGACTCGCTACAGAATCTCACAAGTTATGTGATATTGCCTGTTATCTAGGTCAATCTTGAATACCTACTGTGCACTTTGGAGCGTCACTTGCATCCAGACACAATTTGGCAATTAATATTTATGTTGCTTTAAAGAAAATTATACAATTGTGTAAATCAAAAGAATGTTCTATACATTGTTAAGATAATGCTGTGATATTATGCAGTTTAGTCTTAACTGGTCTTGTGATGGGGATCATAACCTGTCTGTCATCTGGTACGTATTTCCGCCATGGTATAATATGATACACTGTTGTAGCCTTCAAGGGAAATAAAGAATGTGTGTGTGTGTGCGTGCGTGTTTTGGTGTTTTTTTTTCTTTCGTAAATATCATGTCCAGCTTATATTCTGTGTTTATACCTATCTGTATATTGTAACACTGGTCACCACATATTTAGGAATGGGCAAATAAAGTGTTGTCATGTGCATGTACATTGTCTTGTCAGAATCAGGGCGAATCCTGTTTTTCTATTACATTTTGCACATTTTTGTCCCTTTGTCCTTAGTCTCATTCATATTGGTCAGTTTCTGAATGGATTGGGAGGACCAATAGCAGTGGGAGCTATGCCAGCCCTGTCAGCCACCTGGTTTTCTCCTAAAGAGAGAGTAACAGCCACAGCTATTGGAACAAGTATTGGAGGGTTTGGGGCAGCAATAGCTTTTGTGCTGGGTAATGATTTGATTTGTTGAGATGTCTCTCAGTGGCTTTGTATTAGGTGATGACTGGATGTGTACCTTTATATCTCAGTAGCTTTTGTGTGAGGTAGTGATTCGATATCCAGACAAGTAGTTTTTATATTGGGCTTCACTAAAGTTTAATTCCATGTAGTGGTGATGAAAGTAATTACATGATAATAAATAGTGATTAGGTGTTTCAGAACGGAACCTTATTGAAGTGAGAGTGGTGAGTAGGTCTTTTTGTAACTGATCACAGTGAAGTGAGAGTGGCGATCGGGTCTTATAGGACCAAACTACATGAACAGAGAATGGTGACTGGGTCTAATTGGACCCGGAGGCCATCATTGAGGAAATGGGTCTTTATTGGAGGGGTTGGGGGTGTCATGAGAGTGATTTTCTGGACATTACAGACACTCTGAGATAGGCCTTATTCGGCACACCCGAATTTGAACATTACATAAAAAAAAAAAAAATTATTGTGATGCATGCCTAGGGGACAAGGTGGTCTAGAGGCAAGGTGCTCGCCTCTCATGCCAAGGGTCCCGGGTTCTAAACCCGGGCAGTGCAGGCATGTTGGAAATTGGATTTTTCTCATATTTTCAAGTCCCTGGTCCTATTGGGGGGTAGGATCGAGTAACTAGTCTTCTCGGATAAGGACGAAAAAATTCGGAGGGCCCGTGTGCACGTTGCGCACGTTAAAGATACCTTGGCAGTTGGAAATCGTAAAGAGCAGGCCGAAAGGCCGCTGCCCGGGCAAAATTGAAAATTGAAATTAATAGATTAAAATTTATCCATAATTATCATCTCCCCCCCCCCCCCCCCCCCACCAGCAACAACAAAATTTATTATTCATTATTAAATATATATTGTTATTAATAAATATTCAAATATTATTTGAGTTGTGTATGTGTGAACTGATGTGAGTTGTGAACTGCTGTGAGTTGTGAACTGCGCCTAACAGGCTGCGTTACAATTTGCTCTGAGATAGAGAGAGAGAGTGAGCAAGACAGGGAGAGAGAAAGAAGCAGTGCAGTGTGTTGAGCGCTTCGCAGGCAGCTCCATTCTGCCCTGTGGTTGACATGTTGTTTCTGTAAAGCGCATAGAGCATTTTAAATGGATATGCGCTATATAAATGCTATACATTATTATTATTATTATTAGTAGTATTTTGTGCCTTTGTCTTTTGAGTCAGCGACTAAGTCTGGATTTGACCAAGTAGATATATGAAAATTAATTGCAATTTTAGGAGATGGGATCCTTTCTTGTTATATATAACCAGAAGGGTAATAAATCTTCAAAAAACATAAATTTTATGGCAATCCTGGACTGTACACAGCTTAAAATATTTATCTAATGATCCACATGTGCAGTAAAAACAGGATTTTTGCATCATACATCTGTTTTCGTTTATTGTTTAAAGACCTGTGGCACAAGGTAAAAAATTATGCGGGAGAAGGGTTCACAATTTCAAGTTTATATTGTTCATTTTATTAGAAGCACACAGCGTGTTCTGTCTTGTCTGTAACCACTTAAAAAAGAGGCCAATTGAAGAAAAACCGACAGCATCGGTGGACATGGGTGCAGCGGGTTGTAGGTGACTGTCACGAGTGGAGTGAGTGCAATTAAGGGGATTGCTACAGAGCGGGTGTAGAGTAAGAAGGGCTCACAGTAGACAGCAAGTTAAGCGTGCTGTTGTGAGTAGTGGGGGGGGGGGGTCTGAATGAGGCGAAAGCGCGGCATTACTATCACTGCAAGTTAGAAGGTCCTACGGAGCGGACCTGTGAATAAGAGCCCATCGGGCGGACATAAAGGGAGCAGTCGAGAAGACTAGCGAGAGAGTCTTTCCAGTAATGACTGGTAGGTAGGACGTTGATTGATAATTATGAGTGATGTATTATATTATATTCGTCTATTACCATGATGTGAATAAGTATATGTGAGGAATGTGGAAGTCCTTGATATTGGATATAGCAATGTGCGCCATGAGCGATAGATGAAAGTGAGTTCATGGATTTGTAGCACGAGTGAGTATTGTATACTCCGATGGAGATGTGTTACCGTAAGATGTGTGGTGAGTGAAAGGTGAACTATTATGTGTACACTTCATGAGTTGTAAGGAGAGGTGGAGTGAATAGAATGGAAGGGTGTTATACCAATGTAATGTTATTCTTGTAGGTGTCGGGGACGGGGCCGAAGAGCCACCTCGATGAGCACAAGTGATAGGCCAGCATAGGGCCGGAGGCCATACATAGGCCAGAAGTGAGACTGTCGGTGTAGGACAGTAGAAGCACCTAAAGTCGTGGCAGTCAGGCCACGGACAGGGACGTAGATATGAGAGTGAATGAGATACCATAGTATTGCCATGTTGATGGGCAAGTGAACTGATAAGTTGTATGACAATAGGCGGTGATATGGAGAGACTGCGGTGCCAGTGAATTACTAAGGTGCTATTAAGACCCTGAGGGGAGAGGCTGAGGCCGAAGTGCCTTTAGGAGTAACTACCGGATTGTGGATCCGAGGGAGAGTGTGTGTGAGAATAAGGCCGTTGTACGGCAAGTCATTTCAATAATATCATGTATGTAATTGCGCTATTATATGTATAATTATGTTTAATAAATGTGTGAGTCTGATGGGTTGTTCTGTTAAGTGTTAAACTTGTTCGTTCGTGATTGTTGTCCTGTCATAACTTATTACATCTCCCAGTCTGGGATTTGTGACAGTGACCTTTGACCGCCTTTGATCTTGTTGCTTGTTAAGAAACTAAAAGCAAGGCCACGAGCAGCCATGTATATTTCTAGTACATGAGACAGGAATGAAGAAGAGGAAAAACTTTGACACATGTGTAGAAGAGATGCAGACAAAGTATGAGTTCCAGACTTCAGTTGCTAGATGGGCATGATGGCTGTGGCAAACTGATGTCATGGCTTCCTCAGTCTAATTTACATTAATTTTTCGTGACCCATATCGCCTGCATATGGTCACCTTGGAAAAAAAAAAAGATGCCATAATACAGTGAATCTGGTATATTTGTGCACTGAAATGGTTGGACTTTCTAAAAAATCCCCAAAACTGAAAATTGATTTTTTGGAGCAAAAACTTGATTTCAGTGCTTCAGATGCCCTCATAATGACCCAATACATGGCATGCCCAGTTCTGTACGCTTTATCTGTGATGGGTCAGGTCAGGTCAGAAAAATCTGCTACTGGTAACATGTAATCCAGTACAACCTGTTTCATGAACTGGTACGCTAGCATGGTATCAGTGGGCGTGCACCTGTCGGTGCAAACAGCCAGGGCGGAGGAGGTTTCATGTAACCCAACGGCCACATGCTAGGGCACAATGTGACCCTCAGTACTTGAGTCCTTCATATTGGCCCCCGGTAGCGGTGTGGTCATAGGCTTGTTTGCCTAAATCACAGACGAAGAATTGAGCAAACTTCCCGGACGCAGCTTCGAAGCTGGCGGCAGCAGGCCAGTGGTTGATTGATAGGGCAGATGGCAATATACCGTCACTCTGGCCTGGATATCGTGACACAGAGCATCCACCAGTATTGGTGTTCTTTGGTTTGGGTCTTTCACCCTAGTCAGTTGGGACTGCGAGGCTGTGGAGTAGCCTACAGGCAGCCGGTCAGGCAATATGACTGTCCCTCTGGCATTCTCCTGCACCTGGATACATTTCCAGTCGTCTTGACCCTGTCTTGCCACTTGGATAAGTTGTGTCCAGGCGAGAGAGTGAGTCTGATGTTTGCGCAGCTCTTTCTCACTAAAAACAAATTCTTTGCGCCAGTCTTAACACTCACCTCGTCTTCTTTCATCTTTGTCTCGTCTTCTTTCCTCTCAAAATTCCAACGGCGATGGGCGAGTGCGGTGGCAGCAGGTTTGGATAGACTGGAAGCTGTTAGCACAGACCTACACGTTGGTGGCTGTGGGCTATGGTCGCTTCATCGTCGATTGAAGTGGAGGCGTGGGGAGGCAGCACCCACAGTAGCTGAGCAGCCTTATTTAAGGATAGCACTGCTCACCTCAACTGAGGAAGGGGCTAGAAAAGGTGCCCTAAAGAAAGCCCACTTCACATCACCCTGACTGGTATACCGCGACCAGTGGGGATCCCTTTTTGCGGTCGAAACAAAAAGAAATTCAGCTTACTCAGGCTAGGTGCCTGGAATATACGCACACTACAGGACAACTCAAACAACCCGGAAAGACGCACTGCACTTATTGCCATTGAGCTCAGCAGGTACAACCTGGACATAGTGGCACTCAGTGAGACCAGACTCCCTGATAGTGGCCAACTCAAAGAGCTCAGTGGTGGATACACCTTCTTCTGGAAAGGCAAGGGTGCAGTCGAACCGAGACAGCATGGTGTTGGGTTTGCAATTAAAAATGACCTTGTCAGAAACTTGCAGTCCATGCCAATTGAAATAAATGACAGGCTAATGACACTCAGGATCCCAGTTGGGAAAAGCCAGTCAGCCACCCTCATTAGCGCATATGCGCCCACCATGACAAACCCAGATGAAGCCAAAGACAAGTTCTATTCTGATCTAGAATCTGTCATATGCTCTGTCCCGGCAGCTGATAAGCTGATTCTCTTGGGGGACTTCAATGCTAGGGTTGGCTCCGAAATCTCAGCGTGGCCAAATGTTTTGGGCCCTCATGGAGTTGGTTCATGCAATAACAATGGGTTGCGCTTACTTACTTTGTGCGCTGAATTTGGCCTGTTCATTACCAACACAAATTTTAGTCTCCCCATGAGAAACAGAACGTCATGGATGCATCCCCGCTCAAAGCATTGGCATCTCATAGACTATGTCATTGTGAGGAAGACTGACAGAAAGGATGTCCTTGTAACAAAGGCGATGTGTGGTGCCGAGTGTGGAACTGACCACAGACTCATTGTTTGCAAGCTCAGACTAACATTGAGGCGCAATAGACGCCCTCAAGGGAAAGCGCCACCTAAACGCCTAAATGTTTCAAAACTCTGCTCAGCTGAGAAACAGAGCGAGCTCTCATCAGAACTCTCCTCAAAATTGGATTGCGTGACTTTTGACCCTGAGAACATTGAACAGAGCTGGACTGACCTAAATACGACTGTACACTCTTGCGCCAGCAGCACAGTTGGTTTTCCTGTCCGCAAGCACCAGGACTGGTTCAATGATAATGATAATGAAATCAAAGTGCTCATCAAAGAAAAAAATAGTCTCATCCAAGCTCACTGCAGTGACCCCTCTTCCACAGCAAAAGCTGATGCACTGCGTGCATGTAAGGGTGTACTCCAGAAGAAGCTGAGGAAAATGAAAAATGACTGGCTTGAAGAGCGAGTAAGAGAAACTCAGAAATATGCCGACACAAACAACACTAGAAAGTTCTTTGAGAGCCTCCGAGCTGTGTTTGGACCATCCCGCTCTGGCAATACGCCACTTCTTGCGTCAGATGGTTCAACACGCATTGTTGAATTGAATGCCATAATTCAGCGTTGGGCAGAACATTTCGGAGGTGTGCTAAATCGGCCATCAAATATAAATACAGAGTCCATTGACCGCCTCCCTCAGACTCCTATTAATGCAGCTCTTGCCAAGCCATTCACAGCAAATGAGACCCGAACTGCCACAAATCAGATGTCCTTTAACAAATCACCAGGCGTGGATTCAATTCCTGCTGAGGTGTATGCCTTCGGTGGAGAAAAGCTTATTGAAAGGTTGACCGAGTTGTTCAATCATATGTTGAAAGCAGGGAAGCTGCCACAGGACTTCAAAGATGCTTCAATCATCCATCTGTACAAAAACAAAGGGGACAGGCAAGTCTGTGACAACCATCGGGGAATCTCTCTACTTTCAATTGCTGGCAAAATATTGGCAAGAATGCTTCTGAATCGCCTTCTTGATCACCTCTCGTCAAATGACTTGCTTCCCGAGAGCCAATGTGGCTTTCGTAAAGAGAGGGGAACGGCGGATATGATTTTTGCTGCCAGACAGATTCAGGAAAAATGCATGGAACAAAATAAAGCGCTGTATATCACATTTGTTGACCTCACAAAAGCATTTGACACAGTGTGTCGTGAAGGCCTCTGGAAAATCTTGGCGAAGTTTGGGTGTCCACCCGAATTCATCACAATAGTGCGCCAGTTTCATGATGGCATGCAAGCTGCAGTCAAAAGCAATTGCAGTGTTTCAGAGCCCTTTGCTGTCACAAATGGGGTAAAACAGGGTTGTGTCTTAGCCCCAACTCTGTTCAGCATCATGTTCTCTGCAATGCTACAAGAAGCCTTTAGCTCTCCTCCTCAAGGGGTAAGCATCAAGTACCGAACTGATGGCAGTCTATTCAACCTCAGGAGACTTCAGGCAAAAACCAAAACCAAAAGTACTGAAGTCTGTGACCTACTATTTGCTGATGATTGTGCACTTCTGGCACACGATGAGGATAGCATGCAAAACTGTGTTGATAAGTTCTCTAGTGCCTGTGACAACTTTGGCCTCACAATAAGCACAAAGAAGACGGAAGTGCTCCATCAGCCTACTCCAGACGACAAGTATCCTGTGACCCCAAATATCAAAGTCCATGACAGTCTTCTGAAGGTGTCGGAGAACTTCACCTATCTTGGCAGTACACTGTCTTCCGCGGCTCGTGTTGATACTGAAATTCTCTCAAGAATCAGCAAAGCCAGCTCTGCATTTGGCAGGCTTCGAAAGAGAGTATGGGATGTCGCCGGCATTCGCACAGACACTAAGCTGAAAGTGTACAATGCTGTGGTCCTTCCCACCCTACTCTATGGGGCTGAAACCTGGACAGTGTACCAATCGCATGCCAGAAAGCTAAATCACTTTCATCTGGCCTGCCTTAGAAAGATCCTAAGGATCAAATGGCAGGATAAAATTCCAGACACTGAGGTCCTCAATCGTGCCAAGGAATTGAGCATCTTCTGCCACCTGAAAAAAATTCAGCTACGTTGGGCAGGACATGTTGTCAGAATGCGCGACTCCAGACTCCCTAAGCAAATCTTCTTCCCTGAGCTCTCCAATGGAACGAGGAATGTTGGGGCCCCAAAGAGACGTTACAAAGACACTCTCAAGCAATCACTGAAGGCCTTTGCCATTGATGTGAGTGAGTGGGAAAAGCTCTCGCTTGATCGTGCAAATTGGAGGGCGGCCCTTACCAGAGGCAGCAAAGCATGGGAAGCTGACAGAGTCCAGCAGGCTATCAAAAAAAGAGAACGGCGCAAGAAAAGGCCCAGTGGTACTGAACCAACGGAGCACTCTTGTCATTTATGCGGAAGGGTCTGCAGGGCAAAAATAGGACTTATCAGTCACATGAGAAGCCATAAGACATGAAAGAACAGTCTTTCCATTCTGTCCTCTGTGTCCTTTAGTTCTCTTTATTGTCCATGTGTTGAAATTCTCGACAATTTCTGTTCTTTATTCCTCTGGTGTTGTTAAGGTCATCATCATACCTGATGGACGAACTATTATTATTATCTGTGATGGGATAAGACTGTCTCCTGTGTGAGGATAGTATTTGGAGATTAGTGATCAGTACTTCTTTCTGACATCTTTTTGTTGCTGTTTTCCCAGTTGGGATATTTGCACATTATGCTGACATGTCAGGTTATGCAAATGATCGACAATGTGTTTGGCACTTGCGTAAACTGATTAACTAATCAAATCAGAAAATCCATGCCACCTTACGCCTCACTGTAAAAGAGAATCACTTTTGGCTTCTTCTCATTTTCGAACACATTGTCACCAAAGGAATGTTATGTTGAATAAAAAAAGGACATTCATTTTAGGTTTGTTCTGAAAAGAAATCAACACTACATTTTGCATAAATCTGAATTTGGAAGAACCCACAGGTTCTTGCGTGGAAAAGAATTCCTTGTGTATGATGGACATGTTAGGATGACAAGTTCCTATAATCGTCATTGGCTGGTTAGCCAGACTGACTTTTGTGAGCCAGGTCAAAATGTGTGAAGCAAATACATGTACTTCTGCACTATGTCGGATACGTGTCTGCTGCTTTTTGGCAACCTATGCCTTGACTGATGATCTTATGTCTTTTCAACACCTGACTGGCCCTCACAATAGCCTGTCACTCAGTGGATATAGGATCTGATCGTCACAACAAAATGAACTTTTCATTTCATATTTGCCTGTCTTTTGTGGCATGTGCATTTTAAAAAGAATATTGCATTCTGAAAACGACAAGCTGATAATCAGCAGTAGGAGATTGTCCCAGCATATAGAAGCACGGTCAGAAGCTGCTGGTCAAGTCACAATATATGTATATTTTTAGTTGATACTTGGCAAATATTGGCACAAATAAATGTCAGGAAAAGTAAAAAATTCCAAAACTGTAACTATATTATATGCAAACTGACAGCTGTTTAAAAAGTGTCTGGCCTTAAAAGACTCAATCACCAGCCTACAGGTTAATAGTTTGTCTTCCCGATGCGTACTGTTAGTGGTAATATGTCATTGGTGAGTTTTCCAGATTATTTATATTAGCTTTTGTCAGATCTGACTGGTATTTTCACTCTGATATGTATTCAGAGTTGTTTTCTGTCATTAACGTCATGGAATAAGTTGCTTATGTAATGCCAAGTCCGCGTGATCTAAATGTGTAGTTTGTACATTTAAACTTCAATAATTGTGTATTCAGGATGATCTTTGGCCTTTTAATCAGAATAGTTTGTTATCGAATGTGGGTCACAATGTGGCACACACGTTAGGATATTATGGTTTCACTCTCATAAGCAGTACTTTTAACTTTGACATGATTTGTTTCTTCCCTCTCAGGTCCTCTGCTGGTCACAACAGATTTTCCTCCAGTAAACATGACCAATATTTTACAACATAATAAGTGAGTGCGTTATGTGTGATGATTGTCAGAGGTGCGTTCAGTTGGCCAGGCGCCTGCAGTTGTTCGGCAGGTATAGCATTCAGTGCAAACCGCCTGCTGGGTGGTTGGATGGGCTGCTTGCTGGTCTAGTGAGGCAGCCCAGAAAGGTGCCTGCATCAGTTTTGCAATATGGCTGCCCCCATAGGATTCAAAGGGATGCTCACAAAGCATTTTTGAAAATCCTTATAGACCCGCCAGACTTCTCCAGGATACGAAGTTCTATATTAATGTCATAAAAAAAAAAAAAAAATTCTGTCGTTGCTGAATCAAAGAAACCATTAAGACTAGATCAGACTACAACGCTATTTCCAGCGTTAGGTGCCCCAATTTTTTATATGGCTTTTATAGGGAAATCTTTAGGGTCTTCAAAATCATATTCAAGGAAATCTGCCAACGTGGTTCTATTATATCAGTATTTATTGATAGCGACATTTGCATCACCTGCGCAACATTTGGTGCTTTCCTTGTTAATTTGCACAATTTTCCTTCAGACAGACTAGTCTGGCGCATGGCAGTGCGTTCAGTGGACTGCCGGCCATGCTTAAATATGCTGCAGAGGCGCTCCAAGATATCTTAGCAGGCTACCTGCGCAACTAAATAGGTCCTAGGTGTCAGTACACATAAATGCCTTGGCGTAGACAAAATTAATATCAGATTTTAATTAAGAAAGGACATTAATGTCATAAAATGATTGTGTAGAGCTGAGTGCTAGAGTGCAGTACCCAAAAATAACTGAAGTAACTTTGAAGAATAGAAAAATCCTTATTCATTTTAGATACCAGTGAGGGAAATTTTTGTTTTGTCTGACAGTAAATCATAATATTATGTTACTTAAGCTGATATTGCTTGTACCTCAAACTTCTCCAGTCCAGGTTAGTCTGGCAATGTATTCAACATTCTTTCTCCTTTTCAGAAGTTTGGAATGTGATGAATGTCAGTCCTATACAGTGGAGCCTGTCAATACCACAAGTAAGAGTTGATAGAAAGCTGAGCACAATGGATACAGCGGTCTTTTCTGCTTTTTAACTCATTCCTTCAGCACGTTGGGCAAATATTTTTACATGAAAGCTAAACAAATTTGAAATTGTCTTAATAATAATATTCAGTGACTCGTTATGCCACCATTTTGCACTGCATAAGACAGCTGTGGACTACAAAGATAGAGAAATGTCAGGGCAGTGATTTATTTAAGGACCGGTGGAGTTGCTGATGTTAATGTGGGTGTAGCACAGACTACAAACATAACTGAGTGACATAACCGAGGTGATGTAATATGGACTTCAGTTTGTCACGGTGAAAGAGTTTGAAATCCATTCAGTGTCAGAGGCTGATCTTCCCACATGACTCATTACAGTATGATTGTTTACTATAGTGCATTCGACAGTACAATATACGGTTTTTCCAATTTCTTTAATGTCTCAGGTTTGCCTTAATCAGTCAGGGCCAAGTTTTGCATAGCCTCCTTTTTCAATTTGTCTTGATCGAGAACTATTTATTCACTTGTGAAGAGTTACAAATGAAAGAGTTTCCTTCATTAACACATATATAAAGTAGTTGGAAACACGATAAGCCACAGAGCAGGGTTTATGCTGTGCTCATAGAAATGTCATGGATGCATGAGAGCAAATCCAAACGTTTCAGATAAACACAACAGCCCATTTTTCCGCTGTTGGTGAACTGCAACTAACATCAGCTGCATATGATTGATCAGCACTAACTATAGCAAGCTGAGAACATGCTTGACTTTCACAATTTCATGCATCTTTACACACCTCAAAAACATTTATTATGAAGATATTAAATACATTTCCGGTGAACAAAAATAAACTAAATAAATCATACCCTAAAATCATTCAAAACAGATAATTATGGAAAGGTTGCTTCACGACCATTTCATGCCATACTCGAACGATATGCTAAAGCCTAAAGGCTGAATTGTATGTTTTAGATTTTAAAAAAAACATGTAAAATACTAAGTCCATAAACTGACTGTATCACTCAGAGCACAGCAACGAAGGCCTTAGACTTCCTGCATATCTAGGTGACCATAACCCCAAAAGGGTGCTTCTGGCCTAGATAAAAAGAGTGATGTTGCTAAGCCAGTCACAGAAATTTGAACTAAAAGCATTGCAGCTTACTGAGAGAGGTATTGGTAGAGTATGGCCTGGTGACTGGAAAAATGCAATCAGCCAGGGTAAAAAGAGGACTGTATTACTCTATTACAGCTGACAGAATAAGACCACCAACTCCAAGTGTGGTATTTGGTAATCCTCTTTAAGTAAGTACAAATTCCTGCAACGCCACCTCCACTGAAATCCCGTTATAGGTCATTGGGTCGTCAGTAGTAATCAAATGAGTGAAAAACCACTCTCATTGAGATTAAAAACATTGAGAGGAGAAGGCCGAAATTTCATATCATGCTTTTCCATTTTACTCGACCAAAATGTTGATACTTTTTTGCATCTCAAAATAAAATTATTTTTTTTTTAAATGAAAATAATAAATAGGCAAAACAAAATTTTGTCTTAAATAGATGAATCCGAGGGAATTATCATCAGTTCTATTTTCCATGTTGGTGAGTGTAAAAAACAGTATTCACATTGCTTGCTTATTTGGTCAATGAAATTCAACAGGATTTTTTTCTAACAATGGGCATAAGTAATAATGGTTTTTATATAAAAAGAAATGGAATTATGATCAAGATCTTGTGAAAAACTGTAATCCCTAGGTAGGAAAATATTAATTGCTCTCTCACGTTTTCCCCCCTCTGTTGTCCCTTTTCGTCATTTTCGCCCCACTTTCACCTTTTTTGTTGTTTTTGCCCCTCTGAGACTCAAAATCACTCATAGGAGGGCGATATCGCCCCCGTTGAGAACCACTGAATTATATGAATGTCAACAAATAATTCCTATGGAGGCAAATTGAAAGAGGATGCCATACAAAAGTTGGCCATTATTGATCAAGGCATGTTTAAGGTACCTGCGAAGATGTGAAGTGTAGCTGTAGCTAGAAACTCATGGGGGAGCCAGACAACAGAGAGTCTTCAGAGAAGAAAACCCCCTGTTCAAGTGTTTCGGCCCTGAACTCCTTACACTCTAAGGGGGCCAGGCCACACCTAGGTCATGACTCCCAAGTGCCTCTCTGCTGCCTTTTTCACTAGAAGGTGTCTCCGGGCGGATTCGAACCCGCGTTTTTTAACGCTCGGGGAATATAATCCGACGTCTTGTCACTTGCGCTAAATACGCTCCCGTGTTGTTGGGGAATTTGATCCTTATGTAGCACAGGCTCGTTTCTCCGGCTCCAAATCCTGTCTGGACGAGGGTTTTCAGAGCTTGTGTGCGCTTTTTGCCAATGATGGAGAGTTTGGTCAGAAGGCTGTAGGCTGAGCTTCCCACGAATCCTCTGGCTCCAATCTCAACCGGTAATATCTTTGCACTTGTTGGACAGACTATAATTTTTTTGTTTTGTTTATCCAAAATGCCGACAAACTTTTCTGGATGTTCTCTATGCTTGTTGGAGACGGAGATATAATCTGGGTGATTGCCTCCAGTGCGTTCACCAGGTTACTTGTGATTTGTCCTAGTCGTAGAGTGACCTGATCTTTGGGACAGAAAGTTTTCTGGTTTTATTATTTATGCAGAACTGACAGTTGTGACACTAGGGGTTCAACTGAGAAACTTGAAATTTGGAATTGTTATACTGGATCTCACGATTATATTGTAATATTTCATCCTAGACATTGTCCTTCTCACCCCCCCCCCTTCCCTCCCCGCAATGCCATTATACAATTACAAATCTACTATCTACTACAGTGCCCTTGTCAATCCAGATTCCAAAATTTGAAATTTTATCTGTCTGTATGTTGACAGATGCAAGAATAGATACAGAGAGAGAAAAAATCATGAGGTATATGTACTATGGTGAGTAATCCTTATTCGTCATTATAACTGTTCATTTGATTCCGTTCTAATCTTCCTAGAGAAAATGGATGTAGTATCAAATGACAGCATTTAAACTGTAGGCACGTCGATATTTATTCTAAAATGCACATCAATATTTATGCTGAAAAACAAATTGCAAAATAAATAATATGCAGGGATTGTGGCTAAAGTAGTTTTGCTGTAGAAATTCTATTATAGTTAGTCAGCAAAATAAGATTTAAAATTTTCTAAGTTTCCTGTAAAGGATGTTTTGTCTGCGGCTTTAGTTCTGAAATGTGAACATGGGCACATTGACCACACCAGTATCCCTCTCTCCCTCCTGCAGAATGTGGCTGGTCAGTTTTGCTGTTCTTTGTACTCTTGATTTACTTCCCTGCCAAACCTCCTCACCCACCCAGTGTGTCAGCCACAACTGAGAGAGAGCAATACTGGTCAGGCCTGTGGTCATTAAGAAAGTGAGTGGAGTCAGGAAACGTTTCTGATTTGAGTCCATGACAAAAAATTACCTCTAATGTGGAAACATTCCTGGGGGATTAGAGATACCACAGGTGGTTGTAAATGTACTATATGTGATTTGGTTGTAGATGTACTACAGGTAGTTTATATGTGATTATAGGTGTTCTACAAGTGGTTGTGGATGTACTACAGGTGGTCAGAAATGTCCTATTTGTGATTGTTATAGATGTACTAGAGGTGATTGTAGATTTGCTTGATGGTGGTTAAATGTGCTGCAGATGATTGTAGATGTGCTGGATGGTGGTTGTAGGTGTACCACAGGTGACTGTAGATGTGCTGGATGGTGGTTGTAGATTTGGTACAAATGCTTGCAGATGTATTGTCAATAGCTATAGGTGTACTCTTGATGGTTGTAGATGTACCTCAGGTGGTTGCAGATGTATTACAGGTGGTTGTAGATGTACTACAGGTGATTGTAAATGTACTACAGGAGATTATAGATGTACTACAGGTGGTTATAAATGTACTACAGGTGATTGTAGATGTACTACAGGTGATTGTAAATGTACTACAGGAGATTATAGATGTACTACAGGTGGTTATAAATGTACTACAGGTGATTGTAGATGTACTACAGGATAATTTTTTTTCTTTGTCTTCATGAACACAGGAAAGGTAACTTTTTGATTGTTGCAGTGACTTATGGTGTTTCTACTGGTGTGGTTAACTGTTGGGCAAGTGTACTCAATATCAACCTACAACCGTTTGGTGTCAGTGAGGTGAGGGGCCTATGGGATATAGTAAACTGTTGTGTTATTGTATTAAAGTACAGTTCTTACCACTAGCCAGAGATGACTAGAATGCTACAGCTACTTGGTAATCGGACATACACACTGAACAGTCTGATCATTTGTCATGTATAATCTGATCACAGGATCTAATCTTACTGAAATTTGGGCTGTTGTGATGCTGGAAACAATGAAAGCTTTAAAGAAATATCACCAGTTGGCAGCTTGCCTATTTCTTGTACAACTACAATACATAAAGAAAAAGGGAAATAAAGATAGATCACATTAATTTAATGTAGTATTCGGTTCAGTAACAGATTAGAAAAGGAAAATAGCCATTATATGCATTCCATTAAAACTGTTACTGATAATAAAAGTGGGAGACAGGGGACATAACAGAGTCTTTGCCTCTGGTAAATACAGAATCAAATCTGGTATGTCAAAATAGGTTTGAGGGCTTGATCAAAGATTTCATTTCAGAATACATACATTCTGTGAGAAAGCTTTCTAACATTTAAATACGTGTAAAGTTTTAAGTAAATAATTTGCTTTTATCGCTCTCTGCTCTTTAAATAAATGAAATATTTACAAAAACAACAACAACAACAAACAAACAAATAAAATGCCATATAGGTGTGGAGTCTGGCACTGGTAATGCCTGGAATGAAACTGAAAAAGAGCTAAAAATATTTGGACTTTTAGTTCACCTCCAGCAGTTAGTGAGTCAAAATCTTGTCAGTTAGGGAGGAGAGGGATTGGGAGTGATGAAGAGGCCGTGTCAGCAGGCCTTAAGCCAATGGTGATGGATGGATGGACAGATGAATACTGACGTGCCTGTATTGTTTATTGGTAATCTATTGATTGGTGAAGGCAAGGCAAGATATGACAAAGAGGAGGCAGTATACTGAAATGTCGTACATGCATTAATTTTTTTATTTTTTTTTAAGAAGATGGTGCAAAAAAACAACGTGTACGTAATATTACCACCCTGTCAACTGCTCTCTGGCTAGTCAGGTTTGACGTGCTCAATTCTGGCTTATCTTTACTCTGCACATTTTGCACTATAAGATGGATTTGCTGGAATTTAGTTCTAAGGCTTGACAGACCTTTGGACATGTTTTATACAAAATTATCTTCGATTTTCTGTTTGACATGGAACTCTAAACTGTGTGTGTGGTGCACAATGCATAAAGACATTGATAGAATTTATGATAAATTGAAGAAGAAATTGTGAAAATATCATTATTTCGTGTACGTTTTCTTCTCAGAATTATTAAAACATATCAGATATGGTAAGCCAAAGAGTGCTTTATGGATAGGCTGGTAATACTACCTACATGTTCTCCTGTGGGCAAAACTCATGGCTGCCTGTTTGCTATGGGTAAATGGAATAAAAGAAAAAAATCAATTTGGTCTAGATCCCAGTCTGCGTTGATGAATTCTACATTATTGTCTGTATTGTCTCACACATAATTCTTTTATGCCAAAGGCAGGTAGATGTATGTGCTACCAAAATAGTAGTTCTAGTGAGGCAAATCAATTTACGTGGCAGTTCGAAATCAGAGACAATATAGGAGAAAGAAGCCTGCTGTCAGTTACGTTGTTTTTCCTTTGGGCAGCAGAATAGTTCAGTAATATTGAAGATTTTTCTTTGTTTGTCTCACCATATCTTTATGATGAAAATAAATTGCAGTAAGAAATATGTAGTTCATGTGTATTTGGTTAACTGAGACATGACCGTAGAGACATCTGTGATGTGAATGTATGTGAGGGTCAGCACACAGAGGATGAAAGCAAGAGAAAATCTGGTCAGTTTTGACAGACATAAATGGTGAACCAAACTGCACAGGTATTGCTGCTTTCTGCAGCGCATTGTGAAGGTCGTAGCGCAAACAGAATGATGTAAGTACATGTATACAAATCGTCACCATTCCCCAAAACTGGAGCAACTGATTTTGACTATTTTTTCAGGAGAAGCAAAAACCGTTTATTTAGTTTTATTAATTTTATAATTAGCACAACTGATCTACTGGCAATGGCTTTTTGAAAGTTTGCCATTCGATTATTTTTCGGCGTTGGAGTCTGGAATTAAGATCATTCGATGTGGCTTTGAATATAGTTGAACATATATAAAAACCAATTTTTTCGAATTTCTGAGTTACAACAGGCTTAGGGAACAGTGACGATAAAAATGATAATACAGATTTACACAGAAATATATAGACCGCGCCGGTACATTACATGTACTTATGTTCCATTGTAACATTGTATGTACTGTACTTGAAACGTGGCAATTTTGTGAAGTCTTTATCATTTGTGTTGCAGGAGACGGCAGGCTGGGTGGGGTTTTATGCTACAATAGCAGTCGGTACTGGATCTTTAGTAATTAGCAGGTGAGTTTATTTTAAGGGAAGTTAACACTTGCAGTAAGCAAAGAGATAGAGAGGGCGGAGGGGGGGGGGGATGCCCACAAAACATATCGTGTTCAGCTCTCAGTTCATGTATCCTATAAGAAAAAAGACATAGTAATTATACGCCGGGGGGGGGGGGGGGGCTGATGGAGGAGATTGAGAAATAGTTTTGCTGTTTCCAAGTTCCCCTAACTCATATTGCTGCAGGTTTTTAAGATTTTTACAGGAATGATTTTCTTGACCTGTTTCAGAAATTGTTTGAATATTGTTGTGTGTTGATTTGTGAGGAGTGCACACATAGCTGACTGTACATCATTAACTCCGACAGTATTCCCAGTATGTCACTTAGATAATGTAATGATGGAGACTTTGACTAATAGTTCTAAATATGTGACCTGTCACATGCAAGTAGAATAAAAGTTGCATTTTGGCAGATGTGAGTTGTGTGCATTTTTAGAAAGTTAAATCATTCCTCTTTATTATGAATGTTAAAGCTAGAATAGATGACTAGAACTTGAGGATGTGGGTTATGATAATGCAATTCTGAGAAAAGAGAGGCTTCAGAGTCAGGTGAGCAGTATGGTGATGGTGGTGCAGTATGATTAAAATGCCTTTAAAACCATGTTTATCATTTGAATTAAGGCCTGGATTTTGCTCATAGATGGAAAAATGGTTAGACTTTCAAAATCCAGCGATATCTCAAATTCGATGAAATGTGACCATCGGCTCTTTTTTGTTAGCTACCTGGCACAATAACTAGATCCACGCATATCATGGAGGACATCTGCCACAGTGATAGGCCTTGGCGTCATGAAGTCATCGGCAGGGACGCTAGTGTTATTTGAGTGCTGTAAACTCAACGGCAGAGAGAGGACCAGCATACTTATTTAATCATGCACCATTTTCATAGTGAACTAATTGAAATCGATTCTTTGGATTATTGTTCCTTTTCCACATGAATAATATGATAAAAACAAAAGTAAGCAAAATGGTCTTTTTACACGTAGGCTTAAATGAGAAGTTTTCTCTAAAACCATGGTTCCTTATTTTTATAATCTGCCCCAGTTGGAGAGCAAACCAAATGTATCTCAATAAAAAGAAATTCTTTTTCCAGAACAAAATATTAATTGCACGGATGTTCCATCAACGATTTTCAAGATAAATTGAAATTTCTGGCTTTGATCCAGATTTTCATTCAGAATAAAGTCTGTGGAAGGGATGATAATGATGTTGATACAATAATCGCAGAAAAATATGAGCCTAGCACAATCACTGGGCAGTCAGAACGTTTTTAAGCCGAAATTGAACTGTGGTAAAAATGAAAGGGAAGTGTGTATGCTCGGAAGGGGGATGAGGAAAGGTTGTGGCTGGAGTAGGAAAATCAAACTTGAGGATGGGATCTGGAGAGCATAAGTGTACTTTTCAGTCGTGGTAATGTGTTTTAAAGTTTGCCTATATTTATTAATCATTTCTACAAAATTTGTTCTAGGATTATAAAGAACTGAATAAATCAAGGTTCTAATGAAAAAGTCAGATAGTTCATGCAAAGTGGAGAACAGATTCTCAATTTGAAATTATGTTTTTTGTCTTTTTTTCTGTCTCCATATAATATAATGTGAGCAAACATACAGAGAAGTGTGTGGGTGTATTTGTTTTTGGGGGTTGTAATTTGCATAATTCATTAGCTCCTAATTTATCATACATGCAGTCATTAATCTTAATGTATTATGAGACACACATCCTTCATTCGCGTTCCCAAAATTGTACTTTGTAAAGTTCAGTTATCCTGAAAACAGTGGCCGATTTACTATGAAACTAATGACGCTTGAGCTTCAGGGCCCCCAATCCTGTTGATGCCATGAAGAAACTTTTCAGTGAGTGAATTTTGGATGTTGCCCTATTGTTGCTGGCTGCGAAGGGGCCCCATAACAGTTCAACTTCAGGGTCCCCCAAAAATTACGTCGGCCACTGACTGCAAATAAAAATTATATTGTTAAGTGCAATATTCCATGTATTCCTCACCATGCTTGTAAAACATTATAATAATTTTGTTTGCTGATACGTGTGTCTGCTAAATATTGAAAGGACATTAAAAACGATAATAATGGAATACATCTGTATAGAGCAAGTCTCCACAAAATCAACCAAAAATGCTTTACTATGAAATAGTAAGAACTCCCTCTCTTTCTGTCTATCTCTCTCTTTGTTTCTCTTATGTAATTACAAAGAATTTTATCAGAGAATTATCAAGATTTATTTACGTAACATTATAATGGCTTTGTTGCTGCTGTTGTCCTTGTTTCATAACTATTACCTCTAGACGAACACAGTATTTAGTGTAAGTGTCTTTCAGTCGGAATATTTCCGTTTGTTTGTTTCTTTGTTTTGGTGTTGTTGTTTTGTTTTTTTTTGTATTCAGATTTTGTTAACTTATCCAGCTTTACAAGGGGAGGGGGGTGGAAGGTCATCATCAACCATAATTATGCCAACCCACTGGATGAAACAATGCCTAACAAGATGGCTGGCGTTGCCCATGAGTGTGTCACTTTTCACCGACAGGACCCGTGATTTAGTTATTAGTCAGTGCACTACATCCATGGTATCTTCATTCAACTCAGTGCAATCCTCATTCTGTTTGTGTGGGACAGGCCATATAATAGCAAGTGGGTTCAGGACAGAGAACACATAGTACATGACCAATCTCATAAGTGTATCATAGTAAAGTTGTCTACCCATAATTATGTGAGAAACGTATCTAGGGTGAACTGAAGCTTCTCGTTCCTTATTGTCTCAGGGGCATGCAATCACTGCTGATTGGGTGATGACCACACTGTCACAAATCCCAGACTGGGAGATGTAATAAGTTATGACAGGACAACAATCACGAACGAACAAGTTTAACACTTAACAGAACAACCCATCAGACTCACACATTTATTAAACATAATTATACATATAATAGCGCAATTACATACATGATATTATTGAAATGACTTGCCGTACAACGGCCTTATTCTCACACACACTCTCCCTCGGATCCACAATCCGGTAGTTACTCCTAAAGGCACTTCGGCCTCAGCCTCTCCCCTCAGGGTCTTAATAGCTCCTTAGTAATTCACTGGCACCGCAGTCTCTCCCTATCACCGCCTATTGTCATACAACTTATCAGTTCACTTGCCCATCAACATGGCAATACTATGGTATCTCATTCACTCTCATATCTACGTCCCTGTCCGTGGCCTGACTGCCACGACTTTAGGTGCCTCTACTGTCCTACACCGACAGTCTCACTTCTGGCCTATGTCTGGCCTCCGGCCCTATGCTGGCCTATCACTTGTGCTCATCGAGGTGGCTCTTCGGCCCCGTCCCCGACACCTACAAGAATAACATTACATTGGTATAACACCCTTCCATTCTATTCACTCCACCTCTCCTTACAACTCATGAAGTGTACACATAATAGTTCACCTTTCACTCACCACACATCTTACGGTAACACATCTCCATCGGAGTATACAATACTCACTCGTGCTACAAATCCATGAACTCACTTTCATCTATCGCTCATGGCGCACATTGCTATATCCAATATCAAGGACTTCCACATTCCTCACATATACTTATTCACATCATGGTAATAGACGAATATAATATAATACATCAATCATAATAATCAATCAACGTTCTACATACCAGTCATTACTGGAAAGACTCTCTCGCTAGTCTTCTCGACTGCTCCCTGTATGTCCGCCCGATGGGCTCTTATTCACAGGTCCGCTCCGTAGGACCTTCTAACTTGCAGTGATAGTAATGTAACGCTTTCGTCTCATTCAGACCCCCCACTCATGACATGCACGACTTCTCACTTGTCTCCGTGCGTTAATTTTACTCTCCTCCTTTCCCGCCGTAATTATTAACTATCGCTCACTCCACTCGTGACATCATCCCCCACCCCAAAAAAATTAATGCAATTAATTTCAAATCGCATCAAGATGACTGTCAACGAGTGAGCCTGAGCAATACCTACATTAAAAATGACCTACCAATGCCCCCCAGTATATAAAATACCGAAATCAGGGGAAAACATGGGGATCAATATGCCATGCATTATGCATCTATGTATCACATCATCAATAGTAAACTAAAACATAACATGTAATACAGAATCAAAAACCAATCAACCTATCAACCATTCTTCACATCATATTTATAATGTCAATACTTTAAAGTCGACTCATTCACACAAATCCTGTCAATGTTCCTGTCCTCCGATGTATAAGCTCCTGAACTCTTCCCCTAGGCTCGACTAAGGTAGTCGGCGATATGATTGCTGGTTCCTGGAATTGGTTGAATAACGAAGGTGTACGGCTGCAAAGCCAATGCCCATCTAGACAAGCGTGGGCTGGACGAACGATTCTTCGACAAAAACGTTAGTGGCTTGTGGTCTGTCTGGATACAAAAGTCTCGTCCCATGAGATAACGTCCTAATTTCTGGACGGACCACACAATGGCAAGACACTCACGCTCTATCACAGAATACTTTCTTTCTCTCTGCAATAACTTCCTACTGACATAACATACAGGATGGAGACATTCGTTCTTCTCCTGTAGAAGACAAGCGCCGACACCAGAGTCCGACGCATCCGTTCTGAGGATAAAATTAGATCGAAAATCGGGTAATATCAGAATGGGTGACGATGATAATGCTGTCACCAAATTATCAAATGCTGTCTGACACTCAGACGTCCACTGGACCTTATCGGGTTGTCCCTTCTTAGTAAGGTCAGTAAGAGAAGATGACAAGGAGGAAAAATTTGGAATGAACTTCCTGTAATAATTTAAAATTCCCACTAAGCTTCTGACTTGTTTCTTTGTTTTTGGGATTTGCAACCCTACTAATTTGTCAATTTTTGTTCCTTCAGGCCTCTGAACACCTCTACCCACGATATGTCCTAAGAATACTATCTCTGGACATGCCAAATCCATCTTTGCGGGTTTAGCAGTTAACCCAAAATGACGTAATCGTTCAAAAATTACTGTCTGAATATGATCAGACCATGTCGACGTATGACATGCTATATCGTCAAAGAATGACACGACATTAGGTATGTCCTCTAATACCAGCATGAGAAGACAGATACTCTGGTCTCTCATGAAACCTCTGCAGCATATCAACGTGGAAAACCTTACTCGTTCCATCAATGTGGATAGCGTAATCTACCTTTGAAACAACTCGCTCAATAACATAAGGGCCTTTCCATGTCATCAATAACTTATTATGGTCCGTAGGTAACAACAATAGGACCTTGTCTCCTGGCTTAAACATTCTCAATTTGGAACCTCTATCTTTATAGTCTTTTGCTCTTTTCGAAGCGATACTAGAAGCTTCTTCTGCTATAGTGCGCGCTGAAGATAATCTTTCTCTTAAATCAACAAGGTCTATCGAAACCTTTTTAAACGGTTCCGAAACCGTGGGGATCTTCCGAAGATGAGCCTGGGGTGTACGACCCTTATGCGTCGTCTTTTGGCACGCACTGCACGACTTACAGTACACTTGTACATCTCTATGTATCGATGGCCAATAAAAATCTTTCAGAACTCTCTCCTTGGTTCTAGCACTTCCCATATGATCCGCTAATGGAACATCATGGGCCAGACGCAATACTGTAGCAATTAACGACCGTGGCACGACGACCTGCTTTTGAACAGAAGCCACCGTGACGTACACACGGAACAGAATGCCCCCCTGGACAAAAAAAGAAGACGAGCCATTCTTATATTTCCTCGTTTTCTCGGTTCGCGCTTCCCCAAAACATGGGTTTAATGATGGATCCTCCCTTTGTAATCTCGCCAAGCGCTCTGGCGTGATATCTAGGTTGACCGCTGGCGTTGCCAAAGGTCTAATCCTATCCTTAGCTACCTGTCGGCGTGTTTCCACCGCGGCACAAAAGTCAATACCTTTTGATTGAGACCATGCCTGCACATTCTCTTCGGAAGGGGAAACTACCCGTGATACATTCCCAATGATGAGCTGGGCGCCCGGAAAACAACCAACGACTGCCTCGACTTCCCCGCTAAGGAAAGGTGTATCTATCACTATTCTCGCCATCGGTAATTTCTCAATGGCCCCCGAAAATTGGATGCACGGGACAGTCTCTCCCGTAAGCTGTGACTCCCGAATGCAGTCCCTATGTACTCCCACAACGGTAGATCCTGTATCTCGTAAAACCGAGACCGGTTCGTCCCCAACAAACCCCGGATAAACCCTAAGACCACTTCCTGTATGACATGAATTTATAACGGGGATCTTTCTCCCACAAGGTAAAACACCGGAAGATAATAACTTCTCACAACTGGGACACTTAGAATACTGTCCGCCTCCGTTGTCCGATGTAACACACGCAGCCGCATGATGAAATTTATTTGGGGAACATGGACTGGAGCTACTGTCCACGTTCGCCGCTATCCTACCTGCAGGGCAGTTCACGCTGATGTGATCCGCTCGACCGCAGTTCCAACACTTCGCGGCCCTACACTCGCGCGAAAAGTGACCCACGCGTCCGCAAGTCCAACACTCCGCTCCCTTTGCTGCACTAGGCCTGGGTCCCCGTGACCCATCGCGACCGGAACTAAAGTCCCTATGCCGTCGGTCATCGGCAAAGGTCACAAATCGCCCCCGGCCATTACCGCGACCTAGCCCTCCTGCTCGGTCAAACTTACCGGAACCACATGCAGGTGATTGGTGATAGCCCCTACGCTGCCCCTGGGCTTGCCCGTTATAGGCACCACGCTGACGCGACCTGTCCCCAAGTCCTGCCGGCGACCCCTCGACAACGGCGACGTATCCAGCATCCTGGACGTACGCCCTGGCGACTGGTTTGGACGGATGCGCCGTACGGTATGCCTCCGCCAACTTAGACGCCTCCTGCACCGTCGCGGGTTCGTTCTCTTTCAGGAAAGCCACCAGATCTTTGTGGCACGACGCGTACAGCTGGTCACGGATCATTAGGTCTTTCAGTTTAGCGAAATCCGTGCCCACATGCGCCAAGTCTACCCAGTTCGCGAAATACTCAGTTAGTCTCGCGACGAAGGCAGCAAAGTCCTCCCTGGTATCTGCACGTGCTCGCCTAAACTGCTCCCGGAAATATTCCTCGGTACGCGCAAATCGGCGAAGCAGCAAAGCCTTCAACTTATCGTAATCTTGCACGTCTTCGCGCTGTAGCTCTTTAAAGTAGGTTAACGCTCGCCCCTGCAATAGAGACGCCAGGTATGTGGCCCATAATTCCTTATTTTCCCCCCATTGCAATTGTGCGTTCAGTTCGAACCTGTAAAGGAAGGCGTCTATGTCGTCCTTCCGGTCGTCGAACGTAGGGAGCTTAATCCTAACGCCACCTTTATTGTGTACCTGCCGCTCAACTGTTTCTGTTGGCGTATTCTTTTTGAGTTCTAATTCCGCGATTCTTACTCGCGCGTCTGTCTCCCGCTCTTGAGCTTCTATCTCCTTTAACCTTATCTCCCTTTCCTGCTCCTGAGCCTTAGCCTCTCTTTCTCGCTCCTGAGCCTTAGCCTCTCTTTCTTGTTCCTGAGCCTCTTTTTCTCTCTCTCTATCTTTAGCACGCTCATCGCGCATTTCTGCCTGCTGTTCTTTAATCCAGCCGCGTAGCTCTTCTCCCTCCAGGCCAAGTTCCGTACCCAATTTCATGAGCTCACGGAGATCCGCCATTTCACAGATTTATGGTTATGGTATCTATTATGAGAACGGCTACCCTGTCGGTATGATCACTAGCAACACGACCAGAGACCTGAGATCACACCAGATATAACAATACCCAGTTGTCTCAATTACAATTCAGGAATTTACCTTTACAACACAATTAATTCTATATCTATAAAATGTATAGCACTATTAATTATAAAAGAAAATAGAAACGACAAGAATGAAGAAATTCAGTAGAAGGACCACAAGTACGTCAAGGACAACGAACCAGACCAGGACAAAGACCTAAAAAAGAAAATATAATGGAAAAAAGAATGCAACCTAACTACGCCGATTACACTACAAGGTACGAACAAGAACAGAGTCTGAAAAAAAAGAACGTATTTACAGATAGGGAGGAAGAGGGACAAGAGAATACGTCTTCCCGCGGAACAGAGAAGATATCGACGCTACAACTAAACAATAACAAAGCCCTAAAGACTGTTCACCGTGGTGAACGAAGTTCCAAGTTTCCCACACCTTTTTTTAAAAGGATAAACTAAGTTCACCACAGCAAACCCGCGCCACCGCCCGTGTAATCAATTACAACGAAAACAGCAAAAACAGGGAAAAAGACAGATGAAAAGACAGCCCTCAATCCAGGGTACAAAATTTTCACTTAACTTTCAATTTTTGAGTTTAACTCCTCCCCTTAATCGGAGCTCTGGCCGCTTGACTCCTCAGGCTGGCACACACACTCTGCAGAAATTTAAGTACACATTAATACCTATTCATAGCAATACATGCATCAATACATATTCATAAATATACATAAATCATATCATGAAATTTCCATTCATTCAACGAACAAAGACAGCACAAATTCCTACCACAAGATAAGTACTACGTGGACAAGGACTGAAGTAACAAATGCCCACTGACAAATACCTACTAACTAAATACTACGAAAATGGACGAGCCCCCACTGTCACAAATCCCAGACTGGGAGATGTAATAAGTTATGACAGGACAACAATCACGAACGAACAAGTTTAACACTTAACAGAACAACCCATCAGACTCACACATTTATTAAACATAATTATACATATAATAGCGCAATTACATACATGATATTATTGAAATGACTTGCCGTACAACGGCCTTATTCTCACACACACTCTCCCTCGGATCCACAATCCGGTAGTTACTCCTAAAGGCACTTCGGCCTCAGCCTCTCCCCTCAGGGTCTTAATAGCTCCTTAGTAATTCACTGGCACCGCAGTCTCTCCCTATCACCGCCTATTGTCATACAACTTATCAGTTCACTTGCCCATCAACATGGCAATACTATGGTATCTCATTCACTCTCATATCTACGTCCCTGTCCGTGGCCTGACTGCCACGACTTTAGGTGCCTCTACTGTCCTACACCGACAGTCTCACTTCTGGCCTATGTCTGGCCTCCGGCCCTATGCTGGCCTATCACTTGTGCTCATCGAGGTGGCTCTTCGGCCCCGTCCCCGACACCTACAAGAATAACATTACATTGGTATAACACCCTTCCATTCTATTCACTCCACCTCTCCTTACAACTCATGAAGTGTACACATAATAGTTCACCTTTCACTCACCACACATCTTACGGTAACACATCTCCATCGGAGTATACAATACTCACTCGTGCTACAAATCCATGAACTCACTTTCATCTATCGCTCATGGCGCACATTGCTATATCCAATATCAAGGACTTCCACATTCCTCACATATACTTATTCACATCATGGTAATAGACGAATATAATATAATACATCAATCATAATAATCAATCAACGTTCTACATACCAGTCATTACTGGAAAGACTCTCTCGCTAGTCTTCTCGACTGCTCCCTGTATGTCCGCCCGATGGGCTCTTATTCACAGGTCCGCTCCGTAGGACCTTCTAACTTGCAGTGATAGTAATGTAACGCTTTCGTCTCATTCAGACCCCCCACTCATGACATGCACGACTTCTCACTTGTCTCCGTGCGTTAATTTTACTCTCCTCCTTTCCCGCCGTAATTATTAACTATCGCTCACTCCACTCGTGACACACACCTGGAATTCTGACACTGGCCATTTTGTATTTAACTGGGTTTCTGTTTGACCCACAGATTTGCTGACTTGTTTGCTCGTCGAATGAAATTGTTTATTCTCATCATGTTTATTCTGGGCTTGGGCTGTTTCATTGTGTTTGCCTTGATGTTGATTGACATTATATCATTTTCTTATGGTGAGTTTTACAGTTTGAACTGTGGGAGTTTTAGGAATTTCTTGGGGGTATGAAAGTCGGGTGAGGTGAAGGGGTGAGAGTCATCTATAATTCTGTCTTTTGAAGTAGATCAACTGTGTTCAAAGATGATAAATTTCTTTTCTGTAGAAGACAGCTGTCAATAATTTTATATGATTAAAGAGTGTGTAAACTTCTGGGTTCTAGAAGAAAGGTAAAATTTGCACATGTACACTGACCAGAAATCAGATAGATCCTTCCCCCATTGTTATCATTTCTGAGATGGTGTATTTTTATATATTAATTCAGTCTTTCCACTGGACCGCCAGAATTCTAGATATTGTCTGTGTGTTTTCTTTTGTTTATTTGGATTTACACTTACCATATATTTAAAGTATTGGCCTGACCTATATATGTACACCAGTTTTAGCAACAAAGAACAATATCTGTTTGATGTATTTGCATTGACTCACCAGCTTTGCTATATTGTACCATCATTGGAGGCAATGGATTCATCAATGCTGCCGTACCTATGCTGTTTGAGTTTGCCTGTGAAGTGGCATATCCAACAAGTGAAGGGACAGCCAATGGACTCGTCATCCTCTTCAACAGCTTCTGGGGTCTCATCTTCTTGGGTTTGTTCTCGGTTAAGGCTATAGGTAAGTCACACTGTCTATGCGTAAGTCAAAACTCCATGACTCAGACTCTTTTGCAGACCATCTTGTATTGTGACTATAAGAATTCTGATGTTGGAGCTAAGTCCTATGAAAAGTGAGTAGAGTGCCAGGACTTAACCCTGTAACACTGACTGTATGGTTGTGTCTGTTTGTATGTGATAACAGATAGTTAATATACTGACAGTGTTGTCATGGGTAGATGTGCTCCTTTCACTGCCACCATTAGTGGGATGCAGTTTTGTCAGTTAGCTTGCTTGGTAGGAGGTAATGCTCTGTGCTGATCTGTTAGTGGGTTGAACTGTTTTTATCTGTTTTTTTTTGTTTTTGTATTTAACCTGTTACCTTTTCTAGAAGGCTAGGTAAGTTAGATTAGTGACTTCTACCAAGAAGTTTCTGTGTAGAAAAAAACTCAGTGAGCTTTTCTTGAACTAAATGACAAAATATTTTAAAAACCACAGACAGACATTGTTTTTACATGTCACATTTTTTTTTACCTGTCAAGGGACTTGAAGTCCCAGAGCTAGTAATTTCTTCCAATTTTAATTCTTTTGGAATTCATAGATTTTTTTTTATTGTTGTTGGTTCCTGATGTGGGGCTTTGCAGCATGAAACTTTTTTTTTCCGCTACATTTTAACTCTTTGTACTAAATGACATCTCTACGGTACAGTCAGGTTAGAGTCTGACATACTGGCAATAGTTGACAAAACTAGGGTTACCGAAAAACTCATTCCGTCTGGCACTCACTCTAGATTGCAGTAAAAACTTCCTATTGTCCAGAGACAGAAAAAGTTGACCAAACTTATTCCTGACTGTGGTAGATTGTTGGGTCTGGCTTATTCTGGTTAGTGTAGGGGAGAACTGAGTGTCCAAACTTAGTCCTGTCTGCGGTAGATTGTTGGGTCTGGCTTATTCTGGTTAGTGTAGGGGAGAACTGAGTGTCCAAACTTAGTCCTGTCTGCGGTAGATTGTTGGGTCTGGCTTATTCTGGTTAGTGTAGGGGAGAACTGAGTGTCCAAACTTAGTCCTGTCTGCGGTAGATTGTTGGGTCTGGCTTATTCTGGTTAGTGTAGGGGGAGAACTGAGCGTCCAAACTTAGTCCTGACTGCGGTAGATTGATGGGTCTGGCTTATTCTGATTAGTGTAGGGGGGAAGTGAGTGTCCAAACTTTGTCCTGACTGCTGTAGATTGTTGGTGTTCTCTATTGTGGAAAGAATAGGGGAGAATTATAAAATTTAGCCTGACTATTCCCCGAGTGTTCAAATTTAGTCCTCACTGTTATAGACGTAAATCTTGCCTACTGTGGTGAGAGGAGGGGAGAACTGACTGTCCAAACTTAGTCCTCACTGCTGTAGATTGTAGGATCTACTTTATATTGTTCCAGTCTGATCATCTGTCAATTTGACAGATCTGACATGACTATCGAGCCGCCACAAGATTTCAGTCATCAAAACTGACCATTTGTCTGACCTATCTCAGTTTGTGATTTTACCTTGTCTGTTCCAGCTGAGTACAAGATGTGGCCAAACTGGGCAGTCATTGGTACAATTGGAATTAGCATTCCCCTGATCTGTGTCTTCAAAAGTCGTTTCAAACGTCTGGAAGTGGATGAGGGTGTTCATCCGAAGGATTTCTTGAAACAGGAACTGGAAGTCTCCTGCGATCATGCTGTCATTCCATCATCCTAGACCAGAAAAAGATCTCACAGAAATGTGAATAGCATTAATAACCAAATGAATGAACAACTATTAACAGCTAGACATTGAACATCCAACAAACAACATTCAACCTCAAGAATTACCTACATGTCTAACAACAGCCAAAGTTGCTTGGATAACTCAGGAACAAACTTTTGAACGAGTCTTGCAAAATGGGATGCAGAACTATCTTTTCCTTTTGAAATTATGAATTACAAATAGCTAAAGAATAAAAATTGTGTACGTGAATGACAAGCAGGTGAATTCTCAAAAATAGGCGTGATGTAATGTTTTTAATCCCACCTTTTGAGAACGGCTCATTTTTAGATATTACAGCAACGCACTTAATGACTTCTTCAAAATGAAGGAGTTGTTGAGTTTGTGTGCAATATCAAATACAGTGTATCTGTTTTATTTGTTTGTCATTTATTTTGTTACTACAAAAAAAAACAACAACAACAACATGAAGAAGGTTTAGTGGACATTGATGTCATTACATACATGAAAGAATCACATTGTAAAACAATAATGTATTTTAATATTACATTGGTGAGTGGGTAGTCCAAAAAGATTTTTGCTCTTTATCTTAGCTCACCAGTTATAGTCTAATCTCATAGAGCTTTCTTTTCTTAGAATTTTGATCTCAAATTTATTATTCCAGTTTAAAGGCATTGAAAGTTATGGCATTTTGGAACGGCAAAAAAAAAAAAAATCAAAAAATATATCGCATATGCAAACTGCATGGTAGTCCAATTTGGGCCGTCCACAAAATGGTAGTTTATTGAGTTATGGCACTGAAAATGCTCAGTTTCCACGTCAAGACGAGTTTATTGAGTTATGGCACTGAAAATGCTCAGTTTCCACGTCAAGAGGGTGTACATCACACTGAATATTTTTCGAGGGGTACAGATACATGTGAGCATCTCATTTTAGTTATCAAACGTCATTGGCAGTCAATTTTTGCAAAATTTTACAAGGGAGACAACGAAAATATTTCTTTTTTGCAAATTGTAAAGGGCACCAACTTTTCGTTCCACCTTTGACTCATTCTTGAAGGTCGGACAAATGTAGCAAAGGGTGGGTCCATAAAAACAGTCAATGTTTCGCACAGGAACGTGCCCCTTTATTGTATATTATAGTAAAAAGGCTGAGATTTATATAATTTTGATCGAGGTCTATGAATTGTTTATGTTTCTCCCAGTTAGTTGGTAGACAAATTTCAACTAATGAATTTCACAGAAATTTCAGCTCAAGACATGACGAAACATACAATGAACGAAACCACATTTATTTGGCTTTCCCTGTGAGTTATTTTCAAATACATGCACTACATTGGCGCGACACCCTGCGATCCTTTGTTATGAGAGGGTCAAATCAGTACATGCAGCTCTCACCAAAAAACAGCAAGACTATATCTTGTTCAAGCAGGGAAAAGAGACAACTACACATGTTAAACAATAGAAAAGCTTGTAATTTAGTATACTTCGACCAAGGAAGATTTGAGCTTTATTGTTATACACAGGATATGCCATTTTACATAGACATACAGCTGCAGTAACCTTGTAATGTTGATCTCAAATTATGTCAAAATGGGATTTTGCCCTTTAGCGAAGCTTATAGTGCTTACAGTATGACTAAGTGACTGAAATATCAGACCACATTATAATCTATGGGGCAGAAAATATTTTGGAGAACACACCTTACTACCGTGTCTGGTAGAAGTCTGTACATTCTTCAATTTTATCCGTTTGCCGTCCGAGTGAATATCTTCTATATAAAAAAAGTGAATGTGTGTTTGTTTGTGTGATCGCAAAAAATACTTGCTGATACAGCTCGGATTTACACGAACTTTTGAACATGCCTTCCTGCAGAAGGCTCTTTTTTTTTTTACATTTGGAGGCTCGTAATGGTTGGGTACGTATTTTGATTTTTTAGTTTGAATTTGTGTCACCGACACTCTCAATAACTTTTGAGAGATGACTGATAAATTTGATTTCAAGGGAATTTTGAAGGAGCACTATCAGGACTCTTCATTTATATATCATGTTAATAGATGATGTAAGTTACTTTTACTAGAGTGTCTATTAAGGAAAATGAACGGCATAATGGACCTGATATTAAATGAACTTTTCAGAGAGAATTTACTATGCTTGAACCTTTCGATGAGTGCTGCAGACCACATGTATAGTAGTAATACATGCACGTGTATTTCTTGCACAGGGGTGCTTGATTTCTAAATGCTGCATACATGTAACATGACGATGTATTTCGTTGGTCACAGTCACACATGTTGCCATTTCTGTCACTGCCCTTGGTGCCAGTGTTGCTTCTCTTCTTATAGTTGGTATGAGGTCTTTGTTGTAGGCAGATCACTGACCGCAGCACTGATGCCTGTTGTTAATTGCGACTGTGGCAGTTGTTGCTTTTAATAATTTTGCTATTGTTGTTATTTGGTATATATTTACTTTTCAGCCAGCAGTTTTGAAACCTTTATGATTATTGTATTGTTTCTTTGAGGAATGATTGGCAGATAGAGCAAGAGTTGAATAGTAAATTCCGTTTTTTAGCCTTTCTTCACTATTACCACAATGAAGGCTTTATTAATGAATTATTTCCCCTGGGGCCAAACTCAATTATTCTACACTACTGAAGCAGAAGAAAATGAATGAGAAGGCATGGAGAATTCGTGACAGGAGAATATGAAAACGAGCCGATGGCTGTGCAAGAGTCAAGTATCGAAAACATCCAACCTGGTAAATTGAACAACCGGAGAGGGGGGGGGGGGGAGGAGGAGAGAAGATAAAGAGACAGAGTTGATGACAGAGGTAAAGAGAAAATGATACTAATGTTTTGTCTTAAATAATGTTAAACAATATATACATCAAACCAGACAGGAGCGGGTTTTTTTTTCTGAGTTTCGAGATTTATACCTGTCCAGAAACACTTGAACCTGTTGCCCTGTCCAGTTGGGGGCTTATAATAAAATGACAGAACCATTTTTGAGGAAAGATATTACATGAATGTTTTCGACTGAAAATTTTCCCTCCCACAATTTCCCCTATCCTTTTCAAGGGATAGTGAGGCATAACATCTGTCTTGGCCTCATTCTGTCCTGTTCCTTTGTTTTAAATGACAGATGTTTTTGCTGAAAATTAATCACGTCCCTTAATTTCTTATAGTAAACCAATCAAGACTTCTGGCAGGGAATTTACTACAGAATTCATGAATATTATGGTGACAATCTCGCCCTTTACGAGACTCACGACTAAGCCGATAGAATGGGAATCCTTAATTTGTCTTTCTACATGTTTTCATATTTGTCTCTACGGTCTTGTAGAGTTTTTCTTTGTTTACTTCAGCAGTTAAGGTGGATTTTGTCCCCTGTTTAAGGTCGATCAGTTTGTTATTGCCAGATGCATTATAAAAAAAAAAGAATACTTTTATGTTCTACCATTGTGTGTTTTACTGATGACACAGTTCTCTTGTGTTGACTTGAATATTGACCAGACCATGATTGTTACTCAGTATAATATCCCTGCTTATAGTCCCAATTTCAACCTTTCTTGGTAAAATATACTGATTGTCCTTTGTTATTGATCTAAATGGCCCATTTAGTAGTCTTAGACATATTGGTAATAATAAGCCAGCTATAGCCTTGTCATGTACGTGTATACGCATTTCCCAACAACGATTACTTTATTCATCTAAATATTACACGTTTTTTCCCTATTGATGGCCCATTTTTTGTTCGTTTTGTTTCATTTTGCTTTAAACTGTCAGACGTTAAACTCTCTTTCTGTACATTCACCCACATCACCGTTTTCATAATAGTCAAATCCATGCATTGGTTTTGGTGTTCGTTCTCTCTCTCTTTCTCTCTCTCTCTCTCCCTCCCTCCCTCCTTCCCTCTCTTTCTCTCTCAATGTCTCTCCCCATCTACTAACCGCATGTTGAGATGGTGTTTTTAATATATATATAAATTTAATATATTTTATTTGGAGGTTATAATCCATGCCAGACAATGAATATTATAATTTTTAATTATGATTTTGTCGTTTTTGTACTTTGTATTTTGTATTTTGTCAGATTGATGATACAGCATTATAATGATTGTCCAGTTTTAGCATAGAACAGTTAAGATGGGTGGGCATTATGTGGTTTTTTATTATTATTTTCTGGTATAATGTTGGACACGTTATTTTTGTTATAATTCTCATTGCATGCAATACATTTTACTGTGTGGAATTATAGACATGGTTCAACTATTACATTAATTGTAATATTTCAAAGTCATTTCAAGGATAATTCTGTTTCAATTTCTAAAAAAAACATGTGTGGTGCTGCTAGAAAATTGATTCCATTCATTCAATTACAAATTATTAGAAGCATGGTTGTTGGAGACTGGTCTGTTTCAATTTTATTATACCAGTGTTAGGGTCCTTTTATATTTTTTATTTCAATTGGTTTTACTATTTTTCCTCTCTTTGTCAAGCGGTATTTTGATCCATGCAAAATGATCCATTTTTGGGAATAATGAGTCAACAGTCTACATGCCATCCATATTACTGATGGTTGGTATTGATCGTGTTCTTGGTGTTGTTGCTATTGCTCCACTGGTCTTGTTCTTGCTGTTGCAGTTGGTGCCAATGTTGCTTCAGCTGTTCCTGTTACTGATGCAGCTTTTTTTTTTTTTCCCATGTGTTGTGTATTAAACCGTTGATTAACACAAGGAATTGCACGCTTTTGAAGTCACATTTCAATCAGACTTTGTGATAGTTTAGTGGTGTCTGTTTTGGAAAATTAAGCTAAATTTGCATTTTGTTTGTTCCTGTCGATAGGCCAGATAAATATTAAATATCAAGTGTAAGTCCATTTCAGACACTCTGGAAAGGGCTGCCACTGTTATCGTGGAACCTTTGCTATAAATTTTATATCAATGGATTATCTCCCTTCGATAGTAAAGTACTGCCACGAAACCACACACGTGCATTCGCACGAATGCAGGTGAAAAAAGAATACCTTGTTTGTCCAATATTCTACGAAGCCATTGAAGGAATTGTATATTTTCTGTTGATTTTAGGGAATAGTATATTTAATTCAAATATTTATTTATATTATAACTAATATCTACTAACAAGATGAAAAATGTTCGATAAAACAGTTCTTTTGTGCTACAAAAATAAGATCATTTGCGTGTGTGCAATTTATGATCGAGAAAGCGGTAAATATTTTCTTCAAAATACTGTTATATTATATTTCATATTATGACTATGGCTATTATTGTTATCATTACTATTATATTATTATTTTTATTATTATTATAATGATCACTATTATTCTTATAATCAGCCATCAGGATGTATTTGAAAGATTTCTACATCTAATCAGCCGATAAAAATTAAAACCGTATATTTATAATAATTATCTTGTCCCGTTGAAGGTTTCTGCAGAAATAACAGAACTCCATTTCAAGATGATCATTTCGAACCCAAAATGTTCACTCTCTTTACCTGGTTGAACATGATCCAGATCTCAAATGTGCTCAACTAAAAATATGCTACAGAGATATTATGTTATGCATAAAACAAATTAATTTACTCACCATCGATTTAAAAATCTATTCTGTCTTGCGTGATGCGGACTGCGTCTTTCACAGTATGAGATATTATATTATCTGAAAGTTGCTTGACTTTGGCAGCTTTCACTCTCTCGAAAAATACATAAACAACAAATACGAGCTCATTTTTTTTTTTTTTTTGGTTTTTGTTTATTAAAGCACTTCTAAGCTGCTAACAATTAGCCACAAATAGAGAAACGTCTTTGTACGACATTTTTAATACATAAAAGTCAAGATTCATATTATATAATACATGTATCTAATATACTATAGAAAACACTGTTTTTCTACTTATGTTATCCGTTATGAAAGGGTTATTCCTTATGTATCCATTTTCTCCGAAAACTTTATCCTTAAAACATCTTGCATAATGTCTAGCAAATCACATGATATTTTAGGCAAACAGTATGGCAATATATAGAGAGTAAGTTTGGTCAAATTAAAAATAATATATATATAATTATATATAATATATAGATATAATATATAAAAGTGTTTCTACACTACCATTCTGTTATGAAAATAAGATATACAGACTGGTCTTAAATATATTGACAATTACTACATGTTCAAGTGCTAGTCCATTTTCAACAATCATCAATGAAGTTAGGAGTTATTTGTGATTAATCCGTATCTTGCAAAGCTACAAATAATAACAAATAATATTTATATAGCGCTTCATCCCCTCGCATACAAGCTCTAAGAGATTTACAGTCAATTCACGCTCAATTCATCAATACAAACAACAGTGAAGATGGTAGTTGACATGATAGAATACTGTAAAAGAAGCCAAGCAGTGGCAGGTAAACTTCATCATATTATTTGGAGACGCTGGCTGTGAATATGCTTCAGACTGCCTTGACCAAAGTACTGATTACACATGAAACTTTGTATTAGGAGAGGAAATCCTGGGACTGGCAAAACTGTCAGATTTTAACTGTGAAAGTGGAACTCACACAATATAATTTTGTCATAGTAATGCTTGCAGTGAGGGAAATGAACCAGGGAAGCACCCCAAAACATAGGGAAAAATAGATTCAAGACATGAAACAATACAGTCATTCATATATATCAGCTTAAAGCTTAATTCGCAATGTTCATGATCAGCAGCAAAAGACCAACGATGCTGTAATTCAAAGGTAACGACATTGATGCAATTTAGAAACTCATATGAGAATGGTGTAAGGTACTTCAAAGGAGGAACAATCATACCAATTCCTTATAAAGGGGGCGCTCTGTTTTTGTCGTTTTAAAAAAATAAATAAATTAATATTTAATGTTACATTTTGTTTTCTTTGCGTTTGTAATGGACAATTCACTAAGTTTCAGCTGAATAGTGAGGCAACTCATCGGCCTCATTAACTAATTGTAATCTGATAAAACTTTGGACCTAAAACATTCTGTAGGCACATAATGGACATGAGCTGTCCCCAAACTTTCAAAATATTACAAGGAATGAAGCATACATTTCAGATGAACAGGATGATATGATGGCAGGAGTTCATTGGCATTGGTTTTAGCAAAACTTAACGTTTATTCTGTGGCCAAACATAAAATGATTGAAGAACCTTTTTCCAAAAACTGGGTAAGTCAAATTTTGCAGCAGTTATGGGCCGCCTATAACTCGGGGTTAGAAGGGACATAACAAGTGCTAACTGAACACATACACAGTGTCTTACTTACACTAATTTTGAATGAATATCTGAAAGGGCCATAACTGATGCAAAACATGACTCACCCAGTTTTGGAAAAACGCTTTTCAATTATACTTAAAATTTGCCTAAAGCAATTCAGAAGATACTGGAAAATAAGAGCTTATAATAATGGTATCTTTTTTTCACTTTCTGTTGCAAAATCAAAACTAAAGAATACCAAGGGAATTTTATGTAATGTTTTACATGCAGGATGGAAATATAAGCTGCAAACAAAACAAATATACAACTGTATTTAAAAGTACAAACCTCTGATAGTGTTGATGGTAAGATATCAAATACGACCACTGAGAAAAGACAAATGAAATGTCTATAAAGCTGTGTTATCTTTTTTTTATCTTCGTATAGAAGTATGATCTACAAATGACCTGTGAAGTGTAACAAAGACTATTTATTTCTTTTCCTTTATATAAAAATAAAAATGTTATTGTAGAATGAAAATGCATATATATGTAATGGCCTTTCTGTAATTTTCAGGGACCATACGACGTGTGCCAAACGTGTTTAAATTACAGTTGTAGCAATTGCTATAACATTTTGGAAACAACCCAGCATCGCTGTTGTGTGCGACTATCGAATTCCACTTAGTTGATGGAAGAAAATGTTCTTTTACTTCTTTTTTTTTTTCTACATTTTTATATATGTGTAGGAAACTCAATAGATAGACAATTACAAAAAATGTATTTCCTAGTTTGCATCACTAAATAAGGACAGGGTGAAATTAATATTTTTCGCTCATTTTAAAACACACTGCCTGTGGTTATCTAATTGTCCAGGTGATTTAATTTGTTGTTGTTTTTTCTGAACAGAATGCAAAATTTTAATGTGAATATTTAAAATCGTAATTTTATAAAGGCCACAGCAAATCAGCTTTTAAAGCAGAACACTTTTGCAATTAAATCTCGCAATTCAGATGTTTTTTATACATTAAATACAGCCAAGAAACAATGGGACTCCACACACTCATCGTACATCAATTTAAAGAATCAAAATAATATTCTTAGTCCCAGCATAAATTAAAACCCATGAAACAAAATTGAGTAACGAAATAGTTATGAACCTTATTTCAATTCTGATGTCTTGATTTGGAAGGCACAAAAAAATGTGTTTGGAAATAAATGTTAACCAGTTTTTCTCATTAGCTGAATATAAACCCGGAGTAATGAAATTCTGTTAACTTTTTGTGTATTGTTCAACGATATCATTTTTTTAATGTTATTTTTTCCATTAATTTTGTCCAGCTGTTCTAAATAATAGGACAGGATAATGGCCCCTTGCTGCCTATTAACAGGGGGAAATTCTAATTCTTTTTTTTTTTTTCAGTGCCCGTTTCTTCGTCTTACTTCACTCCTTTTCTTTCGCCTCTGCCTCTTTCATTTCGTATGCAATGACCAGTAACTTGGCCTCCAGGTAATCTTTCTTTTTTCTTTTTTCTTCAAGTTTGCACTGCCTGTAAGATGCATCATCTATCCATTCAGATTCTGTTCCTTGTGCTCTCACGTCTTTTACAACATTCATGATTACATCAACAGAGTGGGAATCTTTAATTTGACCTTTTACAACTTTTTCAAATCTGTCTATGTGATCTTGCAGAGTTATATGCTTAACCCTCACATAATTTATGTCACTCAGATATTGAATGATGAATCTCAATTCTTTTAGGATTTTATCATCAATAAAAACTCCCCCTGGTCTTTCAGCAATGGTTTCCCGGGAAGTATTCTTTGTTTGGATAAAGTCGACGTGCTTGAGTACTCTGTCCTTGGCCATGGTGTCAATCAGTTCAAGCAGATTGCGGCGCTGTGAGGACTTGACATCATCATCTTTTGTTTCATTGTCAAATAATAGCACTCTTTTACGACAGTCTTCAAACAGCTGCGAAAAGTTACCTGATTGTTGCTGACACCATTTCTCGATTGTCATTTCAGTCTTCTCTTGTGTTTGAAACTGGTCACCATGTGTGAAGAGTAATATAGTGTGTGTGGTAAAAGAATCTCCAAGGATGTTTCTCATGATTTTCATTACATCAAAGTCTTCCTTAGTCAGTCGACTGCCATACTGCAAGACAATCAAAATGGCATTAAATCCTGATGAAAGGACATTTGTAGCGTTCCTAATTGTGTCAGTTGTCAGTTGTTCATCCTCATCGGGGTCATCATTTTGTCCAAGACCAGGAGTGTCTGCTATGTTAATCTTCGTCTCGTCAAACTGTGATGCACCGACCTGAAATTTATGAGTAGCTGACTTCGAACCTCCACCAACTGTAAATGCATTCTTCATCAAAATGGAATTGCCTGTTGCACTTTTGCCGTATCCAGTTTTGCCGACCAATAGAAGGTTGATTTCTTTAGCAGATTTTGTGGCCAGTTTCATCTGGTGAGTGAGTAATTGAGTTGGTGTAAGAATCAGTTAATAATTTACTTGACCATTTAGCGACTGTCAATGAGTGAAGACGTTAATAAATAATCTAACTGATATGTCGGTAACTCAGCGATAAATTGAAAAGGTGACGCAAAGCGTAAAGTAATGAATATGAACATTTCAAAATAGCTTATCTAAATGTCTCAAAATATTGATAGTTACGCTTGACTCCGATGGTATTACCATTAACCTTTATTGCTTTATCTCTAGATAAATAATAATTTCCTGCCTGAAATCAGAAAATTAAAAAAAAAATGTTTCTTTACTGCAAAGAGAAATATTGCAAAAAAACTTGAAGAGAATCATGAATCAGTCATATTGTAAACCAATGGGATCACAAGAATATCCAGGTGAGAATTTTATTTCTGTCTCTTTGCGTGTTGGTTGGTTGATTGTTTGATTGTCACTGCGATTGACTGCTCATTTGTTTGTTAAATTTTTAATTTTCTCAACGTCCCTTTTTGGAAGTATAAGAAAATTTTATTGTGATGCCAGCGGGATGTAAATATTATTATATTAGAGGAAAATACTTGCTGTGATTTTCCATTGGAAAATCCAAGGTAATGCCATTTTTTTTCCTTTATGAAACTTCAGTGAGTGAGATCTGACTAAAAAAAAAAAAATTAAAAATCTGGATTGAAAAACACATTAGATGAAAATGAAAATCTTGATATTTCACATGATTATCAGTGACGCAGTTAAAAAAAAATGGACATAGATATTGTGTGCGTTTGCTTTCATGTCTTCTAAGTAATTCAAATGAGAATTAAGAATTGAAAGACACAGCCATGCTTGGCAAGTATCCAGATAAAATAACGGATAAATTGCTAGATGTCGTAGGCGCTTTTTTGAGAGAGTTATGAATATCCAAGATTTACGCACACATAGCTATATAATAGTTGCCCAGTGACCTAAAAATTAATGTATAATTTTGACTATAAATGCTTCAAGAATTAATGCTATCAGCCTCGAAGATGTTTATGATACTGAAAGCAGGAGAAAATATCAATTATAGTTCATTACAAACTTCATGACCACAGAAAAACTTCATTTTCTCAAAAAAGACTTTACATTAAATTTGATTTCTTTGGCATGCAGTGTTAGAATCCGAAAAAAGAAATTTATAGCTTTTATAGTTCTCTCAAAGCGGTGAATTCCTTTGATCTTTTAGGCTTTTTTTCTTTCAGATAGCAGGAGATTGAAGAATATTTACTGTAATGACACTTCGACTGCATTATAGCACTGGTTTGTCAGTGGCGTAGCAAACGGGTGTGACAGGGGGACCCTGAGCCGCCTAGGGTCATAACCTAATACAACTGTTTATAGGAATGATTCAACAGGTGGAGCGAGGTTGATTTGGCATTTCATTACAAAATTGTGCCGTATTGTATGATGTTTACATAGGATGTTTGATTAATTGCCTAGCCCTGAATCCGACGATTCCAGAGGATTGATAATAATATTTGGTTGGATGAAATTAAGTCCGCCGTTTTCCTAATATTCTTCTTCCAAACGTTTTGTATGGTCTTCGCATTTGGTGAAAAATTCTCTGTCAACTTCTTTAATAGCTGCGCATGCAATTTTTTTGACGTCTGACATCTTGAACGTTGTATTCTCCATAGCGACCTTCTCATTGATTTTAGCCCACATGAGTTCAATGGGGTTGAGATGTGAATGGTGAGAAGGCAATAGCAGGTTTGTGTGTCCAATGATGGATAATCTTGTCGACGTCGATTATTATGGTCTTGTTATTTTTTTCGCACAAAAGAAAGCAACTCTGGTTTAAGGTGAGCTGAGCTGGAAGGAATATTTTCCTTCATCAGCCATGCCTTGACATCGTCTTTCTTACTACTGGATGCTGGAGTTTTATCATCGTCTGACTTAATGTTTTGGTATGATGCGTTGTCCATAACCGAACATGAAGGTCTGTCCAGTGAAGGAAGAAGAGAATGTTCCAACCAGTTTTTAAAAATTGTTCCATTCATTTCTGCATGAATGTCTCGATTATCCGTTGAACTTGAATTATAAACGAGCTCTGAGTTTAGGATGAGCACCTAATTTCTGCTTCCAGCATGCGCTATTATAATTCTATCACCTTCACTGGCAGGAATATTTCTCCTGTGCTTTCCATCTTTGGATTACCATTCCTTGTCATTCTTTATGGTGAGCATTGACTCATGTTTTGTCCAGGTAGACAATATCAAAGCCATGCGTGAGTTTTTCCTTTATTTGACGCATGTACTTACTCCTCGTTTCCACTAGGTGCGCTCTTTCACAAAGTAAGTTTCTGCCGGAGGAATATTTCTTGAATACAAAGGCCATGCTTCTAACAATCCTCCACAAGCGTGTTTTTGAAATTTGAAATCCATTTTCTTTCTGTAGATGAGATCTAAATGTTCTCAAAGTGATGTATTCTTTCCGCTAAAGCATGCTTTCAAATTCTCGCTTTATCACGTCCTTATCAAAATCATCTATCTTCTCCTTTCTTCCTCTTTTCAACAGGGTGGACGCAATGTCTGATTCTTGCAACCATCTTTTGAGAGACTTTAGACCAATTCCCAAAGCCTGTCGAGTCCTTTTAAATGGGTCATTGATGTCAACATAAAGACAGCCACGTCTTGTTTCTCGTGTGAAATATCAGAACAATTTCAAAGCAATACTTCTAACTGTAGTAAATTTGTACTTCAACGCCATAATAGTGAAATATAGTGTGATTGATCTCGAAAAATACGAGTTTAAATGGATTGATTAAAAACGCCACTGAAAGATTCAACTGTTTTAGATCAACTGTTGCCTCAGAGTGACGTCATGAGTGATTGAACGGAAGGCACGTTTTTCTTGGTGCACACAGTCTGAACGTAGGGGATTTCATTGTAATTACGAGTGTTTGAGTTCCCGACATCGATGATTTCCGTTCATTTGGATTGAGTTAGTACAAATGGAGAAAATTTAGGGACGCAAACTATCTGACATTTTACTCGGTGTGTTGCTGTAGTATTTTATATTGCGTTAGGAGACAAAATTTAAAACTGTTTGTCTTTTAGGGGTGCAAAAAATATTTTTTTGACGTCATGGATATCCTAAACCTGCATACAAATTTTCACTTTAATCAAACAGGCGGCTTAAAAGATATAAGGCAATCGCCATGGTCATGCATTTTGGAACGAACTATAGTATGATCCAAACGTCAGGACCAGTCTGAGTAGTTGGGTGGCTTCAGGAGAGCCTCCGAGGCAAAAACTGCCTTGGCTTCATAGTGTCTAAAAACCGACCCCTCACCCCCCCCCCCCACCCCACCCTTTTTTTTCCAGTATCAGAAGTATTGTCTCTAATGTGCCAATCCAGGAACAACAGACATTTACCTGTAATACATCAATACATATATGGGAAAATCTTCAAAGTCTTTGAATCATCTACTGTGACATTAAGGTAATAGCACTGCTTATCCCACAACGAAGACAAAAGTACATCTTGCTGAAAAACAATGCGAAAACACCTAGCTCTATTCACTGTATTCCCGTGATTAATCCATTCGAAGCTCTGTCCCTGTTCCTTGCAATTAAATCAAAATTCAAAGGAAGGATTTTTGATAGTCTAAAATAATCGGTTAACAGCATTTCAGGGACTACTTTAATTTCTTTTTCATGTTTTTGGCTTGATAAAAAAAAAAAAGCTATTAAGGTTAAGGATTTTAGAGGGGACCTTTGTATTTGAAGTCAATAAAAGTAGAACTTTTTAAAACACATTCATGGTTTCCGATCAATCTGTCCGAAACTCTCTGAGGAGAGAAATGATAGTACAGTAAAGTTGTTTGGCATATTCTGCTTCAAGTTATAACGTCTGGCAGTATGTGGACACGGGGAAATAAACTGTGGCCGCTTGTCTCGGCTCAAAACGAGGCTATCAACAGGAATGTGTTATGTCCAATTTTACTCATTGCCTATAAATGCCTGTAGATATCCAAGACACATGGTCTGTGACTTTATTTCATAACCCAATGAAAATGTTCATGTGACCGTGCTAAAATTATTGCGATCGTTTGTATTTTTATTAAAGTTACACATTTTAAACTCATTTTTTCTCAAGTTGACGATTTTGGATACAAAACATGCTGGTTGCTAACCTTCTAAATGTTCAATTTAATATGTGTTAGTATTATGGGATGACGAATGTATTTTTCAAAAAAACGTCTAGGGTTGGTTTTCTGTTTGAATATCCAGTGGCACCGCTAAAGGAAGAGTTTTCTCACTCTATTTTCATCTGACAAACTATTTTTCCAAACAAGCTTCACTGAAGGAAATGTGTTTGTGTCCATCACCCACAATGTAATTTCTTTTATCTTATTTGTTTTATTGCTTTCATAATTTACGCCGACACTAATCATGTTCTTGCAAAATGCATTATTCATTCTTAAAAAAAAAGAGATTTGGTTCCTTCCCACAACGACCACATGCCAGCGCCAATCCAATTCATGTAGGTTTGTGTTTGTTCATCTTTTGCTTCTTTATATAGTTTTTCTGTGACCTCCAGTTTTTTCAACAATTCTTCTTGTTCCTGCTTCGATTCTTCTTGTTTCTGCTTCGATTCTTCTTGTTTCTGCTTCAATTCTTCATGTCGTCTTGCACTTTTCTCTTCTATCCTTTTTCTCTTCGTCTCTGATGCTTGCAGCTCATTTTCTTTCAATGATAACTCTTTGGCCATCTCCTCCAGCTCTTGTTGTTTCTCTGTCTCTTTGCGCAGCAAATTTTCCAGTGCCTGTAACTGAGCATCCGCCTGTTCCTTCACACTGTCATACAGCCTCTTAGCCATTTTGTACACCTTTGTCTTTCCATGAAGAAGTTTTATTTCATCCCTCAAGGCGTCCACTCTTATCTGCAAATTTTGCAGACGCATCCGTTCTTGAACAGGTTGAGTTAGATCGATTTGATGAAGTTGCTGAGTGATAAGCCGTACTTCTCTCAGGATATTCTCATTCACGTAAATACATGATGGATCTTTCAGCATTGCATCTCGACTTTCCTGAGCTTTCTGGAAAATTTCACTTGTGTAGCGAACTCCGCTTGCCGACAGTTTTCTGGTCTTATCAATCAGCTTACGAATCTGTTCCATCATTGCTGTTTCATCTTCGACCGTGTTGTCGAACAAAACAACACGTTTTGAACATTCTTTGTATAACGTAGCAAAATGACCTCCTTCCCCTTCACACCAGCGTTCAAATGTAATGCTACTGTTCTTATTCGATCTCTTAAATTGATCACCGTTCGTCAAAAGTAAGATAGAGTGATAACGGATGAAATCTTCACCAAAGATCTTTTTGAGAATTGTCACAGTGTCAACGTCTTCTTTAGTGAAACGTTCCCCAAACTTTTTCACAATGAGAATTGCATGGAATCCCTCTACACTGAGAGAGATAGCATCCTTCATGGCATCAGTCACCAACTTCAGACCTTTCCGTGGGTCATCCAAGTCGCCAGTATCTCCCACACCAGGAGTATCTACTACCTTGATAATTATTCCTTCAAATTCTGACACATCATATTGGGCACGTTGAGTGGCAGAATTCATTGATGAGCTGCTGATAAAAGCTGGAAGCATGAGTATAGAATTGCCGAGTGCACTTTTCCCACTTCCTGTTTTGCCCACCAGCAACAGGTCCATCTCAGCTTTTCTCTGGTGAATGAGTGAGTGAATGAGTGAGTGAGCACATCACTTAATCAGCCGGTCTGTACTGAACCAATTAATTATGTACATGAGTCCACTGGACAAAGAGGGCGAGGGAGAGAGAGAGAGAGAGAGAGAGCGAGAGAGAGTGAAGAGAGAGAGACAGAGAGAATGGAGAGAGAGAGAGAGAGAGAGAGAGAGAGAGAGAGAGAGAGAGAGAGAGAGAGAGAGAAAAAGATGCAAACAACGACATTTGTCATTCGTGATTGGCACCAAGAGTTATAATCTGTTGATCACTTATTTTTAAATGTTGCAAAAAGATACCGCACTAAAATGGATCTCAAGGTATGAATAAAGCTAAACTGAGTGTAAGGCCACAGAAAGGGGACACGGGTGGCATACACACACACACATACAATGCTAAAATAAAAGTATTATACAAATTGCCCGACGCCCTGACTGAACGACAAGAATTATAAGAAAATAGATCCCTGCTTTCAGTCAATATTTCTAACACTTCCCTGTCTACTGCAAGATGGGCAAATCTGATGGGAAAACTTCATTCATGAATTTGACATTTTGAGAACCCTTCACAGTCATGATACACTGAAATAATTAAAGCTTTTCGCGCCTTATAGCGTCCAGCAACGTGAAGTCAAACTACTGCCCGTGTATACTGCATCCGAGAGTTGTTGAGTTGACCAGGCTCAGTGATGGGAATAAATGTGACAACGCTTTAATTGCAGTTTGCAAAAATACCAGCACCTAGTACTTTGCAACCGAAGAAGCGAGCAAAGTTGGGCAGACGCAAAGACTTTGTAATCATCTTCATATTGTGTAATTATGCCATGATAAGGCTATGATGCGAGTGCCTAATTTCTTGTAAAACATTGCGAACGAACAGCAGTATATATATATATCGCTGGCGATTATTATGTTAAAGGTCTAGGCTGGCGATTATTATGTTAAAGGTCAAGGAATTTAGTATGGTGATAATTGTGTTAGAGGTCTAGGCTGGCGATTATTATGTTAAAGGTCTAGGCTGGCGATTATTATGTTAAAGGTCTAGGCTGGCGATTATTATGTTAAAGGTCCAGGAATTTAGTATGGTGATAATTGTGTTAAAGGTCTAGGCTGGCGATTATTATGTTAAAGGTCTAGGAATTTAGTATGGTGATTATTATGTTAAAGGTCTAGGCTGGCGATTATTATGTTAAAGGTCTAGGCTGGCGATTATTATGTTAAAGGTCTAGGAATTTAGTATGGTGATTATTATGTTAAAGGTCTAGGCTGGCGATTATTATGTTAAATGTCTAGGATGGTGATTATTATGTTAAAGGTCTAAGATGGTAATTAGTAGGTTCCAGGTCTAGGATGGTGATTAGTAGGTTACAGGTCTAGGATGGTGATTAGTAGGTTACAGGTCTAGGACTATCAGAGTTGAAAATAAGATTGTTAGAGAATAGGAAAGTCAAAATTGGGCAAAAAGAAAAGGTTGTATGTTGCGAAGCCCCGTGTGAGAAATAAAACCCAAACAATACAAAGCAAACTAAAGAGAAGACAAAAAATACACAAATTTTCGGCTTTCGCCTTTGTCAAGTGAAAAAAAACTTCAACGGGAACGAAGTGAACCAGTTTACTTAGCTGCGAGTTCTTGCTTCGTTAGCAGCACCAAAGCTTTGGTATGAATAAAGCTTTGGTGCTGCTAACGAAGCAAGAACTCGCAGCTAAGTAAACTGGTTCACTTCGTTCCTTTTGGAGTCTTTTATTGTTCGTTTTTTTTCATACAACCTTTTCTTTTTGCCCAATTTTGACTTTGCTTATAGCCCTGCTGCGACCACACAGTTTTTCTGTGGTTTTTATGATATTTAGAGAATAGGAAGTAATCAGATCGTACTAATGCTGCCGTTGTAAAATGAAAACCAGCTGAAAGACGATTGGATTGCTTATGTCACTGGAGAAGAGATCTTAGACAAAGTTTTGATGTAGATCTAGATGGGGCGTAAGCAAGATGACCAAAAGTGAGTGGAGCCATTGTGGTAAGCCTTTAGTGCGACCAGGTCAAGAACGCGGCCAAAAACTGAAATTGCTTATAATTTCCTAATTATTGCAACCCCCGCCAAGCGGTCATCAGAATTCATTGCGTTGTTTCGTTAAAACAAAACGAACAAACAAATTGTGACAGTGACTAATCCCTTCTTATTTTTTGGCCATTACAAGTGAGTGAAGATTTTCAGCAGAGGAAATAACTTTCTTACGAACTCAAGATAGGTATACTCAGAGATGCACTGTCATATGTGATCCTAATGCCCTCTACTGGTTCTGTTGAGTTGACATTGTCTACTCGATTGATAGGAAGGCGTAAAGGGGCTCTGAGAAAATGGGACCAAAGTAATGATGATGATGATGTTCGTCCATTGTTCTCGATGATGTCCATGACTTCATCTTCTATTGTTTAGCGGAGTGTCTTCTAAGGTGGTTAATAAGTCCAACATGGATACGGAACTTGTCCACCACATATTGCACACTTGGGGCAGGTGGATGGTTGGGAAAAAGATTTGACTTCTCGTGCTTTCTTGTACTTTCAGCAGCTGCCTTTCCGGCATTGTTCAGCTTTCTTTGCTCCTTTCTTTATCAGGCTGCGCCATGTTGGTCAGTCTGTGGCAAGGGAACGGAACTGAGTCATGCCACAAGGTCTGACAGCCAGATCATATTCTAAAGGAAGCTGTTAATTATATATTCACAATGTAGAAATCTATTTGAAGTACCGCGCCAGGGTCCCAGCAAACCCATCCCATAATAATTGGGGCCAATCCTTTGGCCACCTTTATCTTTCTGCCGAAATAAGAATGACTTCTACATGGAGTATGAAAAAGACTGTGATCGGGGATCCCAAGGCCAGTGAAATACACCTAACAAGTCTGAGATGCTCATTTTACTAATTTTAAGACAATGACCCCACATCCAGGGTAGACCTTGATCTGCCACAATGGTGCATCCCAGTTAGGGAGCGTTACAGAACTGGATGAATGGAGCAATGCAGTTGAACATAAAGATTAACCGGATCATGTCAGGTGTGTGTAGCATGAACGGAAATTCAGTAGACAATACATAAAGGCCACGGAAACGGCAGTTTCAGAACAAAAAGATGTATGAATCTGCAAACTCTTAACACTGACCCTATTTGTCGTTTAATTTATTATTGTGCTTAACCAAAGATATTTCCAGGCCTGAAAGCCATTTCTGTGTAGTTTTATAATGGTTAAGTTGTCTCTTAAGTACTGTCACTCATTATTCAACATTATGATTTTAGAAGGGCTGAATACAGCTAAACATAAGGTGATAGGAACTTCTGGAGGGATATGATTTTATTAGAAGGATCAAGCCCCAGGATCACAGAAAATGAATCCCAGGAACAGGAATAAAAGAAAGAATGAATGCATCATATGTTTAGTATTGGGAAACAAAATGCCTAGATACAGGCGCATTGAAATGATAATGAGCGAGTGCATGTATTTAGCATTGGAAAAGGAAACCCCAAAGTATTATCTGCATCCAAATAAAAAATGCATTATGCACAGTAGTGCTTTTTTCACCGTCATGCTTCTCAAATCTGACCTATTGTTTCCACTCTCTGGTTAATGCAGTTATGATGTGTAGCACGCGCATTTAAGTTTCACATTAATAGTCTGCAATACAATCTCCTGTGTCCATATAAGCAAACATCTTTTGATTGTTAGTTCCTACCTATCATATAATACGAATGAATCTGAATCAGGTAGTAATATTATCCTGTGTTCGGCCACCTCTGCCAGTATCGCAACCATAAAGAAAGAAACCTGTGGTCAATATGTTTTCATAATTATGTAGGTCAGAACAGAAACATTTGCTTTGTGTCCTAACTCTTGCGGAGGATTATGGGATGGGTAGACGGATTGATATGACCTTCCTCTGAATGCAAGGTACGGCGTGTAATTGATACATACCCTACATGCGAGGAAGTATAGACAATAAACAGCGATAATTATTGTGTGACATCTGCACCTTCTCAATGCAAGGAAAATAAACACCAGAAATTCTTTACTAATATCTAGTGACAGTAAATTATTGTGCTTTTTCAATTTCTCTTACATTTATAACTGGGGTATCCCACTACTTATACCCCGGTGTAAACTCTCATATGAGGTAACCTCGTGATGTGTGACATTGAGAGAAACTATGTCACATGGTACAAAGAGCGTGTTCGGAACAAAATCGAATGGCCTAGTACAAATGGCCATTTTATTCATCTTTTGTGTTCGGTGTAGGGGCCTCAAGCCACTGGGTCTAACTCTAGATATTATTTAAGGATTTCGGGTGCAGTTTTACTTTTCTTTCTAATACCACACTGAATGACAGGTATTTTAAATGTTTGGCTAACACATTTTGGAAATGTAATTTTTTTGTTGTTTTGTTTAATAGCTAATAGCAGCTGAAATTTTAGGTTTGTTCACCTCCAAGGGCTATAACTCAGCACCTTCTTGCTGAAATGAGATGGACGTTGATGTGTTTAGATCCGTAAGTAAATGATCAGCAAGACATATTGTAATGTACTGAGTACCGTAGTATATCTAGTTAGTAATAATATGAATGAATGAATGCACGAAGAGACGAATGTATTGTGAAATCTTCTCAATATTAAATACACACTTCCGTTTTCCTGTGAGCATAACAGGCCGCAAAAACATGGAGAAGATGTGTTGAATTAAGGTCTTTCGGTATCTACCATAATCGGGGTTTAGGCAATGTCAAACAAGACATATTGGCGACGAGGATAAAGTAAAGACAAGTAGAAAACTTACTCGTGATAATATAGGTCTAGATGCTTAGTAGTTATTGATTAATCTTCGTTTAGAAGAAAGATCTAGATCAAGTAGGAAGAAACTAGGAAGATGAATTTCGGACATTTAGAGCAATTTGGTGAACGCAGTGAGACATTTACTGAATATCAAGAACGTGTAGAACTATATTTCATTGCTAATCAGATTGATGAAGAAAAGAGAAAGAAAGCCATTTTTCTGACCTTAGTTGGACCACACCAGTACCGGCTCTTGAGAGACCTATGTGCGCCGACCCCGATTACAGAAAAATCATTCATCGACCTTTGCACCTTAATGACAGAACATTTTGAGCCGAAACCACAGAAATATGTTCAGAGGACTAAATTTGAAAACCGCAACCGACATCCTTCTGAAACTGTTAGCCAATACGTGGCTGCACTTCGACACCTCAGCGAATTCTGCGAATTTGGCAGGAGCCTTGAAGAGAGACTTTGTGAACGCATCGTTCGTGGCATCAACGATGAGAAGATCCAGAGACGCCTTCTTTCTGAAGTAGACCTAAACCTTCAGAAAGCTATACAGATCGCCCAAGCAGTGGTGACGTCAGAAACCGGGGCAAAGGACCTACATGCCCACGACAAACACATTCCCAGTACCGGTAACTCGTCTGGTCTTCATCATCTTCACCGAAAGCCTAACTGGTATGACCACAATCGTAAACCGACTCCAGCAAACACGTCAAAATCCAATACCGGATTTAAGACAGCTCCTTCGACAACACCGTCGACATCATTGAAATGCCATCGTTGTGGTATGGATCATCGTGGTATTCCCTGCAAATTCACAAATTCTAAATGCTTCCACTGTGGAAAAATAGGCCACATTGCAAAAGTGTGTAAATCTCAAATAGCATCCCCTTCGTCTGCTTCATTTTCTACGGTTACGCCTAAACACACTCCCAAACAACACCATAATGGAGGAAGGGAAAGGTATAAACGGAACTATTCATCCCGCTCCTGTTACAATATTGATAATGATTCTAGCAACGATTCTGAATTGTTTGGAATGTACCACACTCGTCCAGACCCCAATTCCAACAAAGCCATTTGGATACCTCTGAATGTAGAAGGTAAGGAGATATTATTTCAATTGGATACTGGTGCCTCCGCTACTGTTATACCTATGACCATGTATTGTGATTTATTTTCTTCATACGAGTTGAAACCAACCAACACGTCACTTAGAACCTACACTGGTGACAAGGTACACATCCTAGGACAGTTAAGCATGAACATTCAGTACAGTGAACAATCACTTGAACTGCCATTGATAGTTGTAGATTCGCCGGGACCGCCGCTTCTGGGAAGAAACTGGCTTCATGAAATTAAGTTGAATTGGAGTAGTTTATTCCACACTACATCTCTGCAAGACAGGTTCCGATCAATAACGCTCAGCTCAACACTATCCAAATACAGCAGCGTTTTCAACTGTGACGCTGGTCTATTGAAAGATCACCTGCAGCATATCAGTCTTAGAGAAAATACCTACCCCATCTTCAAGAAAGCCAGACACCCACCATTTGCTCTTCGCAATAAAATGGAAGAAGGGTTGGACCGCCTTGTTCAGACCAACATTATCGAAAAGATAGAACATTCTGATTGGGCAACACCGATTGTTCCAGTCCTCAAAAGTGACTCGACACTCAGAATTTGTGGAGATTACAAGGTTACCGTGAATAAAGTCATAGCCAAAGAAGGACATCCAATACCGCGAATCGATGAATTAGCGAACAAGTTAGCTCATGGTAAGAAATTCTCCACCATTGACTTCAGTCATGCATATACACATATTGCACTGGATATTGAAAGTCAGAATGTAACAACCATCAATACCCACTGTGGTCTCTATAGGTATAAACGGCTTCCATATGGAATATCATCTTGCCCCGCCATTTTTCAGCGTACTATTGAGTCTGTGTTCAAGGATATTCCCAACACTGTCATTTATTTTGACAACCTCTATCTGACGGGCTGCAACGACGAGGATCATTTGAGAACGCTCGAATTGGTTTTAAACCGTTGCAAGGAAAAAGGACTCAACATCAAGCGCTCCAAATGCGATTTTCTGAGAGATGAAATCGATTTTCTTGGCTATCGTCTCACAAGACATGGAATTCAGCCACAGCCAAAGAAAATAGAAGCAATTAATAAGGCCCCTGAACCAGTCAATGTTCATGAACTGAAATCTTATCTCGGAATGCTGAACTACTATTCGAAATTCCTACCGAACCTTTCACATGACCTCTCACCTCTGTATGATTTGCTGAAGAAGGACACCAAATGGAAACGGACATCAAAACAGAAATCAGCATTTGAAAAGTCCAAGAAACTTATTTTTTCAGATAAGCTCTTGGTACATTATAACTCACAAGTTCCTGTTGTGTTAACTTGTGATGTTTCACCTAGAGGAGTGTCAGCAATTTTATCACATGCATACACTGATGGAACGGAAAGACCAATCGCCTTCGCCTCCAGATCGCTTGATAAGGCAGAAAGAAATTATTCGCAATTAGATAAAGAAGCTTTAGCACTGATCTTTGGAATACGGAAGTTTCACAAATACGTCTTTGGTCGACACATCACCATCAAGACTGATCATAAACCTCTATTGGGCTTATATTGTATATTAATGAAAATAAACCCTACTTCGTTTCACAGGCATAGCTCACCCGTTGCTATGCACACGAAAAAGCTCATCTTCAATCGAGATTTTCTCAAAATTTTGATTCTGAGGCCCACTGTAGGTCTCGAACTTCACCAAAAAGTAACTCAGTCAAATATCACCACACTGATAAGGCTGGTGTCAAATGAAAGGGGACTAACTCCAAAAAAAAATAATTGATTGATAAGATCAAACCCTTGCTTTCTCGAGCTTCTTAAAATACCGTCTACATCCGGTCACGGGCACAGCCCACTCGGCGCACAGAGCCAGCGCTTCGTACAATGGATTTGCATAGAAAATAACACACAACGCCGATCGGTTTCCCTTTCTGAGACAGTTTCACAGTCAAAATATTTTTTAAAATATGCAGTATGTACTGTAATTAATAATGAATTTTTCTATCAAGCACGGTTAATAACTGCGCAGTAAGGAAGGAAAAAGAGAGAGAAACAGATTTTTCACGATATGGCTTAGGCATAGATCTATTAATGTACGTGCGGCTTCCCCGACGTCTCACGCGTCACGTTATTTTTAGTCTACCGACAGCGCTTGAGACTCAACTGCTAGCGATTGTATTGCTATGCGTCCCTGATGCAACGGTTGGTGTGATTCTCGACGATGCTGTATTTTTCGTGAATTTGGAGAAGAAAAAGAAGAGGAGGAAGAAAGAGAAGAAGGAAAATCCAAGGTTGGTCTGTTATTGTTAGAGAAAAGTCCTTAAATGTTTTGAAAAACCTTCACAGTTCCAGCTATCGTTTACTTTCTTACTTGCACTTGCTGTTGGGAGACAGGGCGCGCGAGTTACGTCATGAACGGAAAATCCAGCTCCTGCCCCATGTTATTCTAAAAATGTACTAGACCTATCTTCGGTAAGATGGTAAATTAATAAACTGATTGTGACATTGCTACCACATTTAAAAAGGAAATAAAAACTAGCCAGAGGTTTCCTACAACGAACTACTTTATAATTACAAAGTAAACGACTTCCAGCAAGGTCTAGGGTGAGAGCTGAACACTGAACAAAACTTGGCATTTTCTCTACTCGACTTTGTAAAAAAATGCCGTTGTTTACTTCTCTCACGCTTACGCCACAAGGTGGCGCTACCAAACCCGTGCCGGCGAAAGCCCCGAGCTGTCTCATCTTATCATTTCTAGTATCTTTGCTAACACCTCTTCCACAAGGTAGGCGTATTATTAATAACTCAAAATACACAAAATGTCCTTCCTGGACCGAATCCTCGCGACGAGTCACAACTTTTTTCCGTCGCTTTCGTTTTCATTTTTTTTAACCCTTACTTTTTCTTCCTTATTTTATTAAAATTTCTTTGTTTATTGTTCAAGTGTTGATTGCCAACACTACATTTTAAAAAAGACCAAATGAAAGAATATAGAAGCAAACAAAAATTCAAACAAACACACACAAGACAAACGAAGACTCGGTAGCCCAAACTTTCATTAAAAAGTGGCCGGACATGACAAGAAAAATAGGGCAGAAGCGCTTGAAAATTAAAAAGAAAGAAGCAGAAAAGGAAAGCCAAGTAAACAACAGAAAGAAACCCCCACACACGCAAAACAAATTATCACACAGATGAAACTTTCCTGAAGATATGAATTGTCTAAGATGAAACAGTTAGAAAAAAAAATTAGTGAACCAAAAAACAACAACAACAAAATGATGATGTGAATGTGAAATTTCGAAGCCAAAATCCTGATTTGTTTTCAAGCCCTCAGAGGAACAGGGGATAAATGATTTTTTTCAGATCAGATTTTCCTTATCTGGCTGAGATTAAATTTTACATGCTTTAAAACGTAAGCGCTCGGTTCCATCTGCGGTTAGTAATATAAACACACACTTTAAATATATTATTTTCCTCTAAAGAGTAATAAAAGTGACATATTAAACATTTGAAGAAAGTAACAATAATATAGTGTTAAGTAAAAAGTGAAATAAAACCGTTCCAATTTTCATTCCGATTTTGGAAAGGTTATACGTCACGTGACAACTTTGTGTAATATGGCGCTCGGACGAACTGTCAATGAACCTTGAACACTAAAAAAGCGAGGGCTGGTCGTGGGATATTCCATGTACCATAACAAGATGGCGAGAAGCAACATCTTTGAAACTTGAATGATAAAAGCCTTGAAATGTCAGATGTTTCACAGAAGGACTTTGAAAAGGTAAACCGAATAACTCCTCCACGTCACCAGTGAGGGGCCATGTCAGTCACACGACTAAGTTAAACGGTCGGCGAGTCTTTTCACTCTGAAATGTTAGAAAAGAGCATTTTCCAGGGGGAAAATCTGAAAGCCAGGCGAGTTCTTCCCCCTAACGTCCCATTCCTTCTGACTCCCCAAACCTACTAGTGTAAATAGGCCTTAATATTTGTCACCTAGATTGCTGGCGGAGCGCTTTGTGTATTAATGCACGAAGGGAAAGCAATAAGGATACATCATTCCCCTTCACCCCGCAGCGACTTGAACGGACTATTAATAAAACGGGAAAGTCAGGCATATTCACATAACCATCTAGAAATAATATATCGTGAGTTGCAGGATAAATGGCTGTAACTCGATTTATATAAATTTTTCAGGAGAAGCAAAAAAAACTGTCTTTATCAGGCCTAACAGCTACGATATAAAATAAGAAGAAGTTATTTAACACTTAGTTTTCACAAATTAAACCCAACTTATAACACAACATAGAGTTTTAAGCATGCCAGATCTCTCTCTCTTTCTCTCTCTCTCTCTCTCTCTCTCTATGGTAAAGTCGATTACGCTGGTTTACCATGCGGCGGTAAATGCCAAGAGCAGCGATCCTCCTTAAATAAAGAGCTACCACAAGAAGACCCTCTTTGTTACCAATCGACTCAGAAACTAATAAAGGGATCATTCTGAAATTTGGCGAGAAGATGTGGAACATTGATGCAAAGCACACAGGATTTTAGAAGTGTGTTCCAAGAAGAGTAGTCCGTAGAATGCGCAAGCAGTTGAATTTTTAGCTAACGATAGGGTTCAACGTTGAGGCGACATGTTTCGTCCGGGAGGCGAATGCGATCTCTCTAGGTGACTTGTGAATAAAGGATTATACATTTTTAATGTGGAATTCCCCTTTCACTCTCACTTGGCATAGTGCAATTTTTCGGCCACACACGGCATTTGTAAACACCTCTCAACGTAGCGTCGTTGGAGATTTGATGCACTTTGTTTGGACGACCAATCATTAAACCCCAAACACAAAACAGGAAAAAACAAAAGGACGCTAACTGTTAACAGCAATCTTAGGCAGACGTGGGAAAAGGTGTGCAGCTCCACCCAAGTTCGTCCCAATCCCATCTCTCTCTCTCCCTGTGTCTCTCTTTCTCTCTCTTGCACCCTCTTAGAAGTGGTGTTTGGGTTGGTCTACTAATACACGAGCGCTTGTATGCGGCGTGCCTTCGCTTTGTTCAAATTTGCAAAAGAACATTAAAAAATGATCACCCTATCCCCATTTTCCCCCTCATATTTTTGTTTTTCAAACAAAACTGGAGAAAACGTCGTAGTTTTTAATAACATTCCACGGCAGAAATGTTCGAAACCAAATGCCCAGAGGTCTATTTGGAAAAAACCCTCCCGTTGCGCGCGCGAGAATGCTTTATCGTGTTGCACTCACTGGCGTAACGCTGTTTGGTGCAAAATTTAGCCAACGACGAACATCCTTTTCACAAGTTGTCGCAGGGAGCAGTCTCGGGTTCGGACACCAATAATACGTATGTCCTCTGGACGAAATCTCTGTGCGCACTGATCCTTGCCACGAATTGTGGAAATAGAATCTACATCAATGTATTATCTTTGCTTTCAACTCTGCTTTTTAAAACTCCATTTTTGACATTACTAAAACACTGAACCTTCCGTTCATACAACTGAGCTTCATACTGGTATAAAATATATGTATATTTCACTACTGGTTTGCATCACTTAACGTGTCAGAACTTGCCCTTCTGCGAAATTCATGGCCAGATGGAATGCTGATAGACAACAACACAGTTGACGATAGGCCGTAAAACGAACATTTTAGCCCGTCTTCAAAATAAGTTTTGTAAACACCCCCATATGGAAAATCTAAATGTGATTCAGATGTGTTCATAATATTTGTCATTCATAAATGCTGCTTTTCACATCTTGTATGCAGTACTCCCATCTTTTGTTCTTCAACGAGTTCTCTTCTCTGTTCTTTTTGGATTAATGTTAATTTTTCATGTAAAATTCGTCTTTTTCCTAGTATGAACTAATCCATTATTTAATCTCTCATCTTCTATTGCAATTAAAAGCAATTATTCATGACAACACTGGTTATTTGTGAATTTTTGTTTTCAATTCACGTCGTCGAGTTTGTGCTTCTCCAAAATTAAAAATTTTGTCTTATCTTTCTCTAGAAATTCCAATACGTTTTGAAAAGTTATAATTATTCTGCCGCCGTGTTCAAAGTCCAACGATCAGCATCACACTTTTTGATGACGTAAGTGAAACAAATCAATCTCTTCAATGGGAGACAATACCTACCTCCTTTTCCCGAGATTCACAATCGCCCGATGCCATTCTGTCAACGATACCTTCAAAGGTGTTCGGTGCGTATTTAGCAGGAGTCGCTGTTCTTCACAACCTTTAGGGTGCTGGTAAGGTTTGTTTTCTGAAATAGTAACGTTTTCATTTATGTTTACACTCATAAGAGTTGGTTTTGTTTTTGATACGGATGTACGCTACTCATACATTTCCCTCTCATTGATTAAAAGCTTTGAAGCAGAGCTTAGAGAGAAATAAAGAATGTATATATCGCAATGCCCTCATGAGGCATCAAAAACCTGCATTAGATTTGAAGCAAATAAACAAACAAAAAGGGAAGAAACAATGAACTTTCGTATTTTCAAGTTCTCCGTCAGATCAAAATGAAAAATGCAAAAAAAAAAAAAAAAAATCCATAACAAATAAAAACAATAAATAAAATTTAATAGAATGATCTTAGAATGGCTACACTACTGATCTATGGACGTCCAATACTGCTGCGCAAACTTTGTATGGAAGAATTATTCATATAATATGTTGTAAGGATTTTCCACAACAGGGTATCCGTTAAATTTTCTAGAATGACATGTAGCATAACTAGAGGACAGACATGTCAGAGCAAAGTCGTAGATAAATGACGATTTTATTGCTCAGCTTCGTCCAGTTGTGTACAGCAAGATTACCTTAACATGGTTACGTCAGCGGTGATAGCACGTTTTGGTTCATTCGTCCCTCTCTAGTGCATATTGGTCAATTAGGATTAGGTCACAGGGCTTAGAGATTGTATGTCAGGTATGTGATAGTAAATGATAACAAGTAAAGGGCTTTGTTTTCTCGAAGGAACCACGGGGGAACATCATAAATAAAATGTCGTAAGGGTTTTAGGTCAGCTACAAATTATTGACTGACGATTAGACATCAGAGATTATTGCATTGATGAGTGCCGAACAAAATCGCAGTTTCAGATTTGGCACGCAAAGGAACAGCAGCAATGAAACATGTCTGTATGCTACCAGACAAATCTTCAAGAGCACGTTGACATTTTGTTAAGAAAATGAGAGATCAGTCCAAGTTAAACGTTATTCTGCCTGGAGTTGTTCAAATTAAGCATAGTAAGTTTGAGTTTAAGTTTGGGTTTTACGGCGCGTCGGCACGATAATGGCCATTTTTGCGCCCTTCGATGGTCTATTTGGGTACATTTTCTTTATGTTTCCTATTCAGAGCTTTCAAGTTTAACATAGAATTAAATGCATTCATATAATTTTAACATATAAGTAAAATTTTCAAAATTTGTTTTGCAAAGCTCTAAAAAAAAAGTTTTGTAAACAAGTATAAAAGTTATCAATTCAAGTTTTGCAGATCTTAGCCTCTTTCAGAAAGGAAAAAATACGTTGTAGGTCCACGTCAGAAAATAATTCTTTCATGGATCCGCAGGTAATATAAAGTGCCTCCTTCGGAAAATTATGCATGAAGACTAAACATTCAATCAAAATAATGTTTTATTGATAGTTGGCAATTGAATTATTCTGTCTTCAGGAGATAGAAAATACGTTTATTTCACTTTAACTGTTTGACCGTGTTCTGCAAGATGTTGCATGAATCACTTGTTAATGGAATAGTACATTCATAATCCAATAGAGAATGTGTTGTAATAATATACCGAGAACTTGGAGGAAATTTATTACTCCTGAACCCTAGAAAAAGAACATAATTTATAATATGTTATTCTTATGTTGAAAGAATAAACAGGCCTAGGGCAAAATATGGTGGGATCGGAACCAAGTGAAGCTAAATTTGTTTCTTGACACTTGTCTCCTCTGCATGGCGGCGGCCGAGAAATGTTCAAATAAATATACAAAACAAACAGTTCAATTTTTCTAGTTAAAAAAGTTAAAATCTCATGGAAGGAAAATATTCTGTAGGGATTAGAGAATGTGAAATCATAAGTCACCCGGCGAATGCAAGCCTAAAGAAGAAATCAGAACTAGTTGGAAGAAGGGAATTTGGGAGGTTGGGGGGGGGGGGTGCAGTAAAGGGAACAGAGTTAGATAGGACCAGGTAGCGTCTTCTTCCATCTATTCAAATTAGTGTCAACAGATTGATGTTTGCTTACCGCCAATTACCGACAGGTACCATTTTTGTGGCGTGCGCGAAACCGAATGAAGAATGCGTCTCAGTGCTCATCGTGGGCGCTGCCGCATGGCAAGAAGAGTTGGGGTGAAGTTTTATGGCACGGTACTATTGCTATATTATTTTGTGATTTTAGAAACTCGTGCTGTCAGTCTCTTGTAATTTTTTCCAGGATGATTTTTCTATTGCACACATTTTTTTTAAAACTGAAATGTATCACCTATCAGAAGGTCGCTGTGGAATTATTCCAAATACTTTTATTTGTCGAGGAGCAAATTGTGGACGTCGTTACCAAAACATTTTTGACCCAAACGGAAGAGCACGACAAGCGGTAGGGCTAAACGAAACGTCATAGATACCGTCAATTCAGGGCCTTTTCAGCCGCAAGTTTAAACATGGAAGGAAAGGGATGGCTGAGAGTTTTTTGACGGGAATATTATTCATCTATAATTTTGAAACTGTTCCACACCAAAGAATTAGTGGAAACTTCAATGCTGGCTAAAAGCACAAAGAGGTCGACATTTCCATTTACACACCAACTGTATAGAAAGCAAATGAGGAGTGTTGGATTCAGGTTTCGAAAGTGTTAAGTGGAAGAAACATAATTTGTAAAATATTGCACCTACTGTCTCAAAGGAGTAAATGTCTCCATGAAATTAAAGAACGACGAAATACAGGCTATGATGTTGTGTAATTGGACGAAACATGTTAGAAAGAGAGTGGCAATCATGAATTTGTGACGGAACACATAAGAGGAACATGCCCAGAATGCCCAGCAGTAAAGGACAGATACTGATAAAAGTGCAATACAGACACAGGCTTACCTGTCTGTCTTTTAAGGCACACGGATTGAAGCACCACTAGTTGCTCGAAAGCTCGGAGGGCTGGAAAAGCTTGGCCTTTTACCTCAGAAATATGCAAGAAGTGGCCGCTCCTCGCTTATTTATTATCCTCCTACGGTTAATCATATGTATTTGAATATCTTAACGGGGGCGGCGAAACGGTTGGCCCTTTTCTTAACCGTTGTCGGCTTCGAGTCCCAAGTACCGACGTCACAACCTTCATCGACAACAAGGAAACCTAGACATCCCGTCCCTTACATCCCACCCCCCCCCCCCCCCCATATCAAACACAAATTTAAATGTGCTAGAAAGGGGCACTTTTTAGTTTAAATGCTAGTAAACATCCTGTCCTGAAAGAGCCAAACAGGAAATGGCGACCGCATTCCATATTCCACGAACGCAGATTTTCTGGGGAAAAAGAAGTGCATCGTGACCTGACGACAGGCATTAGAAGGTCATGGCCTCTTGTGTTTCTCCCCTTTTCTCTCTGTGTCTTTCTCTTTCCCTCTCTCTCTGTCTCCCCCCCCCCCCCTCCCCTCTCTCTCTCTTTCTCGTAATCATCAATGAAAAATTCCTGAAGTGGATAAACTAACTTTCTCTGAATAGATTTTGTTTCAATTTCTAAAAACTAGATTTTTTTAAAATATATAGACTAGATATTTTTAAAGACTGTTAATGTATTTTCCTATCTAATTCAAATGAACCTTCCCGGTCCAGGACATGGACTGTCTTATCCCACACTTCTGCGCGTGCAAAACAGGACTGAAAATGGTGAAAGTATGCATTATTATATAAATAGTTATCAATATTATGAATCACTGATAAATTAGAACGTCTTCTAAAAACAGAGCAACAAGTGACATTTGTCAGTTACTGAACATCTAGCACTTCAGTGTTACGGACATTATGAAGAACAAAACATGTATAGATACTGGACATTAAAGGGAGAAAAAATGAATAAATTTTTTATTGAAAAAGGTGAAACATCACATATTATATAACAATAGTTGTTTTTTTTTCACATGCCCTCGCCCATGCGTGCGTGTATGGTTGCGTGCGTGCGTGTGTACGCGCGCGGATCATAGACATGGCGAAAGCAGTGTTAAAGCATTTTGATAGAATGGATCATATGAGTCTTCTAAAAATAGGATTTCATGAATTCCATTCTTAGCGTTTTCATCATGTCTCTTAAAACCTGCCGATGCAGTCCTATAACTGAATCAATTTCGGCTGTCTTTCGATTCGATGGCTTATCCAATTTCCCCAGTTCACCCGGAGTCTGGTTAGGGTAAATAAACGAACGAAAGAGTAACTCTCAGATGTACTGCAGATTTGCTGGCATTCGTCAGTCTCGAAAGACTATGGGGTGGTGCTGGAGATGTCTTTATGTCTTGGTCTCGTGCAGCCTACTGTGTGGACAAGCCTGTCTGGGAGTGACCGTCCCTCCCACAGATGGCACATCTAAAGCATGACGCTGATTTGCCAAATTATGTTGGGAGCCTTTCTTGCCTCCCGCTTTGCCTCGGACTGTTTCAAGAGCGGTTCTTGAAAAAAAAAAATGAGTGGTCTTGTTTCACTGCCTTCAGTGTGTCCTGTCTGAGGCAACGGCTTTCCATAACTTCATTTCAATGCCCAAAGCCTGCAGGTCCCTCTTGCAGGAGTCTAACTGTTGGGCATTTTCCCTCCGCTAACTCTCCGTAGGACAAAGAAAAATTGAATGTGCTGAGCTGAACAGGACAGTGAAGAAAATACGAAGAGTCAAAGACAGAAAAGAAATAATTAAGCGAATAATTGAAGGTGGCAAAAGACCAAAGAAATATTCAAGCAAGGCAATCGAAAGAAAATCACAAGCAAGCTCAAAACAACAGCGGAAACGACCACGGACAGAGAAGAAATCTTAAGTGTCTGCTCAGATTTTTCACAAAACACTCTACCAGAAAACGATAGATAAACCAGAAACTATGACAACAAGCCTGGACAACGATCAAGTATCACCTTTCAAAGAGGAAGAGATAGAAATGCATTTAAGAAAGATGAAAAAAAGGAAAGCACATGGAAATGATGACATAACGAGCGATGTATTGCAGACAGGAGGCCAACACTTTATAAAATATATAACAAAAGCATTCAATGAAATCTTAAATACACAGAGAATACCTGAATGCTGGCATGAAGCAAAAATCATCTCACATGAAGAGAGACCGAAGAGATATAAGAAACTACAGACTAATCAGCCTTCGACCACACACGTATACACTTTTCACAAAAATATTACATAGCAGAATGGAGAAAGTGCTAGACGAAAACCAACCAAGAGAACAAGCTAGCTTCAGAAAGAGCTCCTCAACAACAGACCACCGACAGGCCTAATAATAGAAACAAGTCAGGAATATAATCTACCACTGTCTGTGGACTTTATCGATTATGAAAAAGCCTTGGATTCCATTGAACATTTCACCATTTTTGAGGCCTTACGAAAAATCAATTTCAACGAAGTTTACCTAAAATTATTGCAAATTATGTATCAAAAAGCCTCTGTGAGAATCCACACCGATAACCATGTGTCAGAAAAGTTTGTCATAGAAAGAGGAGTGAGACAGGGAGACTGTTATATCAGCCAAATTATTTACAGCAGCAATTGAAGAAATATTTAAAATGTCAAGCCTAGAAAAGGGCATCAACATAGATGGAGAGAATCTGAAAGACCTGAGATTTACAAACGATGTAGGATTTTGCACAAAGCACGCACGACAGATAGAAACCAACCTGAATGTAATATACAGACAGAGTAAGAAGACGAGCCTGAAAATGCACAAAAACAAAACAAAATACATGACAAATTACGAGACAGATGAACAGGCAATAATTGAAAACAAAACCATTGAAAAAGACACGGAATATAAATACCTAGGACAGACATGGAAAACAATATAAAAATAGACTCTAATATAAGGGCAGCATGGAGATGCTTTGGAAAATACTGAAAGATATTCCTGGACCACAAACTGCCAATGTCCCTTACGAGACAAGTATGCAACCAGTGCAATACCCAAAAAGATTACCTATGGTTGCCAAACGTGGTCGATTACAAAACAACTTACGAACATTTTATTAAGAACTAACCAGAGAGCAATGGAAAGAAGGATGCTTAACATTAGATAACAAGATAAAATTCCCCACGTAGATATAAACAAACAACTAATCTAACGGACATAGTAAATATCATGCTACAACAAAAATGGAGTTCGGCCGGACATGTGGGAAGGATGAATGACAATAGATGGACAAAACGCTTCGCTGAATGGCAACCACGGACAGGAAAAAACATGAGGACGACCAGGAAGAAGATGGCACCATGATATTAAAAAGAGAGGAGGAACAACATGAATGAGGAAGACATCAGACAGAAAATAATGGAAGTCATTGTCGGGGGTCTACATCTTACAGTAAGCCAAATAGGCCAATAAGCCAAAGGTGAACTCTCCGTAGAGGAGATCCTTCGGAATTCTGCCACCCTCCATTCGTATAATGTGGCTGAGTCTTAGACCTGGAATACCAAGCTTGTATACCATGCATCTTAAGCAAGAGGCGCATTCCCTGGATCGGCCACATTGTACGAATGGAGGATGGCAGATATCCCAAGTCACGGACAGCATCCAATTTGTAGTCACCTGTTTTGATATCGGATGGAGGGTCCACATATGAGACCAACGGCTCGACAAGCGTAGATGATATGACTTATGGGTTGCCGAAGATTTTATTAATCGCTGCGTCGTTTGCATAGACAAAATCTCTCGGAAGTCTTTGGTGAACTGAGAACTTTGGATTCCGCTTTCAACTAATGTAGAGCTTTCCAGTCGACTTGGTTCGGAGGGAAAAGCCTTCCAAAGCAGATCCAAAAACATGCTTCAGTAGCACAGAAAAAATATTCCCACTACGATGGGAACGAGGACACAGCCCTGGTTCACTCAGTTGAGAATGTCAAAGGCATTGATGTTGAGCCATCGAAGACCACGGCGCCTTCATATCTTCATGGAAGAACTTGACTATATTAGCATGGTCGAGAGCTTAGATGGACATCCGATCTTTGAGAGGATTTTGAAGAGGCCGTCCCTGCCCGTAAGGTCCAAAACCTTTGTTATACCAATAAAAGAGCGGTTTCCTCTGTCACCTGCATTTTTCCTGTCGCTGACTGATGGAGAAGATCACATGGATGGTAGATCTATTTGTTCTAAAACTGCACTGTGATTCTGGATAGACTCTCTCTGCGAGTACTTGGCACCTCTTCAGTGTGGCTCCAGCAAAGAGTTTCCCGACGATGCTGAGGAGTAAGATGTCATGGAATCACTATTCCTGTTGCATTTATTTTTATACAGTTTGGCGATAATTCCGACCCTGCAGAGGCGGAGGATTTCAAGCAATTCTATGGCGAGAGTTGCCTTGCAGCACTTCGGAACTTGGGCGGGGATACCATATACCATCATTCCCAGAAGCTTTACCAGTGGCAAGGGAGTCCAAGGCCTTGCTTAGATCTTCATGTGTGGGTTCTCTGTCAGGTTCCTCCAATACTAACAGGTATCCAGTGGAGTTCTAGACAAGGTTCCTTAACTATATTCTCCTCTGCGTATAGATCAAAGTTGAGTTTTACCCAGCGTGTCATCTGCTGAGATCGGTCCTGGATTATGTCCCTTTTGTGAATTTCAAATGGGTTATTTTCCTTTTCTTTTAGACTAAGTGCTTGCTTTATTTCACCATACAACCCCTTGATATTACTGCCTGGTGTCTACTGCTGTCTGGATCTTGGAGTAACCGCTGGCACATTGCCTGACGAGCTGTGTGACGGGCAGCCCGGATAATCTGCAGGTTCCGTTCGCTTGGGCAGGCTTGGTATATACAGTCAACAGTCAAGGCATTACTCTTTTTCTCCCTACAGTAGTTAAGGGGGTGGGGGGGGGGGGTCTCCTGAAATCAAAATTAGGCTTCAAAATATCGATATCGAGACTTTGTAATTTTCGCCTGGTTTATCCATTTAGGAACACTATTTTACTAACCATATGCCAATGAGGAAAATTTATAACCCTGAAATATGCCTTTTAGTGATGTGGGGGTCAAGAAAAAGGTACAAGACTCATGCCATTGGGCCGCAAAAGTAGCCCTAAATAACGTCCCAGTGTCGCACCAAAACCACCAGTTTTAGTGAATACTTCGTTTCGAGAACTTTATTTATATGTTGCCCACATGTCCAGGTCAAGGTAACAGGCCTGAGACATCCCATTCTCTTCTATACAAGCATATAGAGCTATAAATTGAGCCTTCTCATTGGCTGGGGCGAAGGACATGCCTTCCATATTCAGCAGATTTAGATCGTGACCTACATAATAGTCTAAAGAATAGAGTGTCAGCTGAATGGACAGTGGTTTTGTTTCAAGTTTTTGTTACTATAACGTTGAATTTGTTACCTTTTGTGAAAGATGCCTAAGTAGAAAATCACTTTGCGTTCCCTGTAGTTGCAAAAGGTCAGACAAGAGATCTCAAGAAGGTGCAGACCAGTAAGAGAAGAAGAGTGCTGATTAATATGTTACATTGTTTTTATTGTGGATAGCTGAGATGATAATGGGTTTAAGAGCTAGTAGAACGGCGAGAGCCGAGAGGTTCTTCATTAGACGTTTTAGTACATGTTGCTGCATGAGATCATATGACAAGCCCGCCTGTCCCAACCCCCACTCCCTCCCCTTCCTCAGTGTAACCTCCACTCCCGACTATTCTATACCCCGTTCTACCCTACAACTGTTTCTGCTAGCTCCTCCCATTCTGTACCCCCTTCTCCTCTGAGCACATCTGTCATAAATCTTTAGTAGTTTGCAAATCATTGTTGAGGCCCAGCATACCAAGTAGGGATGTTTCGAGGCATGTGTGACACTTTTCAATAACATTTTTATTGAAAAAAATAACAACAACCCCGTTCAAATGTGATTTTATCGAAATAGCACTTTTCATCAGTAATTTGTGAACTAATTTTTTATTTATTGACCAATTGGTATGAAATTTGGCTAACAGCATGTTTGAAGAAGTAAAACAATTCATGTAGAAGGAAATTGGTTTATCTTTTAATTTTCTTTTTTTTTAAAGAATTTTTTTTTGGGGGGGGAGGGGGGGGTGGAAAAGAGGGGAAAATGGAATTCCACTACATACCATTTTCATAAATTCATAATATAAGATCTGTAGAAGACATCAAAATTCCCTATTGTCTAAAAGTTTTTAATTGGTTTGATAAGACATAAGACAAGTTTCAAATAAATCCAATAAAAATTTGTTGAAGCCTTTAATATTGAAGTTGACACTTTTTGGGCACTCAAAATCCAAGATGGCGGCATTTCCATGGCAACCATATGACAAACAATTTTTTGACATGTTCTTTCTGCTAATTCAGACATCCTGAATTCAATTGTGATAATTAAAATTGTCTATTTCTCATAATAACAAAAACCACCTTCAGGAACCCGCCCCCCAACACCCCCACCCTTTCTTAAATAAGCGGGAAAACAATTGTGTGGTTTGACTACGTGGCAAATATGACAATATCATTGTGGAATTGCCTTCTGTTTCCACTTACTAGAATCATCCATTCAATTCTTCAAATCTCTCTCTCTCTCTCTCTCTCTCTCCCTCTCTCTCTCTCTCTCTCTCTCTCTCTCCCCCTCTCTCTCTCTCTCTCTCTCTCTCTCTCTCTCTCTCTCTCTGTCGGTCTGTCTGCCTTTATTTTGCCATATTTTAGCCTTTTGGCTCATTGTCGTGGAGGATTCAAGTATAAATCCCTATATACTTGCGTAGCTACCCTTTAAAATTTTAGTTTACATGATAGAAACGGGTATTTCATAAGCTAATGATAATTTCATAAGTGCATTGTTTAATTTTGATTAAAATGTAAGAACTAAGCCCCCGACTCCTCTGCCCGCTACCCAACCCCCAGTTTGGATAGGGTTATATCTTATTACAAAACAATATTCCCCCGAAGAATCACCATACTCTTTGACGAGATTAAAAGTGGAAACGCTTTTTAATAGAAAGTAGCAGACACCTCAAGCTAACCGGCACTTTCCAGATCTTGATCTCTCTCACTTCTCTCCCCCCCCCCCCCCCACCCCCGGTGAGAAAACGATTAAAACACTGTGAACCAAGCAGGGAATGACAATGCTATTTATATAGTAGCGAGACCTTTTGAATTCAAACCAACAGGGAGGAAATTAAACAAAATATACCTCCACACCTTGTCAAGTCCAAATCTATTCAAGAGGCTCCACAAGTCAAAAGGAAGGCAAATGCAAAATCCTATGCAAATTTGAGCTGTAAGAACGACGGTAGGTCGTGCCAAAAATCCTCAGAGCTTTTTGTTTTCCATTTATAATATATATTAGTATTATTTTTTGGCTGTTTAATATGCCTTTCCTACGCAGCATTTTCTACTTTTCGTCCTCTTTCATTCCCTTTTGTTCTTTATTTCTTGCGTTTCTGTATGTTTTTCTTTCTCTCTTTCTCTGACCTGGACTGGGCATTCCAGCTCTTGAACGAGTCCAAAAGTCTTGAATAATCGCAAAAGAAGCATTTGCCTAATTATATTGGCAATTACTGGTACTGGCAAAACGTGGGCGGGGTTCCCCTCTCCACTAAGACCAATAGTATCTGCCGCACCAATGAGCGATGATTAAGGAAGAGCGTAAGCCATTTATTTATTTATTTATTTACACTTTAGCTGCCCAGTATAAACTCTTATCTTTTCTATGATGATAAAATGTGTTAACCTGGCCTGAGCCTGATCAGTTGCCCATTGCCTGCCACGCTGGTGGTTGCATAATGCGTTAACCATCGTGCATTCTGGCCACCTGTCCACTCCACTCGATGACACTGTCATGGTCAGATGGTCATTTTGCCGTCGTGATTAAGCTAACGCGTGACAACAACATTCAAATATTTTACACACTCAAGCAGAATATTTGTTTTTATCAGGTGAGCTGTCCTGCACCGATTTATAGTTTGCAAATTAAAACATTAACAGACAGCATTATACAATAAATTTGACTATCAGACTCTTATGAAAATTCAGCCCTCTTTCCCTTTTTATAATTTATTCATTACTGATTCTCATTTTGTGGTCATTGACTCTCTTTGGAAAATGTTTCAGTATTGAATTCATGAAAAATGGCGGGTGGTGTAGAAGAGCCGTCAGTTCCACCAAATTATCTCTGCTGGTGATAGTTGTCATTGCAGAGACAACAGGAGACAATGGTGAAGATATCATGGCAGAGACAACAAAGAACAGGAGTGAAGATTTCATCATAGTGAGATAACATGGGACAGAAAGACAGACATATGGTGTTTTATATGGTTATCCTTTTAATTTACTGTAGAGCTAACGAGAAAGAGAGAGATCGAGGGCGTGAGGGGTTACACAAGAAGGAGCACTATCACCGAGACTTCATGCACAGTTGTGTCACTCAAAAAATGAAGGGAATGCCAACTTTTCGCCACTGTAATTGTAGTATTATTGCACTAATACATGACAGATTGATAAAACTTCAGCAGCAGAAAGTCTGTGTTTTCTGTCTATTCTTTATGGTTTTTAAATCATTGTCATAAACACTCCGGGATGATAAAGAAAGACAAAGTCGTCTGATTTTATTTTTTTTCACTTTTTTCTTTTCTCGCTTCCTCCACGGCCCACCCCCTCACGGCTCCCCAAACTGGCCCTTCCACCCCAACCGACACACGATTTTAACTATTTCATGTGTTTTCATTCGTAATTTCTTTATTCTCTACATTTATCAGCAGACGGTGTAAAGATCATAGGAAATACACCACGAATTCGTGAAGATTGTCCTGGTGCAGCTGATAATCCAATCAAAGTTTAAAATCGAGGACAATGATTATTATGGAATGATACTTTAGTGATTTTTTAGGGAAACTGACCCCTACATCGTTTCTCACAGTTGCAGAACAGTCAGGTTGTGTCAGGGAGTTAAAGTGGCTATGCCCTCTGAATGTTGTAACATCTTTGTACAGCCACCTATGTGTGAGGAAAGTATGGGCAGATCTGGTTTTATAGAATCTATTACAGAGAGAGAGAGGGAGAGGGGGGAGGGCAGGTTTATCCCGAGCCATGTCAAGTGGCTCGACTAGTTATAATAACAATATAGATGGGCTCGTTTGTACAGATATTTCTGAAGACTTCTTGTCTGAACTGTATGCTTGTGACTCAAAATAAAGAAAAGCAAAATCAGGGCAATGTCACTTGAGCTTTGGCATTAACGTAATGCATCTTCCTACTCCGCCAAGCCAACAATAAAATTTCTTCACAGTACAACAACCACGTTGATCGGTGTTACACTGGAGAATATCCTTTTCAATACCACATCAGGCGGTCACTGAAATCTGCAGACCCAGATTCACTTGCACGCCTCATCTCTTACCTGTATGATCTTTTATTTTATTTTTGGTGGAGTCACTTATCAACATTATTATCACAGTTATGCTTTTCGCCCTTCTTGCCCCCTTTTAACTTCAGAACATACCTGGTCTTATCGTGTGCTCCAGCGAAACGCCGAAACTGAGATGTTGCGTGACACACTACATGTATTAAAATCTGTTTCCCGCGACCGTATATTGAGTGCCAAGTTCGCATTATACCTCTGTCAGTCTGTTATTGAATTTCTCAATATTTGGTGTTTTGTTTGTCTCACTACATAGGCTACTGTCCCCTCCTGTGTGGTGTTTTTTTGTTTTGTTTTGTGGTGAGTACTGTACACATGTGCAGCGATATTTTTGTGCCCTGTTTCCGACAGTTATTATTCCAAAATTCTTCCAACGGAATGGCAGACAAACATTTCAACACAGTCACCGGTTACATGGTCACGATTTAAGTTACAGGGTCCAAGAACCAACAAGTTTAGATTGAACTAAAAAGAAAACAAAATAAATTCTTAACCCTGGAATGCTCATTCGAAGTCTCAAAAGGCGTTTAATTGGGTACTTTGACTTGAACTTGGAGACAAGACATATATAAGTTTGCAATCACATTCAATTTATGCGCGCATTACTGAATGAAATGTGCAATTTAAAAAATGCATTAAATTACTTCATTTTCAACGACATATGAATTGAAATACGAAATTCTTTCCTCAGTATTCTCATTCAGTAGCCGTCAAGTTTTAATGGACGTGAGAACAGTCCTTTCCCTTTTGTTTTGCCGAGTGCGTTTCTTTGATTCGGTACCCATGTATTTTTGACATTACAAGATCGTCAGTCTCAGGCAGGGTTGGCGGCTGATGTAAGCTGTCACTGTTGCTGAAAGTCTTAGTTGATTTTCATGAAGTCTTAGCAAAAGGGAAAAAACAAATCTCTTGATTTTTGTAGATCTGATTATATTCTGATTTTGCAGACTGGTACTACTATTTTGCTTAGGCAGCGTAAATCTTGTCTGTATAGCTGTTACTTAATTCAATACTCTTTTGGTTTGTTTTTTTTGGGGGGGGGGGGGGCGGGGGCTGATCCGTGTAACCAGAAATATGTCAGTAAAGCTCGGAAATCTGGTTCTGCAAGTTCTTGCCATTCTATTTAGAGAGTCACATGACAATTATGATTTAGAGATTGTTTTATGTCCCGCAAGGTCATAATCCACGGTGTCAGATCTGAAAATGTGAACCTGGAGGAGCTGGCGGTGGAATGAAAGAATGGGAGATTCGGAAAATTTATCTGGCTATAAAGGATATACGCTCGACAAGGTTTGAAAGACCATAGACCTAGAGAATGTCACCTCGTTTTTATTTGTAGATTAAATCTTTGCAATCGTCATGATGTATTTGCGAGCATGTGTGTTTGGACCACTCCCCTGAACTTAATAAACATGTTACTGTTAGAAAAATATTTTTTGCAGACCAGGTCTGAATGTTTCAAGTATATTTCGCAGCTTAAAGATACAGTTATCTACAGTGCAATGTCCTTGTTTCTGTTTCACCTTGCTAGTTTAAAACAATTGTGTTTTATAGACACTCAAGCACAGATCACAGTTACTATAGCTCAATCCAGGGACCGACCACTGCAGAAATAAAAGTTGTAAAACAAATGTACGTCCAAAGACACATCCACCCCATATTAATGTTATTGACCATTCACTCACTCTCTCAGTCTGTCAATCATACATGTATTAATACATTTTAATCATTCAGTCAGGCAGTTTATAGATACGTTAATCCATCAAACATTAAATGTTAACCTGTGCCGCCCTTCCCAAATGAATAGTTTTTTGTCCACGCTGGGAAATATCTGGCCCAGTTTGGAAATGGAGAACATTAATAAAATCATGATTTATTTATTATAGAAAATTAAATATTTCTTTGAAATTGAGGGGGGGGGGGGAATTTTGTTGTTGTCAGTAGGTTTCAACAAATGGCATAATCTTCACCGTTAATCCCAGAAAATCTTCGATTGTGGTCTCAAATTACTTACTCCCTTGAACCCCTGATGGGATTGTGTACTCAATAAAGTACAATACCATGTACCAAGTGCACACACTCACAGGATTCATATAATCTAAAAGAGTGAATGTGATTAATCGTTTTTGCTAAGGACAAATGAGGAACAAAATACCTTCATTTCTTTACAGGGAAAAAATATTTCAAGGCAACAGATGACCGGGTCTTTTATGGATTTTAGCTCCAGCTTACGTGTGTAACTGTGCATGTCTACATTGCCTTCTCAAGCATGTTAAGAAATCTGCACAAAGCGTGGGCGATGGCGTCTTAGCATGGGCGGGGCTTGCAAGGTATTGTATGTGTCGAGTTTGGTGCAAATAATGTAACACAGCATGATATGCCCTTCAGAAAATGTTTTTGTCAATTTATTGAATTAAGCCTTTTCGAGGATTTCAGCTGAACTCCAACTTTTTCCTGCACCTCCATTTTGATCTTCTCCCGCACCCCCCACCCCCCGCCCCCATCTTTTCTCTCCTCTAAAACCAGTTGCATTCTTTTTCTGGAGCTATTTATATTTTACTGATGCCTGAAATATATGTAAACTGCAGAGATTGGGTGATGTTAAAATGTATTTTCATTACTGTATTTCCTCGGTAATAATAATTAATATGTGAGAAATGCCATAGGTTCGAATCCCACTCAGGGTAGGATGCATTGTAACTACTTGCTGCCTTTTAAAGGCACTGACGTCTTTCTTTCTTATGCAGCCTAACAAGGGCCTAACGCCCCACCTCTGATATAGAATGTTTTCTAATGGCCTTCACAATAATTCTATCGTGAACTTACAGTCTGCACTGTTCAGGTGAAGCAAGTAGACTGGAGAGTCATGAATGTAAAACCTGTGCTGTGTTGTGTTTGGTGGCACCAATGACCCGGTCTCCACACGGTGATGCGTCAGTCTTTTGGCAACTTAAAGCAAGGGAAGAATTGGTACCAAGTTATACTCACATATATGTAGTGATTTGGGGTAGGGTAGAAACATTAAGGACTGGCCATCAAAGTCTTCCTTTCTACTGGCTTGCCAGGTTGCGCTCTGCATTATTCTGTCACATTAGACATTGATCATATAATATTTGAAATGATCTTGGCAAACACCGGTCACTGAAAATTAATATTGTGTGGTGCTGACGTTCGACACAAAATTAATCCATTTAAAAGAGTTGAATTTGTATTTGCTATCTGTGAATACAGAGTAACAATAGACCATTTTCCTTGTCAGCCCGCAGGGAAATTCTTGGGTTTGATGTGGGAAGGTATGAGCCTCAATGAGAGGTCTCTTGGGCTCAAAAATGCCTGTATAAGACCGTCCACGTCAAAACAAGGAATTCAAACTGAGATAAATAAATGTAAATGCGTTAATCTCAAAATACGGGTTTTAAATAGGCATTTTTATATATTTTTTTAGCTACCATGATCAAATTTGGCACGGGAGGAGATGTAGTACATGTATACGGAACAATTATTCGCTTTGTGGGACAATAATTACCAATACGACTCTTAGGTCTCTCTGTATGGTTGTCATGGGTGTTAGTTATTCTTTTCATGTTTTTGTGGCATTGATGTCCTAGAAAGATCTGGCTATTGAAAACTACTATAAATGAAGTTTATTGTCGGATTTAATATCTTGTAATAATAATAATATATGTAGTTTTCTTTTGTGGTGTTCTTCTTTGTTGAGTTCGCTCACTACGAGATGTACGTAGATTGTTCTCATTGGTTCATGATGTCCATAATAATGATGTTGGTGGGTGTGTTTTGTTGTTCAATTGACAGAAAATCAGAATCTAAACAATGTTTACCAAACTGCATTATTGCTTATATATTGTAAATCCTAAATATTCCAGATTTAATAGGTTCCATTCTTTCTCTTCACTGTTTGACCCAGGTGTCACACTTCACCTAATGAAAAATAACTAACTTATGAACGCCTGATGACAATCCTTTCTTCACCACACATCCTATCGATTGCCACACGTAAAGAAGGAATTAAAAACATTTTTTAAAGTGTCAATTTATATAGATATTTAAAAACAAAAACATGAAAACTTTGACCAGATATCACATTATGTTCTTCAAAGTTCGCCCAAGAGGGAATGAATAACGCAGACCCAACCATACAAAGACAAGGATAAAGAGCAGGTACTGAACGTTTAATTGATACCTTTCATTTCTAGATTTTCATGAGTGGTTGAATGAGAGGAAAGCTAACAAAATGGCCAGTGTTTTATTTTTGTTAATTTCGTGATATTACATAAGGTTTAGCAGCGTCGGCACCTGTGTCCTTGCGCCTGTCAAGCCGACCTTCCCCTGGGTGAACTATCCTCTGTGGTAGCGAAAGATTCTGAAGCAAGTAATGACGGGTCAAAAGAAAGTCAAGTAATCGTATGAATATGATCATTACTATTAAGGATATGTACCAGAAGAAAAATTGTTATACATGGACAAGGTTGTCTAGAGCTCTCATGCCAAGGGTCCCCGGTTCAAAACCCGGGCTGTGCAGGCATGTCGGAAATTGGGATTTTCTCATATTTTTGTGTCCCTGATTCTATGGTGGGGGGGGGGGGGGTAGGATCGAGTACCTAGTCTTCTCAGGTAAGGACGAAAAAATTCGGAGGGTCCGTGTGCACGTTGCGCATCTTAAAGATACCTTGGCAGTTGGAAATCGTAAAGAGCAGGCCGAATAGCCCGCTGGGGGGAGGGGGGGGGGGCAAAATTGAAATTAAAATTAATAGATTAAAATTTATCCCTATCACCCCCCCATATCACCGACAAAAATGTGTAATTCACTATTAAATAAATATTAATATATATTCAAATATTATTATAATACTTTAGAATACAAGTTATGAGTTATGAACCGTTGTGAGTTGTGGACTGCGCATAACAGGTTGCGTTACAATTTGCTCTGAGATAGACAGCGGTAGAGAGTGAGAGAGAGAGAGAGAGAGAGAAAGAGAGAGTGAGAGAGATGCAAATCGAGAGAACAAGACTTTCTGTAAAGCGCCTAGAGCGAACTCGTTTGGATTAGGCGCTATATAAATTGAAAAATTGAAAATTGAAATTAATAGATTAAAATTTATCCATATCACCCCCCCCCCCCCCAACCAGCAACAACAAAATCATATATATATTGTTATTAATAAATATTCAAATATTATTTGAATTGTGTGTTGTGTGAACTGATGTGAGTTGTGAACTGCTGTGAGTTGTGAACTGTTGCGAGTTGTGAACTGCGCCTAACAGGCTGCGTTACAATTTGCTCTGAGATAGAGAGAGAGAGTGAGCGAGACAGGGAGAGAGAAAGAAGCAGTGCAGTGTGTTGAGCGCTTCGCAGGCAGCTCCATTCTGCTCTGTGGTTGACATGTTGTTTCTGTAAAGCGCATAGAGCATTTTAAATGGATATGCGCTATATAAATGCTATACATTATTATTTATTCCTCTGGTGTTGTTAAGGTCATCATCATACCTGATGGACGAACTATTATTATTATTATTATTATTATTATTATAAATGATCTCCATTATTATTATTTTTATGTAGTAGATATCATTACAGTAGCTTGATATATCAGGAGCAATGTTGTACATTTGGGTGTAAAGGCAATAGATTTTGTACTGTGAAAATAGGTGCGCATATAGTAATTATTAGAGATGTAAGAACAGCTTACCAGATGATCTTGATATACCCAATGTAATCTCCGATGCTCACTTTATTTCTACTTTGAAAGATATGGATAAAGATATTTATGTAATTTAACAATGACAACAGACAGGTGGCAGTTAACATGTCGGCTTTCTCATTCTTTTCTAACAAAACTAGATGAGGTTCCTGGCATTATCCGGGATAAACCTTTGAACCCACCGCTCTATCTCTCTATCTCTTTTTGGTCTAGAAAGCTTCCCGTAGTCTACAGTCTTACCATAGATTTCATACGCACCAGCGCATTATGCACTCATTTCTGGTAGGAAAATTGCGCGCATCGAATTGAAGGCATATTAATACATCGTTTCCGAGAAGGTGGACTTAGAATAGAGAGCCAAAACAAAGATCATTTTATTTTACATTTTTGAAACTTTCTATTTAAAAATATCTGAAACTTGAATCAACACAATCGGTCATATTTTGCTGAAGTTCCTGATTAGGGTGTGTGAAACTGAATAAATGACCAGAGGAAATGCATGTCCTTTGCAGTGCCTATAGTATGGGGAGAACCCACATATCACAATAGTAAATGTTATTTTTGTATTGTTCATTAAATATTCCGATGATAAAAATCCTCCATTTTTGTGCAGCCTGAAAAATTCGTCTTGCCTCCATTGCACATAAAGCTTAGATTAATGAAAAAACAGTATTAAAGTTATGGACCTAACAAGGGCAGATTTTCTTTATCTGAAAGCCACATTTCCAGGAATTGGTGAGGCGAAAATTGAAGAGGGTGCCTTTGTCGGACCTGACATCCATAAAACCCCTTAAAGACAGCAACTTTGGTGATATTTTAGAAGACAACGAACAGGCGGCTTGGTAAGCATTCAAAATGGCGATAAACAATTTTCTTGGAAATAAAAGAGCGGAAAATTATGAAGAAATGATTAAAAACTTGCTTGAAAACCATCATGAGTTAAGGTGCAGCACGTCCCCGGAGATACCTTTTCCTCATTCTCATTTTAGACTTTTTTTCCTGAACAAAGTGACGTCACGAGCACGGGGAAAGGTGTCATCAGGACATCACTGGCATGGAAAAACGTTATCAGGGCAAATGGACACCGTCCATGGGATAAAAGAAGAGTTTTTTAAACTGATGGTCACTTATCACTAAATGTGTATGTGCGTTATGTGCATTTTTAGAAATATTCATTTTTCTCACGGTACGAGTCAACTTTGCATTTTTATGATCATTTTTCAATACAGCACCCTTAAAATCTATAGGAATCAACACATTTCATCTCCAGTATAAACAAACATTAAAATTTTGTTGACCTTTGTCATTTGTGTATTCCTGAAGTTACTATGTAACATTATAACGGTCCTAAAAATAGCCTTTTATTTCTTCTCTCGACGACCATGACCAAATAAATTAAAAAAAGAACTGGCTTTGGACAGCGTACGCTGTGAACCCTTTGAGGTTGCAACTAGTGACCTGAAGTTGTTATAATAATATCTCATTTTGCCACGAAAAAATCACGGTGAATATTATGTATTTCGTGGGGCATTCACGACCACCAGCTTTAAACCTCATCAAATTACTAACCCTTCACGGTGTGCTAAAAGAAACAACAACTAAAAATTGGTTAGCAAGATTATGTTCATTTGACGCAATGGAAGCGACTCTAGTTGAAGCAGCCCCAGTTTGTAAGAGTCAAAATCATAATCATACGACGAAATAACACACATAATACAGTACCATGCACCCTCTGTTTTAATTTTATAATCAACTTAAGTCTGCCCATTGGAGGTGAACTGTTTTCTTATAATCAAGACAAATAGATAAACACGACTTTTACAAATGTTTTTATTGTTCTACATATTTGTTATCCATCTATCCCCCAGTCCCCATTTTCCATCCATCCACCCATCCATCCATCCATCCATCCATCCACCCATCCATCCATCCATCCATCCATCCACCCATCCATCTAACCATCTATGTACCCACCCATCCTTCCCTGTATCTGTCTACTTGTCTGTTTATCTACAACTATCCATATATCGTTTTTCCTTGACTGTCCGTACACCAGTCTGTCATCCAGTATTCATAATGACAACAGCCCTGAAATGAGATCACCCCAATTTAACGTTAACGTATGTAGAATGATCTGAAAACGACGAAGATAAAGTCAGCAATAACCACACATGGACAAATACTAAATATCAAAAAAAGACAAAAAGGTGCACTTCACCAAAGTTTAATGTTAGATATTTCCCCAGAAAGCAAATGATTCACCTAGGCAAGCGAAATCATGTCCTTATAAGGCAATGAATTGAGGATGTCTCCATTCTATCTTTGCTGTGTTACGCTGCTGAAGGTAATAAGCCAGCCCACACCATTTATGTCTTATTTCTTTTTCGTTTTGAATGAGAAAAATACCATGTAACATGATCATTTTCCCCCAAGCAGGATATTTCATGGCAAAGAGGCCTTCGTGAAAATGAAATGTGAACAGCCAAAGCTCTGATTACTGTCTCTGTATGGATTAAAATAAAAAGGCCTGCCGTCACGTGAAAATGTCGTGCCGCCAATGAAAAATCACGAAGACCTTGTCATACACAAAAGTAGGCACGCACGTATGCATAAACATAGACCAACACCAAAAGAAATTTGAATTTGTTAAGAAGAGACATTTTTTGCAATTGTTTACATAACAAGATGCTGCGTATTGATGATTGAGCATGCAACACGCCCATCAGCTGCGACTGAAAAGGGAAATAAAAATGCGCTAAGACATGCAGCCAAGCATAAAAGTGAATGTATAGAGATCCTTCGGTGGAAATCTTGAGGATATGCCAGGGACAAACAAAACAAAACAAAACAAAAATTCAGTCGAAGAGTGGGTTACAGACAAGTTGAATAAAGGACCACTGTGCCATGTCACCATCATTATTTAGGACGTGGTGCACCATAGACGCTTTACACCGAGCTCCAATTTTATCTGCAACAGGGGCGGCAAACAGGGCCGATCAAGACTGTGCTTCAGAGCCTCAAATTGCAAAGTTGTAGACGTGTCACACTATGAATCTAATCAAATCTTTACTGGCATTTGAAACCAAGAGTTAGGACTTCTGCGCCGATAGTCTATTTTAATGGAAACTAAATACCAAAGTTATTTGACTACCAACAAAGTTTGTCATAATAAAATGTGTGTGTGCCTGGAGAAAGGTCCCAGTTGTCGCAGATTTTGGATTTTGAGATAAGGGCATATTCTTCTAGAAAATTCAATGCTGAACACGCTGCTTTTAAAATTTTTAACAATATCTTAAGTAGTTTTGATGATATGACACATTTTGTAAGACAGGGGGCAAAAACAAACTTTTGAGAAAAACAGCTTTAATAGCTCACTCCCATGACAGACTTTTTGGATATTGTTGGGGGAGCGTCGTTTTATTATAAAGGCAAATACGGAAACTACTGAGTTGTGTTCACTGCTCAGCTCCAGCTTTCTATGTAAAATACTGCGCTCTCCTAACAAGATCCAAAAAACTTCCGATTTGGCTGTTTTTAGGGGACCGTGGCATGTTACACGGTAAACTATAGATGAGCAGTGAACACTAATCAGTATTATCTCTATAACGGCTTTGTAATTAGTCCACGGTCCCTTAGCAACAATCACTTCAATATTACTTCTTGAAGAGTCAAATGTTGTACAAATAATTAATAAAATAATATTTAAACATAAAATATTCCAAAATCCTTTTCATATGCTATTTAGAAATGCTTAAACTTGTGTTTTCTACTAGAAGTACATTTTCGACTAGTCACGACTTTTTCTACCTTTTCACCCCCTAGCTCAAAAATAGCTGTACCGACAACTGGGACCTTTCTTCAGGCGCACACACAAATTTGGGTTCCAACATTTCTAATGATAGTGAACATGGTTTGGCTGAACCAAAACAATTGATAAAATCTTATATTCATTTACACTAACGCTGGAAAGTTTTGTATTATGCATCCGGTATTTTTTTTATTAGGAAGTGCATAGGTAGGGAAAATATCCCCCACCTATACACTTTGCATAGGTAGGGAAGACATCCCCTACCTATTCACTTAGGAAAACATACAGTAAAGCACACCTCCACGAAGAATACACCGGTACGCGGTATTTAATTTGTTGAGGCACTTGTAGGTCAAGCATTCCAGGGAATTTCCCAGCCAGCACCCCTACGCCAGTCCGACGTATTTGTGTAAGATATCCCCATAGAGTAGGTAGGATTACCGTAGGGGTGGGGTCCCTACATCAAACAGACGTCGGTCAATGCTGTAAACAGCGGATCTACGAGAGAACGATGCCATTGCTTTATGCAAACATCCTATACTGAGGATTACCTTCGGGTTGCTGCTGGAGTGATGAAACTTCGACTACGCAGTAGTTCGACGATCGAACCCTTCATATTTCAGTTCATTCTCCACAAATTACACGGGAGAGGAGAAACAAAAAATTTGAAACTATTTCAAGCTAATATTTGCTTCTTGCCAGTTCAGTATTGTCCACGCAGATTTTTTGTGTTTGTTTTTTAATTTTGGTGAATAAAGAAATCGACTGATTTCCCCCCCCCCCTCCCCCCCACACACACACACCATCACAAGTTCAGTAAGCGCATGGTTATGTTTATAGTCCATGCTACCGCACCACGAGGTCGGCTTCCATCTTGACCTTCTCTGCTCGAAGTGGGCGATGGAGCAGCGAGCCTTTGTCACTACGTTTTGCTTTGAGCTCGGTCTAGGCCATTCGTCTGGCCCTTGTCTTTGCTGACTCGCCGACTGATTCGAATGATTATTTTTATTTCATATAACCTCCTGTCGTTGACTGACTCGAATCGAGATTCGCTCCTGCCGCCAATGGCTCGCCGACCACTAATTCTATTTAATATCGCGATTCAAATCAAATGAACTAAATTTAGTCCAATAATAATTCCACACGCTTAGTGATGACGTAGTACACTATCTTCCCCACCTATGCACTTCCTTTTTATTATCACTCTACAGAAACGATTATAAATAATTTTATTCCAATGTTATACCATTGCCATGACCTTTGATCTGCCGTTCTGAACTAAAGGGTGAGGCAATTCAAAATACTGTCTTTGAGAGTGAGAACCTGCGAGAATCACCCTGAGGTGTTGTCATTTTTCATGAACGTTAAGAAATGTTTTTATTTTATTCCTTAATAAACATTTTTTTGTCAGCTGTTTTCAGACTGATTCATTGTTCAAAATGAAACAAAAAATAAATACATTGTTCCTTAATATAACACAAATCCTGCTTTTATTTCTAGCTCTAAATGTAGTTCTTTCTCACTTTCTTCTTTAGATCTAAGTCAAGTGTCTGAAGTTAAGGACTCAAGAAAAAACGAGTAAACATTTCATTCAACTGGTTTAATTCTTTTCAAGATTTTCTCTTCGTTTCAATGCCACGACGTCGTCTGCTCGCAGGCCATAACAAACGCGTAACCAGTCTAGCAGTTTAAAATGAATAGCAATCAAATTAATAGTGAAGATAATTCAACATTAAGTAATATAAACACTTATTACCTCCCTTCGACTATTATCTTATAATTCCGAACAATAAACGTTTGATTAATTCATATAATCTATATTTCACGAAATGTATGAGGAGTTATGCACCAACGTTACTCCTCACACATTTCTTTAACAATGATATTGATGTACAAGAGCCCAGACACAGTGGCCTCGTTTCTTTTCACTTTCGGCTCGTTTTCGATAATTTTACCGAGGTGAGGTCTTGACATCTTCCCAGCTATTCGGCAAGAAGAAATTGATGACATTCAGCAAACTGTCGAAACTGTTCAACTATTCATTGACTTTTGTGTTTCATTTACTCATTTTTTGCTGCCTGTTGTTTAAAAGTTTAATGCTACAGTTATTTTCATTTACTGATTTTGCTCATCGTGTAATTTATTTTCCTTAACTTTTGTTTACTACAATTCAGTAAAATTAACAAATTAATAAAACTGTACAAACTGACTGTTGTCCATTAATTCCTGATTGAGTGTGCGCCCTTTCTAAGGTTGTGTAATTTCCTTTCCCTGTGGGTTCAAGACAATTTTACTGATGTGTGTGGAGTGAAAGATAGGGTCAGGCTGGTAAGAAATGGATGACTGAACAGGATTAGAAAAAAAAACAAAACAACAACGATAATTTCAGTTGCTAGAACAATGGGTAATGGGAGAAAAAGAAAAAAAAGCGAACGGAAGTGTGTACAGTGTCAAGAGCAAGGTGAGTCGGGATATGGGGAAGATAGCCCTTCGACTGTTCAAGAGGCCAACTCACACTCGCACAGGCATACCATAAATACTCAAATAACACAAGTTATATATTTAGTCAAGCCTGAGGGGCCTTATTATTACAATTTGACAATTCTGACTGCATAATACATAATAGTAATCATATAACATCCAGGGTATAATTCCAATTAACTAACTAGCACTTTTCTAATTATAACTGGCAACCACACATATAAATTCAAACAAAAATGTTATACATCTGAACTTGCAGCCGTCATGGCCATTTACTTATACAGCACAATTCCTTACTATTATTTATGTCGAACTACTCGACATGGATATTTAACAATTCCTCACATTCCTTGCTACTCTATTAATCACAACACTAGCTACTGCCTTCATCCACTACACTCGGGTAAAGGTTCCTTAGATGTCTAAACGATCAATCCTGTTGAACGAGATCACTGGACTCGGGGAGTTAGCCCTTATAGCTGACAGTGGATTTCTTCTCTGTCAGGGTAGCCCTGTCTTCACTGGCTAATCGCTGGACCTTACCATTCGGCGCTGGCCGTATAGCGAGCGCTAATCCAAATGACGCGGTTCGTACCCTTGGCCCGGTACGACAAGGCGTTGAACAGCTAGTTCTTTACATTAGCTCTTTTGTCTTCGGCTGTTGTCTATGTTTCGTCTCCTACTTCAGACTCAGGAGAATCATGGACTGATGGGTGGGTGACGTGTCATGTTTTTCTCTTTTTATCAAGCTCTGCAAAACTGCAACACATAAAAACGTTCAGGCTATGAAAACAAAACTTACTGCCTTTCATGATCTATGGAAGCCTCTGCTTTGTAAAATTCTTCAGAAATTATTTCTCTGCTCCAAGATACTTCGTGATTGCAGGTGAATAATTCATTCTCTTCAGGGCTAATATGTGGTTTTAGAATCTTTTGGAGTGATTATTATTATCTTTTTTTTGTTTTTGTTTTGGTCAATCTTGTACTGCTTCGTCATAATATCCTTCGCGCTTTCCCAGAATTTACACATGGAGATTCCGATCGACATAAGGAGTAAGGGATTGGCTGTATTGACAGAACAATGATGTATAAATAAATAATTTCAGAGGGAAGGATTAGTAGATGACCCAAAATGGACCGTTTATAATTAGTCGAACAGAGGAAACGCAGAAGCCATACAACTTTTATATCTAATTATATATTACGCACTTTCTCCACCTTTGAACGCAAAAGGCTTTTTTAAAAGGCCACCTACAGTAACCAAATTTTGCATGTACATTTCAAATACCCTGGAGGGTGCACGGAAGTTTTCATTATTTTGATTGGTTTTGTTCTTGAATTTATAGAAAATGCATTGTTTCATCGTGCTGTCAACAGTTCTAATTTTCATTCTCCATCTTGGCGTCATCCTGACAGCATCGTTCATGTCATAAAAAGTATCGGGGATCGAGTTTTTTTTCCTATGCTTAGATCATCTGTTTGAAAGGAAGTATCGTTTGAAACCGATCCGGCACAATATTCTATTACGGTATCGTGAAACCAATCCGGCACCGAGACCGCCCAATATCTCTACAACTACAATTCAAATGTGAAGGATTCATTTGCACGCACATGGTGACTCGAAGAACACGTTTTGGCCAAGCTGCATTACACATCTAGATCTTGAGCTCTACTCTCTCCACAAATTCTTCACCTTTGACATTGATTTCAATTGTGACGGATTCAGTTGCACGCATATATTGGCTTGAAGAGTTGAAGTACATGCTTTGGTCAAGGTAAGCATCACTGATTTTTTACGACTTACTTACAAAATAACAAATACATTATCGAGATCTTGCTTATCTTTGTGTTTGAGCTCTATATAAGCTTACTTACACTACAGCTAAATCTAGATCTAGATCTAGCTGGATTTACTCGCTCTGCGTCCAGGAAGACCCCTTAATTTGACATAGATCTACTAATGCGAGATCAAAGCTTACAGTTACACTTTTTAGATCTAGAGTCTAGATTCTGGGTCTAAATTACTCTAAAGTGTACAGTTTAGCATTCTACAGAGACACAGCCACAGATTGATTAGCCCATTCTGTTTTTTATTGTATGGATCTCTAGATCTAGATCTAGATTCTAGATTAGAATGAAAGAAATTTAGGACAATAACTTATTCGTTGGAAATAGGGCCTAGCTGTTAGTGTTAGTGTTATTCGTGAACATCAATTTGGCATGTCAAGAACACCTCTGAAAATTTTTTTGGTAAACTGATCAGGTACTTAGGAGTCAAAATCACCATTATCAATGCTTTTTAGAGTTTTTTTTTGTTTTTTAAATTTTTTATTTTAGTCAGCGAGTAGTTGGGAATCACGAACACCATTATAGGCTAAATCAATGCTGACAGATCCAAGAAAGGTCTAACTAGATCTATATCTAGATCTAGATCTGGGTGTTACTCTCAGTCTAGATCCAATTGGTACAGTTTTTCATTGATTTCTGCATCTAAATAGAAATTGCAGGGGGGGGGGGGGGAGGGGGGGAGAGGCATGTATTTTACATTGAGGCCCCTAATTCATTTTTCTACTCAAAACGTTACATATTTCCATCAACTATTTAATCTTTTTTTTTTTCGTCAGATGCCTCGCAAATGAAAGTCCACGATGGGTCGTTTAACTCACAATGCTAAGCGACCCCGTCACTTAAGAAGTAATGCCACCCTTGAGAATGAAGATCCGGCTGTGTCTGCATCACATGCATCTGCAGGTCCTCCCATGCCTGTTGCTGTTCCTGCCCCTCCTCAGCCTGCAGATCTGCCTGTGCCAGATCTTGCACCACCTATATCCAGTTGCACTACACAATACTTTACGAAAGGCCTTAAATTATTCTCCGGAAAGTTGTTTGGTGACCATAGCCGTAGGAAATCTTTCTCTGCAATGCCCATGTTCTGATGTTGTCATGCCACAGAGACAGCAGCAATGTGTTGCAACAATGGTAAAATTAAATTGCAGCCGTATCCTGAACTACCTCCGGAATTCAAGCAGTTATAATGTGGTGATTCTGAAGAATCGAAAAGTTTCTTATATCAGACATTACAATGGTGCCTTTCAAATGACTTTGTTTGGATGTAAGATGATTCGTGTGGATGGATGGAATCCTAATTTTTACATTCAGGGTCAAGTGTGTCACTTGGTGGGACCATTGGAGCCTTTGACACAGGAGCCGCCTAATTTTTGCGAATTACATGGATTCTGAGATGGATCTTCGTAGACAAATTATGTCTGTTTTGGACAGTCCTCTGTGTGAAGCTGTAGTTTTATTGGTTCAAACAGTATTGCAAGATCGTAATAAGTATGTCCATGAACTAAAGTCAGCGTATGAGTTTGCTAGGCGTAGTCAGTTCCCAAATTTCAAAATTGTCATTAGAGAGGAGGCACGTCCTGCTAAGGAACACAGTAGGCGATACGATGCACAGGGAGCTCCAGAAATTATGTTAATGCCAAATAATCCTGTTGGACACCATGATATTGTCTTACACCAGAGAGATAATAATGTGCAGAGGATCTGTGAGCTACACCGAGCCTATGATGCTCTTCAGTACCCAATACTTTTCCCTAAAGGAACAGATGGCTGGGATCTGCAATTAAAATTTAATTACCAACGGACACAGAATCAGCTCCATTGCTTTGAGTTTTTCACCCGGCATGGAAATTGTACTCTCCAAGCGCATCGGCTTTTTCAGCAATTCATGGTCAACGCCTATGCCAAGATTGAGTCGGAAAGACTGCAGCTTATAAGAGGAGCAATCAAGGCTAAGGGCTGATCCATACCAGAATCTTAAGGACTCTAAGGATTTACGCCGTCCTGTTTTTAAGCATGGAATGATGTATGTAGCTCTTCACGAACAGGAAACAAAAATTCAACAGTTATCTTAGCACCTGATAAGCAATCTAGAAACATTGTAAACCTGGAAGTTCTGTAATGGACTATTCTCCAAAGATGTTATTGTTATAAGATCTATTGGGATTACCATTTTAATTCATGTGAATTGTGAGTCACATTATTTTTACTCATGTATTATCATGTAGCATCTGCAAGCTATCCCTTGCCCTCCCCCGTTTTCTTGTTACACTGGTGAGCATGTGTTCATTTCTGTTTTCATTTTATTGTTGACAACCGCCAAAGTGTACTGTACTCCGTGACCTGACCTTCTTTTCCTAGTGAGTAGTTTTTTCCTCGCCCGCTTGTTGTCAGGTGTTTTGACTCGTTCAGTAAATATTAGTATGTTCCCGAACATTCGATAACATTGTGGATAAGGATGTTTACGCCACATTTGGCCTTGAGTGATGTAACCTGATGGCGTGTTGATACGTGATTGGTTGGTTTGTGCGAGGGCAAAGGTAACGTTTATTTCGGGAACTTTCTGTAGAAATGTTTATATATATGGACCTGTGTGAGTGGTTGGTCGGTGAGTAAGTGAGTTTTTCCTCTCTGTGGCGTAGGATATTTACTTGTCCGTTGGTACCTTCCTAGTATTTTTTGTTCAGTATTCAGTTATTAAACTTTAATGTTATTTAATCTATCGTCGGATCTCGTGTTTATTTATTCTACAGCTGTAATAGTTTCGTTTTCTAAAGGGTTGTAGTTAGATCAACTAACTCCCCCCTACTATAACGTGCTAGAACAACCTCAGCTGTTACATATTGGGGGCTCGTCCGGGATCCGATCAGATCAGAACAGATTCAACTCAGACCATCAGAGTGTTTCTAAAGTACAGTAAATTGTGTAAAGATCATCGAGGATATCCACAACATGTCAGAGACTATTGGAAGGCTTAGCCAGGAAGCAGCGCATGGAGCAACTGAAGATGGAAAGAGAGAGTCAAGATCGCATGGAGCAACTGAAGATAGAGGCTCAAGAGAAGGAGGCTCAACGACAACACGAGCTGGAGATGGAGAGGATCCGCCATCAGCGTGGAGGCGAGTCGACGCAGGGGACCAGCGACCACGCCAGTTCCAAGAGACCCAAGCTACCTGCATTTCAGGATGGGAAAGACGACCTTGATAGCTGGCTACTTCGTTTTGAGAGATTTGCCGAGACAGTGGACTGGCCCAGATCCACCTGGACGACATCACTGTCTGCCCTGCTGACTGGGAGAGCTCTGGAGTGCTTTTGTCGATTGCCGATCGATGAGGCCAAGGACTACGACAAAGTCAAGGAAGCTTTGCAGAAGAGGTATAACCTGTCAGAGGACGGCTACAGACTCATGTTCAGACAAGGTAAGCCTGAAGATGGAGAAGATGTCGGGATGTTTCTAACTAGGATCAAGACTTACCTAGAGAGGTGGATAAAGCTATCAAAGACGGAGAAGACCTACGAAGGAGTGAGGGACCTGTTCGTTAGAGAGCAGTTTATGGATGTTTGCCCACCAGACCTTGCGACCCATGTGAGGGAGAGGAAGCCAAAGACGCTACAGGACGTCGCAGACTCAGCGGAGGCGTTCCTGGTAGCGAGGAACCGGACACTCAGAGGGAGCGCCAGACTGCAGAGCCGGCCAGTGCGACAGAGGCCCAACGGAGACAGAAGTCTACAGGTCTGCCATAGGTGCCAGAGGCCGGGACATAAGGCGACGGAGTGTCGAACCAAGATAAACAACAAAGGTGAGTTGAAATGTTACCTTTGTGGAAAGCCAGGCCACGTTCGGAGAATGTGTCCAGCCCAGAAGGATACGGGGCGAGGCAAGCCGAACAAGGCGGCGGCGGCCGTAGTGATAGCGGCGGACGAGTCGTCGAGACAGGATGCGACGACGGCTGACACCAGCATCAACGTTCAAGCGGTAATGAAGGACGGGAAGCTACAGTTAGCGGTGCCTGTTACGTGCGGAGGATGCAGTGACGGAAGGACCGTGGAGAAACTGAAGTTACCAGTGATGAAGGGCTTGATTGGAGATCGAGCGGTAGATGTCCTAAGAGATACCGGCTGTGAAGGTGTTGTGGTGCGGCGATCACTGGTGGACGACGGACAGCTCACTGGTGGGAAGAAACTCATCGCGAGGATCGACAACTCCTTGCTAGCGGCGGAGGAAGCCATTATCGACGTGAAGACGCCTTACCTAACGGGCAGAGTGACGGCGCTGTGTCTCCCGGAGACCATCTGCGACCTAGTAGTCGGGAACGTGGACGGAGCGAAGGATCCGTACGACCCTGATACTGAGGTGATGGTAGGAGCGGTGACCACGAGGGCCCAGGAGAAGAGTTAATATCAGTCTACGACGTTGAGAGTGCCGAGGGCAGAAAGGCACGCGGGAGTGGATAGAGAGGAACTTATCCGACTCCAGGAAGAAGACGAAGTCATTAAGAAGTTAGAGCAGAAGAAGAGCCCAACTAACAGAGGCAATAAGTCTGTTCATTTTGAGAAACATGGAGGAGTATTGTACCGGAACTACAAGGACCTGAGACAGGCGACGGTTATAAGGCAAGTGGTACTACCCGAGAGACTGAGAGAGTATGTACTGAGTGTTGCCCACGACTCGATCGTCGGAGGACACCTCGGCGTGAAGAAAACCAAAGACAGAGTTATGAGCAATTTTTATTGGCCTGGAATCGAAGGTGACGTCGCGAGATACTGCCGCTCATGCGACATATGCCAGAGGACAGTGAACAAAGGAGCGACACCAAAGGTGCACCTGCAGAGTATGCCAGTAGTGGACGTACCGTTTAGGAGAGTGGCCGTGGACTTAGTAGGACCTATTGACCCCCCAAGTGAAGGCGGACATCGGTATATCTTGGTATACGTAGACTACGCTACTCGTTACCCTGAAGCGACCCCCTTGAAGAAGATTGACGCAGAGACAGTAGCAGAAGCCTTAGTAAATATCTACAGCCGTTTGGGTGTGCCCGAGGAGATCTTATCTGATCAAGGGACTCAATTCATGTCGGACGTCATGAAGGAAACGAACAGACTACTGGGAATTCGACAGTCGACCACCACAGTCTACCATCCTATGTGCAACGGGCTGGTGGAGCGATTTAACGGCACACTGAAGAAGACCTTGAGGCGACTGTGCGCAGAGCAACCCAAGCAGTGGCACAGATACATCAACCCGCTGCTCTTCGCATATCGTGAAGTTCCTCAAGAGTCGACCAAGTTTGCCCCATTCGAGTTGCTGTATGGGAGAACTGTGAGAGGACCGATGCACATCTTACGTCAATTATGGACCAAGGACGTAGAGGAGCCGGAGACAAAGACCAGTTACCAGTACGTCGTAGAACTACGCGAGCGGCTGGAGGACACGTGGAAGTTAGCGACGGAAGAGCTCTCAAAGGCACAAGGTAGACAGAAAACCTACTACGACCGGAAGGCGCGAGAGAGGAAGTTCCGCCCGGACGACGAAGTTTTAGTACTGCTGCCGACAAACGCCAACAAGCTCTTAGTCCAGTGGAAGGGACCATACAAGGTAGTCTCGGTTGTCGGTGTCAACGACTACAAAGTCAAGATGGGTGTGAAAGAGAAGACATTGCACGCTAACCTTCTCAAGAGGTATATCCCCAGGACTACACCAGCGACGACGCAAGCAGCGGCGGCGGCAATGGGACCGGCATCTGTCGTGGCTGAGATGTGTGAGATGAACGACGGCAGGAGCGACACCATACCTGGAGATGTCGACGCTATGATGGACGACGACGATGATGGTGCTGGGACTGTGCTGGCAGAGGACGACGTGATGGACGAGAGTCAACCTGTGGAGTCAGCTGGCATGACAGTCATCGAGGACGGCGACCTGGAAGGCGACAACGGTGGAACGTCGGAGGACCTTGCCGACCTAGGGAGCTGGGACCAGAAGGAAGGCTCCGAAGATGTCCAATATGGAACGCAGCTGACGCCGGAACAACGTCAAAAACTCGGCGACGTGGTGAAGGAGTATCAACGCATCTTCACCAATCTCCCCGGATGCTGCCAGTTAGGCGAACATGGCATCGACCTGACATCAGAGGTACCTGTTCGGCAACGACCATATCCGGTGCCCTATGCTATGCGCGACTCCTTGAAGGAGGAGCTCAGCACCATGGAAAGGTTGGGCATCATACGCAGGAGCTCATCAGCTTATGCTTCACCGGTTGTTGTTGTCAAGAAAAAAGATGGATCCAACCGAGTCTGCATCGACTACAGGAGGCTGAACAAGATCACTGTGTTCGACCCTCATCCGACAGCAGCCCCATCGGAAGTGTTCCAGAGTCTGTCGAGAGGAAGAATATTCTCTCGGATCGACTTGAGCAAGGGATACTGGCAAGTGCAAGTCCGGGAACAAGACATTCCCAAGACAGCGTTCGTCACCATGGGCGAACACTATGAATTCACCCGGATGCCCTTCGGGATGATGAACTCAGGAGCTACACTGAACAGGATCGTGAAGCCATTGATCCAGGGACTGAACAATGTGACAGCGTATGTGGACGACCTGCTGATCCATACAGAGACATTCGACGAGCATGTGAAGGCTCTCAAGGAATTGCTGCAGAGGATGGACCAAGCTGGATTAACTGCAAGACCATCCAAGTGCCTGATTGGAACGTCTGAAGTGGACTTTGTTGGACACTCAGTGGGAAAGGCTATGATTGGTGTTAGAAGAAAATGTGTGTAAGGTGCGGGATGCACCCAGACCCACCACTAAAAAGGAAGTGAAAGCATTTTTAGGACTGGTGGGATATTACCAAGAATTTGTACCTAACTTTGCAGCAATTGCAGCACCACTGTCTGATTTGCTTAGAAAGGGTCAGCCCAATGTAGTTCAATGGGAAGAAGTGCAGGAGAAAGCGTACACTTCTCTGAAGAATGCCATTGTTTCCAAACCCGTGTTATGTTTGCCAGATTTTTTAAAAGAATTTGTCTTAGCAACTGATGCATCAAACCGCGGGTTGGGTGCTGCTCTTATGCAGGAATATAAGAGAAAGTTATATCCTGTGGCATATGCCAGTCGTAAGCTATTGCCTCGTGAGACGAAATATTCAGTCTCAGAGCGAGAATGCCTAGCCATCGTTTGGGCGGTAAAGAAGTTTACTTTGTATTAGTATGGAAAGGAGTTTGTGCTCTAAACTGACCATCGGTCATTAGAGTTTTTGAACTCTGCCAAATTTGATAGTCCAAAGTTATTACGATGGAGTTTATTTTTACAGTCTTATCGATTCAGGATTCACTACGTAAAAGGCAGAGAAAATGTATGTGCTGGTTTTCTGAGCAGAATATTTTAAAAGTAGTACACTATTAGTGAAATGTATTGTAACCCATAGTTTTGCCTATTAGATGAATTTCTAGGACGGCAGTATTGTACTGTAATTGGGGACATAATTCATCTGTGACTGAATATTGAATTGATGGCTGATAGTCATGATGTGTTAGTCACATTTTGATTTTATGCTGTCATATTTGTTACCAATGGAACTTGGTGTAATTTTTGGAAAATGTAACCCAAATGGGGACTGCGAGCAAGCAGTGTTTGTGTTATATTGCATTGTTGTAACTTGTTTTGACCTAATATGATGAAGATAGACCCTGATCAGTGGACGATATGTATTAGTATTTTGCCATTGTACGTATGAGTTATACATTTTGGAGATAACCATGTTATGTACAACAAGTTATATGCTATGGTTCGTGCACGAAGCATTGTGTAAACGATGGGCCATCGTTTCACCATATATGATTTGTAATAATATCATTGACCATTGTTTCACCACAGTGGTGGCATTGTACTATTTTGACTAGTAGGCCTACTGTTAACCGTTGGTTTGTCACAATGATGATACTGTATTAGTCATTGTATTAGTGATGCAAAGGATATTGCATTGTATTGTATTTGCGATGAAATTTGGGAAGGCACTGAAATTGTTAATAATTGTAATAGAATTAGCAACTACCTTTGTGAGATTGGGAGTGCTGTAAGATTGTTATTTCAAGATATTGCAGACGCTGAATAATGTTTTGGAGTTGAAAAATATTCAACTTAAATTGGGGAGTTGTTTAGCATCTGCAAGCTATTCCTTGCCCTCCCCCGTTTTCTTGTTACACTGGTGAGCATGTGTTCATTTCTGTTTTCATTTTATTGTTGACAACCGCCAGAGTGTACTGTACTCCGTGACCTGACCTTCTTTTCCTAGTGAGTAGTTTTTTCCTCGCCCGCTTGTTGTCAGGTGTTTTGACTCGTTCAGTAAATATTAGTATGTTCCCGAACATTCGATAACATTGTGGATAAGGATGTTTACGCCACATTTGGCCTTGAGTGATGTAACCTGATGACGTATTGATACGTGATTGGTTGGTTTGTGCGAGGGCAAAGGTAACGTTTATTTCGGGAACTTTCTGTAGAAATGTTTATATATATGGACCTGTGTGAGTGGTTGGTCGGTGAGTAAGTGAGTTTTTCCTCTCTGTGGCGTAGGATATTTACTTGTCCGTTGGTACCTTCCTAGTATTTTTTGTTCAGTATTCAGTTATTAAACTTTAGTGTTATTTAATCTATCGTCGGATCTCGTGTTTATTTATTCTACAGCTGTAATAGTTTCGTTTTCTAAAGGGTTGTAGTTAGATCAACTAACTCCCCCCTACTATAACGTGCTAGAACAACCTCAGCTGTTACATATGCGAGAGGTCCCGGGTTCAAATCCCGGACGAGCCCCCAATATGTAACAGCTGTATTTCGTATTTTCTCTCCGGGGTCCGTGGAAATGTATAGAATCGAAGCATTGGTGCTGCTAACGAAGCAAGAACTCGCAGTTAAGTAACATAATTATCCTGTTTCGCTTCGATTCTATACATTTCCTGTTGAAATCTTCTATTGTTCTATATTTTTTTCTCTTGAAAAGGCGAAAGCCGAAAATTTTGTGTATTTTCTGTCTTCTCTTTAGTTTGCATTGTATTGTTTGGGTTTTATTTCTCACACAGGGTTTCGATACATACAACTGTTTCTTTTTGCCCAATTTTGACATGACTTTTCTCCCTATTGTTGGTCTGAAGTCTTTGTTGAAGGAGGATCATTGCCATTAGATATGCATTTCGCTCTTCCTGTTATTAGTTGCGATTGTGGCAGTTGTTGTGGTTAGTGTAATTTTTTATTTTTTTTATTTTTTCTAACCAACATTTCTCATATTTTCGTGATGATTTCATTGTTTCTGTGGGGGAAAAAGTGATCAGTGAGCGGCTGCTGCACTTAAAATTTATTTCCTCCTGACAAGCCAGATGAAGCAAGATTAAATTGTAAATTCAACATTTCTTCAAGGGGTGATTATCACCACCATAAAGGCTTTATTCATGAATTATTTCCCCTAGTAGCAAACCTGCATCTTTCTTATTCTAGACTTCACTGGAGCAGGAAGGAAATGAATTAAGATTTAAAGACACAAACCTGTCACCCTGTCCAGTGAAGGGCTTGTAGGAATGAAGGCAATACTTTTTATTATGTTTTGTTTGCTCAAGTTTTTCCCTCCATCAGTTTCCTTTATTCATTTCAATGGGCACTGAAGTATGGCGTCTGTTTTGGCCTCACTCCATCCTTTTCCTACACATTAACCATGTCAAAATTTCTTGTCTACCAATCAAGATTTCTGACAAGGCAATTTACTACAGAGCTTATGGATTTAGTCGTCACGTACACGTATCGTTTTCACTGATTATTTCGTTGACTTAATTTTGATTATTGTGTGCCATGTTCTTTTATTTTTGACGACTAAGAATCTGCCATGTGTCTTAGTCTCTGCTCTAATGTTATTGAACTCGTCACTGCTGTTGTCCAGGTAATACAAAAGCGTTTCTATGTTGAAATCATGTACTGCAGAAAGGGACAGTAGAAAGTTATAGCGCGGAACATATTCTGGTTGAGCTAGAACTCAAACAATGGCAGTTAATGATGAATCTGTCCGAGGTGAATAAAATTGTTGGTTTTCCTGTTTGTTGTTGTTTTTGCCTTCCTTAACCCACCATTTGTGCATTCATTCAGTACTGTATTTACTGACTTATTCACATTCTTTTTATTGTCATCCGCCCATTCACCCGATCCTTTCTCTGTGAACAATCAATGTTTAAAGATGTATTGATGTGTTTATTTCTGATGAATTTATTGATTTGCTCATTTGTTTTTTGTCGTTTTTTTTTTTACTTTATTTAATCACTACAATTCCACAAAATAACCAAATGATTAAAAAAAAAATGTACATTGAAGTATATTGCATTAACATTTACAATGCATCCTACCTTGCTGTGCAATGTGCCATTTTTGCCTTCATTGTGTCCATTTTGTGACGGCAATGGTCTGTTATGGTGACTGAACAGAGTATATATCTCGGTATTTTAGAGCAAAGTGATCTCCCTTAATGCATTAACATACATGTGTATGTATCGTCGTCGATATCACGTACTAGCGTAACCAACATGAGGATGAGTGTCGGTTACGCTACGACGGTATGACTGAGCTATCATTCAGAACAAATGGATGACTTTAGGGAATGAGAAAATCAAAGAGTCAAAGTGGTAGAGACTTGGCAAGAAAATTGAAGAACCACTTCAAGACTAGATACATCGAGTGGCCGTTGCAATAGCATGTGCACAGAGCAATCATTTATTTTGCGAACAGGCACGTACGTATGTACGAATTTGTTGAACATTACGTCATTAGCGCAAACCGTGCCAGACGTAAATGGATGATGATAATAACAATTTATTGCATCTGTCACGATTTCTAATATTTGGATGGATTTGAAATGGATGATTAGATGTAAGACGTCTAATAAAATTAATGAGTGTATATTTGCTATTGACTAAGGAGTTGGAAAACGCATGTTGCAGTGTCGTTTGTAAAATGCTGCAACAAGTTTATCTTTTATCATGCTACATGTATACACATTTTGCCCATGACTATTATAGTTCGGGAAGAACCCTTGTAATCCCTAGTTGCGGGTCTCATTTCTTTTGTTGTTTAACTTCTTTCATATTTTCTTCTCTTTTTTTTTTTTGTAATTTTAATTATTCACGATAATAATTGAATATTAATTGGATTCCTTTTATTTGTTCTTCCTCAGTTTTTTTGTGTTTTTTTTTTAATTCTCTGATTGCCATTTAATTTCAGTTTGTTTTCTGTTTTTCTAGCTGGTATAATTATGGCTGTGTGTCTCGGATTACTATTTGGACTGGGTTAACAATCAATTTCTAACTATCATTCCATTTTACATTAATGCACGTTGTTATATTTATTTCGTTCATGATCTGACGACAGATACACCAGAAAGGCTACCTTAGGTAATGTATTGATGACCACAGTAAGTAAGAAAGACAGACCATGAATCCACACGTTTATAGAAAGAAAGGAACGGATATGGTAATATAGATATAAATATTGAGTGGTAAGTAAATAAATTTCCAAAATGGTTTTATTGATAAAGACATGGCTTCCAGCTTAAGTGATACACATACAGGCGAATAACAGCAAGATCAATCAAACATAAAACTTAATTTCACATGGAAATTCATAATTAGGCCTACAGCCTATTATATGGGGAGCATAACGATTAGAATAACGGATACAAATTACAAAATAAAACTAGGGACCCATTGCTTATATTATATCAAAACTTCTCAGGCACAAACAGAACAAAACCAACTTGAAAAAAAAGAAAAAAATCATTATCTGGACAAAAATATAGCAAAATTCTTCAGTTTCTGTTGCAAATTGTCATTTATCCCTAGACAGGACACGCCAAATTCACTCCGATAAAAACAGGGACCACAATATCAAAGCTCCCCCCCCCCCACCCACCCCACCGCCATGGACTTCAACGAGTCAATATTAGGACTTTGTTTTTTTTCTATAGCATTACTCAGTTTTGTATTTAAAAAAGGTAATTCAAAAATAAACATTCAATTTTTTTTTTCTATAGCATTACTCAGTTTTGTATTTAAAAAAGGTAATTCAAAAATAAACATTCAATTTTTTTTTTCTATAGCATTACTCAGTTTTGTATTTAAAAAAGGTAATTCAAAAATAAACATTCAATTTTTTTTTTCTATAGCATTACTCAGTTTTGTATTTAAAAAAGGTAATTCAAAAATAAACATTCAATTTTTTTTTTCTATAGCATTACTCAGTTTTGTATTTAAAAAAGGTAATTCAAAAATAAACATTCAATTTTTTTTTTCTATAGCATTACTCAGTTTTGTATTTAAAAAAGGTAATTCAAAAATAAACATTCAATTTTTTTTTTCTATAGCATTACTCAGTTTTGTATTTAAAAAAGGTAATTCAAAAATAAACATTCAATTTTTTTTTTCTATAGCATTACTCAGTTTTGTATTTAAAAAAGGTAATTCAAAAATAAACATTCAATTTTTTTTTTCTATAGCATTACTCAGTTTTGTATTTAAAAAAGGTAATTCAAAAATAAACATTCAATTTTTTTTTTCTATAGCATTACTCAGTTTTGTATTTAAAAAAGGTAATTCAAAAATAAACATTCAATTTTTTTTTTCTATAGCATTACTCAGTTTTGTATTTAAAAAAGGTAATTCAAAAATAAACATTCAATTTTTTTTTTCTATAGCATTACTCAGTTTTGTATTTAAAAAAGGTAATTCAAAAATAAACATTCAATTTTTTTTTTCTATAGCATTACTCAGTTTTGTATTTAAAAAAGGTAATTCAAAAATAAACATTCAATTTTTTTTTTCTATAGCATTACTCAGTTTTGTATTTAAAAAAGGTAATTCAAAAATAAACATTCAATTTTTTTTTCTATAGCATTACTCAGTTTTGTATTTAAAAAAAGGTAATTCAAAAATAAACATTCAATTTTTTTTTTCTATAGCATTACTCAGTTTTGTATTTAAAAAAGGTAATTCAAAAATAAACATTCAATTTTTTTTTTCTATAGCATTACTCAGTTTTGTATTTAAAAAAAGTAATTCAAAAATAAACATTCAATTTTTTTTTTCTATAGCATTACTCAGTTTTGTATTTAAAAAAGGTAATTCAAAAATAAACATTCAATTTTTTTTTTCTATAGCATTACTCAGTTTTGTATTTAAAAAAGGTAATTCAAAAATAAACATTCAATTTTTTTTTTCTATAGCATTACTCAGTTTTGTATTTAAAAAAGGTAATTCAAAAATAAACATTCAATTTTTTTTTTCTATAGCATTACTCAGTTTTGTATTTAAAAAAAGGTAATTCAAAAATAAACATTCAATTTTTTTTTTCTATAGCATTACTCAGTTTTGTATTTAAAAAAGGTAATTCAAAAATAAACATTCAATTTTTTTTTTCTATAGCATTACTCAGTTTTGTATTTAAAAAAGGTAATTCAAAAATAAACATTCAAATTTTTTTTTCTATAGCATTACTCAGTTTTGTATTTAAAAAAGGTAATTCAAAAATAAACATTCAAATTTTTTTTTCTATAGCATTACTCAGTTTTGTATTTAAAAAAGGTAATTCAAAAATAAACATTCAATTTTTTTTTTCTATAGCATTACTCAGTTTTGTATTTAAAAAAGGTAATTCAAAAATAAACATTCAATTTTTTTTTTCTATAGCATTACTCAGTTTTGTATTTAAAAAAAGGTAATTCAAAAATAAACATTCAATTTTTTTTTTCTATAGCATTACTCAGTTTTGTATTTAAAAAAGGTAATTCAAAAATAAACATTCAATTTTTTTTTTCTATAGCATTACTCAGTTTTGTATTTAAAAAAAGTAATTCAAAAATAAACATTCAATTTTTTTTTTCTATAGCATTACTCAGTTTTGTATTTAAAAAAGGTAATTCAAAAATAAACATTCAATTTTTTTTTTCTATAGCATTACTCAGTTTTGTATTTAAAAAAGGTAATTCAAAAATAAACATTCAATTTTTTTTTTCTATAGCATTACTCAGTTTTGTATTTAAAAAAGGTAATTCAAAAATAAACATTCAATTTTTTTTTTTCTATAGCATTACTCAGTTTTGTATTTAAAAAAGGTAATTCAAAAATAAACATTCAATTTTTTTTCTCTATAGCATTACTCAGTTTTGTATTTAAAAAAGGTAATTCAAAAATAAACATACAATTTTTTTTTTCTATAGCATTACTCAGTTTTGTATTTAAAAAAGGTAATTCAAAAATAAACATTCAATTTTTTTTTTCTATAGCATTACTCAGTTTTGTATTTAAAAAAGGTAATTCAAAAATAAACATTCAATTTTTTTTTTCTATAGCATTACTCAGTTTTGTATTTAAAAAAGGTAATTCAAAAATAAACATTCAATTTTTTTTTTCTATAGCATTACTCAGTTTTGTATTTAAAAAAGTTAATTCAAAAATAAACATTCAATTTTTTTTTTCTATAGCATTACTCAGTTTTGTATTTAAAAAAGGTAATTCAAAAATAAACATTCAATTTTTTTTTTCTATAGCATTACTCAGTTTTGTATTTAAAAAAGGTAATTCAAAAATAAACATTCAATTTTTTTTTTCTATAGCATTACTCAGTTTTGTATTTAAAAAAGGTAATTCAAAAATAAACATTCAATTTTTTTTTTCTATAGCATTACTCAGTTTTGTATTTAAAAAAGGTAATTCAAAAATAAACATTCAAATTTTTTTTTTTATAGCATTACTCAGTTTTGTATTTAAAAAAGGTAATTCAAAAATAAACATTCAAATTTTTTTTTTTTATACAGACACCTGGGTGAAATAACTATTTGGGCATTATCTGTCAATCTGTGTGTCCCTCTATCTATCTGTTCAATTTTCTGCAAATCTAACTCTACGTTTAAGTAAAGTCAGAGAATAGGAGAATGCTCTAAAAAATCAGATATAATTATTGAAATGTCCAAAAAATAGATTAATCGAATATTGCCGACTTCGATAAATAATGAGATCCATAAACTATCGCTAAGATTTCTGCACCTCGACAGGAGAGAATACCTGCAAGGGGAAAAGAAAAAAAAAATATTATTCACCACTGGACTTCAGTCTCAAAGATTAGGGTCATAATGATATGGGCAGATGGTAGACAAACTCAAAGGAAGAAAGGCACAAATGGAGGTGGGCAAACAGAGAGAGTGAGAGAGAGAGAGAGAGAGAGAGCGGAGGGGAATACAGTGAGGAGTAGAGAGACGGAGAACGGACAATTTGTGCAGAGAAAAATCTAGGATATTAATAGACAATTATTCTATTTAGTGATTAGGCCAGCAACCATGAACATTGCCTCCGCATTTTGAAGCGGGTCTCCAGTCCCTCTGCCTAACACTATGGTAAATGGCAGCATGATGCACTACAGGATTTAGGATAATATGATGTAGCTTAAAACAATAAAAGATGACACAAAAGCAATATTGATATTTATTAAAGAAAACTATGCGGATTAACACAATGAAAAAGTATAATAATATCAACAGTTATTTCATAAGTATATTTCTTTGCTTTTATCGACGCCAATTTTTCAATAATTCCAGTAAAATCAGCTTATTTAGCAAAATCATAATTGAACATTTTCAATGCAAAAAAAAATATTTTTTTTGTTCATGTTTTCAATGAATTTGCCAGTCTGCTGAACGATCTTTCTGCTGAGAAATGGTAACTAATATTTGTACAACAAAAATGTCATGGCGAGTCAGATATTGGCCAATATACCTTGATGATTTCTGTCGTAAATTGGGTTCTGAAGTGTAATGGGGCTTGTTTCAGTGCCGAAAACTGTCTTGTGGGCACTTCAAGATGAAGGATATTCTGCAGTGAATCTTCTGACATATCATTCTCATAGGCTTTTACAGGTTTTGCTGCTTTTGCGGTTACTTGACCATCGTGTAAGTAATGAAAGTTCAAAATGGGTGAGAATAATTCACATAATTATTATGGTATCTGCTGTTTCAAATCATGTCCTTAAATCATTGACAATAAAGTACCAAAAGTTAATATTTTATAAAGTCGCCTTTTCTCTTTGTTCATCTCACTTGACTGGCCCACCAGCCACACCGCCCCCCACCCCAACCTTAATCCTGGGCCCCGAAGCTAGAGCCTTGTCAGCCTGCCCCTTACGGGGGCCATGACCATGAAAATATTAGGCAGCCGATAAGTATAAAAAAGTACCCTCTCATTTTTCCCAAATTCCAATATTGTTTGTCTAAATCACCTTTCAAACAGTTTCGTACAGGATCGTAGACAATTAGAATCCCCTTAATCAACGCAATCTTCTGTCCACACTGATTAGCACTTACAGTTTCTTGTCCCTTCGGACTAAGATATTTCAGTGGCCATTCCTTCTATTCCTGTTGTTTTATCTTTTTCTCACCCCCCCCCCCCTCGCTCAGCTTCTATCTCTCTCTCTGAGTCTCTCTCCACTTCTAGTTTTACTCTATATTATACATGTGTGTAGGGAGAATCAAGGAGTAATCTAATTCATTGCTTATAGATTTTCTGCAATTTATTTATCATCCAAAGTTAGATTTATCCATGGTTTCTTCTCTGTATCTAATCTACAACCCCTTTATTCATCCGTCTACCCACCAAATCTTAATCCATTTAATACATTTTTCAGATAATAAAGAGTTAACTACGTCTCAGAAAATTTTACCTCCGTCGGTCCAGAGCTGGATCTCACGATAAGGTGTGTCGATAGCCCTCGGGACTGGCGGCGTGTCAAACTGGCTTTGATCAGGTTTGATCTTTTTGACCTACAGTGATAAAACGTGAAAAAATTCCACAAGATCAGTGGAAACTTCATTATTTATGCCCGGTGTAAGCCCCCCCCCCCCCAAGGACCCCTCTCTTGTTCTTATAAAGACATGGCATAACCACCGCCGCCACCGGCAACGGCAACAACAGCAACAATAATAACAAACACTGGAGATGAGTTCAAACTACTAATAATATATTATTGGTGTGATGAAAGCATCATTTGCGTAATTTTAACAAATGCAATTGCAATTTTCAAAAAAAGATGGTGACTGCAAATAAGGAATATTATCTTTCTATTGCTAGCCCGACATCCAGCTTCTGAGAATTTTCTTCCATTCGAAAAGAAAGGTTTGAGTGTGAAGATGCTGTCAACTTTCTGTAATTTAATTAGTTTTGTTATTGTCTGGGTACTAGGCCTCGCAGTATCAAAAGGTGTCAGTTTTTAGCCGTTATATTAATTGCTGCTTTAGCTTTCACCAACAGACACTGTGGAACCAAAACTAGTATAATAATGCGTTCAAATTATGATTCCTACAGCTTCATTTTTTTTAATGGAATAAATATGTAAACATATTTCTTATTTCCATCTTCTAACTTCATGGTTTGCTTTTGTGACTATTTGGACATGTAAAAAACTTGCTTAAAATTCACGGCATGACTGAGAACCTGGATATAGGGTAAAGTGACCGTTATTTGAACACTCACACCACAGTTGAAACGGCAAAACTTCTACCTCAATAACATATGTATAATGATTTAATTCAGCTTGTTCTGAAACAAACATGTCTGTATATGTCTGTATCACACTTTACCTGTTAGATAGGTACGTTACCTGCATTTGACGTCTCAGGTCTGTGACAGCCGATGCTGGTACTTTTGAATAGTGCACTTTATAGTACTTGGGCTAGAAACTGCATGGGCACCCTGAAAAGCCTTGAGAGAACAAATTACAGATACCGGCTCTCCCATTCAAACAAGTTGCCGATCAAGTAGGTATAGTGTCAGGCTGTCAGAAAGAAAGCTGACGTAATCAGCTTTGATTATGATGGGAATCGGATCAGTGAATCAACAGATGGACTCAGTGACCAGCAAGTTTTGAAACTATACTGCGGGTGACCTGCAGAGGGCGATTTGAGACTAACTGGTGGGAGGAGACCGATCAGCATTGATCAAAATGCAGAGGGGGAACTTAATTCAAAGTATTCATTCGCATGAATGACTGAAGGTTTTTATGTTGTTGTTTTGTTTTCTTACTTTTCAACCAGCACTTTTCATAGCTTCTTAATAATTTTATATTTTCTCTGAAGGACCATTGGTCAAGGAGCTACAAATGCACGTAAGATGTATTTTCTGCTGTTAAAATTCAGTTATTGCCACTTTGAAACTTTATCCATAGATTATTTCCCCTGGCGACAAAGTGCTTGATTATTAGTCTTTGGCTTCCAGTGAAGCAGGAAGATAATGAAGGTCCGAGAAGTTTTTACGATATGTCTATATAGAAAATTGGACTGCAGTTTGGGACGGTATACTTATCATGCTGAAATGACATTTATACAGTGACGGGGGTCTCATTTCCTGGTTTCGAGAAATAAAAATCTTGATGGCCTTACAAAAACCCATGGACTGCAATATCTTTTTATTCACAGATTTATTCAAGTTTTCTTTATCCATTCATTCGGGTGCGTATCCTTAAATGTTCATTTTTTTTTTTTTTTTAGGGGAGGCAGTGGGGGAAGAGTTTTACCCTTTCTCATAAGGAAAACATCATATGCTGACGATGAAAAGAAACGGGAAAACTGTGATCGCCTCGTATGCAATGACCATAAGTCACATAAAATTCAATTCACAACAATTATTCTAGAACATTTGCTCTGTGCAGCTCATGCTTATTTACATTGGTTGTATGTACTGTGTCAGAGCTATGGCCGTTTAAAATGTACCGTTACAATACCTCGAGGCGAACTGAAATGCTGTTTAAAAATGTAAACTCAAGATGAAATGTACTCACTTGAAGTCGATTGCAAGTACACCTGGGATGCCACCGACCATACCAGGGTACCATTTTATCTCAAAGCCATCGCCAGGAACGCCTTTAAATGGGCCCAGCAACACATCAACTGGCGCCATCAAGATGGGCTGGCCTTTTTGTTTTCTGACGAATGATTGTTTTGTGTGGATATCGAGAATAACCGTCTAGGAATCTACCGAAGATCTGGTCAACGTTTTCATGATACATGTAACTTTTCGTTGAATGAGACAAATTGGGAGAGCCTCTCACAATGCTACAGGGAGGAATCATGCCCAGCAGGCGATCAAGGGCATGGGATGAACGTGCCACTATATATCAATGAAGTGCTCAGCCACCAATTAGTCCCGCTTGCGAGACAAAATGTAAATTGTTCTTTTACAGCAAGATAATGCATGTGTGCTCAACAGCAAGGGTTACCCAAGACTTCCTACGACATCACGGGGTTGTGGTGCAGCCTCATCTAGCGCTGAGCCTTGATTGAACCCGATGGAACATTTTGGGATGAAATTAAGGGCGCCTTCGGGGGAAACAACCCAGACCCAGAAAAAATGCTGAGGAGCTTCAAGATGCCATTCGGGACATCTGGGGTCAGATCCCAATGCGTGTCTCCAACAACCTTGTGTCCTCATTGTACAGATGTTGCCATGATGTGATCCAGGTAAACAGTGGCCATGCTCGGTACTGATTTTTTTTCAGGAAGTCTTTAGTTTAATTTATCATTTCCATAAAAACGTTTTCATTGGAGCTCCCAAGTTTGGAAAAAAAAAGCACTTAGAGTGTTACATGTAAATGGGTTTTCGCGTTTCTTTTGAGTCTCAATACGTCATATTGTTTTCGTGGTCCCGTTGTTTCTTTTTTGCAATTCTGAAAATACTATAACCTGGAACTAATTTGAACATATGGATTCTGTATTATTTTTGATGCCGCCATTTTCTAGCGTGGGTCGAGAGGTCCTTGCAGATTATGCTTTTTTCCCCTTTCATTTCTTTGAACATTATACGTCACTTTAATTTTTAGCATTGCCAATCTGGACATTATAATGGCGATCACCTCCTCTGGGATCATAAAACAAAAAGCATGAGCTCAAGTGTGGCTGATTAACTATAATATATATAATTATAAATTAGATGTGAACAACCTGTTACACTTTAGATAAATTCCAATGACACAAATATGAACAAAACATACACTGCTGGCGTTCATTCATATCATCTCACTGTTAAGTACAAATCCACCATGTCTTCTGCAAAGTCAAAGATTTTATTCTGGGTTACAGTTTTCCACACACTAAGGGAAGTGCTAAGAGGAATAAGTAAAAAAGCATTATCTAAAAGAAAAGAAACAAAATTAATATATTACGTAAAATCTGTGTGCAGTGTATGCAATAACATTTTAAAAAAACCGCGGGAGGCTACATTCACTGAAAGCATAATAAAACATAAGAAATTACAAAACTGTAAGTCTGATTAGATATTTTAAAAATTATTACTGCTATAATGTGCTTGACAAAACATAATAATACGCTGGTTACTGAAAATGATGGGTCCTATTTGAAAATGATGAACGAAGAAGATATCCAAATATTTTGAGCTTGGGAAGAAATGTCTTTAACAAGAAAAGAAAAAAAAATAGTCCAAAAGCAACAAACATCAGTGGGATTGTTTCATCAGAAAGAGGGAACTTTTAAAAAGTGGAGATACCAAATAATTGAAAGTGAATGAACGAAGGACATATATCTCTCTGGTATCGATGAAATACTTCACTCACCAAAAATAATGCAGACAGAATTAATTTTGAAAACTGAGCAGCTGATATTTAAACCAATGCACTAACACAAGATTACATGCAATTATATGTATTGTATATAATAATAAAATTGTGAACAACCAATAACACTCAGATAAAAAAAACGTATTAAATGTTCCTGTTCTTTCTCTCTCTCTCTCTCTCAGTGACAAATAAACAAGACACACATTAGTGGCGTTCATTCATACCATCGCGTTGTTAAGTGCAAATCTGCCATGTGTACTGGAAAGTCAAAACATTTACAGATTACAGTTTTGTACGCACTGAGGAAGGAGCTAAGAGGAATAAGGGAACACATTGTTAACAAGAAACAAAATTTTAAGTAAAATCTGTTTCCTTTTGAACAAGCAGGACATAATTATAATGAAACATTCTTACCACATATGCAAAGAGAAATCCCTGCCAATCACTGAATGCCGTGTCCTGTTTGTAACATAATGTAAAGAGGACATTCCACTTCCAAACTGTCATCTTGGAATAGAACGTAACCAATATCTCTTTCTGGTGTCACAGAATAACACTGGACATCTTCTATTTTCTTTTACTTATCGGAGATTTACAGATTCACTATGTCCATTCAAAATGCACGGTTTCCTGAAGCTGTTAAGCCCTGGCCACGCCCCAAGACTATTTCAGTGTACGCAATAATAAACATTTAAAAAACAAAGGGGGGGGGGGATTCACTGAAAGCATTTTACAGTATAAAACAGAAATTATATTATACAAAACCGTAAATCTGATTAAATGTTCTAAAATAAGTGCAATACGTGCTTTACAAAACATACTCATAATATATTGATTATACTAAAGCATGACGGCATGTTGAATAATATCCATATATTCTGAACTTTGAAAAGAATGTGTTAAAAAAAAAAAAACAACTCCCCAACACGTATCAGTGGGACAAGGTTTCATGTGACACATTATTTAAGAAAGCGTGAACTATCCAAAAGTGGAAATACCAGATTATTATTATTTGCCATTGTCGATAAATGAACAGAGCGTATGTATAAATTCTTCCATTTTTGTCCCAAAATGCATTTCATTTTTTTTTATTCACAAACACATTATGTCCTTGATGTTGTCTCTAGGCTGAAAATAAATTACTCAAATGTTTTGGTCGCTACAACAGCAATAAAAAAAAGGAATTTCCATGTCGTCAGATATATTAGTTTTACATAATGTAAGTGAACATCAACATCGAAATGCTATAAAATTAAGTTTAAAAAAACTGGACCAATAATTAAGCTAATATCTATGTCTATAGAAAAGTCATGCCGGCTGTTGGTTTTCTTGTTGCTACATGAATTCGGTCCAACAAGTGAGTGTTTAAAAATAAAAAGGCACAAACAGACGCACAAATAAAACAACAAAAAAAAAACAACATCAAATATTATTCATATAAGCTATCATTTCAAGTTGCGCAGTCTACAGAATGTCATATTTTCACAAGAATCAAAACACACCGTCATAATAGAAAAAATTTAACAAATGTAAGATCTTCAGCTGCCAGTAGTAATATTCATTTGCAGTGAAGCATACATTTTAGGCAGTGGTTACGTTTACGGCAGATCAGGCGCATACCCCAATAGAAACAAACAAAGAAAGCAAACTCTGCTGTGTGAACGGGAGTAAAGCAGAACAAAGAAAAATAGTGAGTTGTGATCACTGGCTGCCGTAACTCAAGCCACTGCCTAAATTTTATTTCATCGGGGTATTCTACTGATAATTGAAGAGAGTTTTTCCAAAACTGGGTAAGTGAAATTTTGCATCAGTTATGGCCCCTTTCAGATAGTCATTCGATATTAGTGTAAGACGCTGTGTGAGTGTTCAGTTAACACTTGCTATGTCCGTTCTTCATCCCGAGATAGATATGGGACATAGCAAGTGTTAACTGAACACTTACACCACGTCTAACATTAATTATTTGAATGATGAAAGGGGCCATAACTGATGCAAAATTTCACTCACCCAGTTTTGGAAAAAGGCTCTTCAACTAGGTAGCTAATGTGGCGTAAATAGTGATGTAACAGCAACAAAACATAAACTTTGTCTTTTCACTGATATATCCACAGGTTCATATTTATCATATCTGAAGAAGATAGAGGATATTGTTTCCAATGTGTGGGTTTCCACTTTCATGTCTCCTCTTCCTTTAAATCAATCCTTTCATTCTTGTTTTGCACAGTTAGTTTGCACTCAAGAGAGATAATGTTATAAAGGGCATTATATTTGTATCACTATGCAGCCAGAATGTTGTTGTTTTTTCAAGCTGGGCGGAATCAAAACTGATTTACTGGAAAACTGTCTTTTGGAATATATTGCACCTGAAATTTTGCATGAGCTCGTGTTTCACACTAAATCTGATGAGACTGATGACTTATTAATTTGTTAAACAGAATCATGATTTTGAATTTACTTATTTGCACTTTCCAAAATGAACAAGTAGACCGATTTATTAACAAACAGAAACTTGCAGAACTTTTAGGCGTGCACCAAAAATGTGTGTTCACGCTGAGGGGGAAAACGAACAATTGTCAAGGGTCCTGAGTTTTCAATCAAAAATGCGGAGGGCTAGAGCGCTAGATACCCAATCTAAATCGCCTGTTTAGAAAAATCGGAAACTATTGAAATTCAGTATATCTGTGTCACGTCACATAAAACATGACAGAAAGGGTCGCCAAGAAATAAATCATTTTAAAAAAAGTAACAAACTACTCAAAATGAAACTTTGTCAGTAGGTTAGGATCGCCGTCAGCGCTGTCTACAGTTGACATTTGGTTTTGAATATATGTATTTTTTATTTCACTGCTGGAGGGAGGGAGGTGGGGGGGGGGGTGGATCGGAGAGACCGAAATGGAGACCATTATTCCAATCGAATTTATTCAATTATTTTCAGTCTTGTTCAATTCAAAACTCATTATTGTCAAGTATCAAAATGTTCGATTCTCGGATGAATTTATATCACAACCAATAAATATCGTGGTGCTATGAAAGGTGATCATTATTTTTAAAGACTTTTTTTTATATTGGAATGAAAAAAATGTAGCATTTATTCATCTTCAGGTTGTTGCCAATCTCTTTGTATTAAGATATTGGAGATGTTTGGCATGATTTGATGATTTGTTTGTGTGCGAGACATGATTTGTTCAACCCCCGATATACTAAAGGGATATTTAGCGTGCTTGTCCCCCCCCCCCCCCCCCCGGGAGATTTACAGTACACAACAGCGACAGTCCCTGCCGGGGACATTCTTGCCGTGTATTTTTGTTCCAGGATTACGCCTCTCCGTGACCACGCCATCAACATCAAGTTCGGTCGCTGACGGGTTCCTAGTATAATTTTTGCCCTGGGTTTCAGCTCTTTCCTGGTGAAACTGTTCAGGGTTCCAGTTCTCATTCCTGATCATATCTTCTATTGTGTGCATCAAATGATGCATTTGTTCGATCTTCGTTTCCTCATTTTTTGTTTTGTTGTCGAACAGTACCGCTCTCCGTCCACAGTCAGAGTACAGTTTATTGAAATAACCACGTTGGTTTTCACACCATTTCACAAATGTCAGGTCATTATCGTCTTCCTCCATTCTGGCCAGTGCGTCACCATGTGTCAGAAGTAGAATAGCACGTTTAGCAATGTAAGCATCCCCAAATCTCTGCTTGAAGAATTTGACGGTGTTAATATCTTCAGGTGTGAATCTTTCACCGAATTTTAAAACAATCAAAATGACACTAGGCTCAGTTTTATGTCTATCAACTACATTGTCTAACCAGGAAGTATTTTGTTCCTTTCCTTCATCTGCGCCTTCCACGCCCGGAGTGTCCATCACTGTTATTATTCTTTCTTCAAAGTTTGGCTTGGCTTCCTGAACTTCCTTTGTTACTAAGTGAGAACTTAACTTGGAAACAAAAGCTTTCCTCCCCAAAATTGAGTTCCCTGTTGCACTTTTACCGTGACCAGATTTACCAACCATCAAAATGCTGATTCTTTCAGTAACATGGGGCATTTTTACCTGGTGAGAGAATGAGTGAGTGAGTGAGTGAGTGAGTGAGTGAGTGAGTGAGTGAGTGAGTGAGTAAGTGAGTGAGTGAGTGAGTGAGTGACTGATTGAGTGAGTGAGTGAGTAAGTAAGTGAGTGAGTGAGTGGTACAGATACCAGTTTGTGAGAAAGTCCATTGTAAAATACAGACTGAATAAGTAAACAGATATGTGTAACAGGGTGAATCGTTAAGTCTTCAAGACATACATGTGTCCGTACAAGAAATTCTAGACGACTCTCATTATCTCCAGTGAGCTATTAGGGCACCCGGTTCTGGTTAAAAGACGCATATATGTGTAGAATACATGGTTAAAAACTGCAGCAGATTGAAACAGTGCTAATCTCAAACGCATGATGTAGAGTAGATTGTGTTCAAACTTTGAATGAAAATTGGAAGTACTATAGAAGTACTAAAATTGTTGAGACGAGCAAACCCGAGCAAGATGAATCTTGCAAAGTCTTGGTACCAAGCCCAACAGTTTATTTAGATCCAGTTGGTTTTAATGGCTGCAATTGAAATCATCACAAAAAAGAATAGAACTGATTGTAAAATCACAATTCCCTGCAGACTACGCAGACTGAGGAAATTGATTTTCCACCACCTACGTGTAAAGAGTGGCGAATAAGAAATCTCCGATCATACTTTTCAGTTTTACTCTCCAAAAAATGCATCCTCTCTTTTTTGGCGTCTCAAAAAATCACAAATAAATAATATCAGCCAGGACGTTATCCCAAACAGATATGCCCACGTAATTCGGAGTAATAAGTTGAGACAATACGAAGTTTCACAATTTTGGGTCACGTATTCACTAAATTTTAGCTGCTGACATATTCACCCTCTAGCTCTATTATAGTATGATGATGATGATGATAAAATTGACATGGCCATTTAAAAGAACGGATGAAGAATAGAAAAAGAACCATTTGTGTTGTGTACTGGTGTGACATCCTGGGATATCCCTCTATACCATCTAACTGCCCTAATCTGGGGTATCCTAGAACGTTTCCGAGATCACAAATTATCCCTTTGCCCAATTTAATGTTACTTTAATTCCATTCACTCGGCCCTATTGTGTACCACCATGTTTATGTTGCACACCTAAAGTGCTTGTCCTGGTACACTTTTCTTGGAGGAAAGGGAAGGGGTAGATGATGTCAAAAGGTTAATGGTTAGGTGTTTGCCTATCGGTTTCTTTCACCTTCTAAAGTTCTAACCCACTTGGAAACAGTTGTGGTTTGTGATGTATAAAGATAAATGCTCTGGTCAGTTTTTAAACGTCCCCGGCCCGACAAGGTTCTGTATTCGGAGGCAGCATCCCACCGATACAATAAAGGCTTTTATGGTGTTTGTCTTTCTAATAATTAGTTTACTGTCCCATTCCCTCACCATGTCGTATTTGAGTTTTTTCGCACATCTCCATAACTGACGGCGGTATATGGTATTAATTATCATTGGAAATTATTCCATGGAAGCGACCTACTATTAGGCTACCCTTTACTGACAAGCACAGGATGAGAGCTGCCTTGTGTTTTGTTCATCTAGAATCCCAGATTTATGTACAGCACGGGCAGGATTGCGGCCATTCAAGGCCATTAGGATACTATGCACATCCGATGAGTGAAGGTTGACATTGTGACATCATGCAGTACATACACCATGGGACAAAAAGAGTTCGCTGCGACATGGACTAAAGTACTGTGAATCCAATAATCCCTATCACAGCTGCTGGTCGTGTCCCACTGCTCTGAAAGAAGCCGTCAAAGTCGTGCTAAGAACTTGATATTTATTTTGTAAGGAGATAATTACACGCCGACATGGGGAGTATTACTGTACCCAGTTTAGCTTATTCCTCACTTAGTTTATTCAGGTGTAACCACAGTGTACAAAAATAAATAAATAAATTATAAATAAATCGCTATTGTCTGGGGGTGGTCAGGGTCAACAGACTGATGAGGTGGTTCTATATCCTTTTGTATTATTGGTATACACGTCCACTATGGAGTGCAAAGTGTATTGCCTTTACTTTCAAATGCATAATGGTGGCCCTAGGTACCACAGGTGAGATCGCATCTCTGTTCTCCTTACCCCTGTGCGTCCGTTGCTCTCTCGCTCTCTCTCGCTTTTCCTCCTTCCTCCCAAGAGCGATGTCGTTCTTTACTTTGGTGGTTTCTCTTTATTTCTCAGCACAAAAATGTTACTTTCACACTAATGTATGTGTGTACGCATGTATTTTTTTTGTCTTTTTGTTTGTGGCAGAACTGAGGGGCCATGGAAATGAACATGAAAGACGGGCTGGGCCCCAAAAAACAAAAAGGGAAAATTGGGTGATAATTCATAATGTGGGAGATACAACAGCTGCTTTTTGCATCCCTGTTAGTAAGTACTCCCCCCCCCCCCCCACCTTTTTTTTTAAAAATAGAAAACTGAAATGCAGGTGACAATTCTACACTATCCAGGGGTTGAACCATAATATTTCAGATTATCCGGGGGTTATCATAGGATATCCTAGATTATCCGGGGATATTTCGTGGGGTAGATTTGGGGGAAGGGATAATCTGAGATGCCGAAAGGGGCAAGGGAAGGATGCGAACAAGCGGCCAAGAAGCCGTGCCGTACATGAATGAACGTAAGTTTGTTTCCTTAGAAGGATCGGCATGCCGAAACGTCACCTGCCATTTATTATTTATGGAAATGTATATAAGTGAGCTTTATCAGTAGAGCGTGTGGTTTTAACAGTGTCCATCATGCCTGAACTACCGTGTTTTAACATGCGATCAAACACACACTCTCCACTTTTGACTGAAATGAGTGATTCTTTTCCACTGTCTTCGCCCCCATCTCTATTCTCTTTATCCCCTTTATGATTCATCACTTAACTCCTTCCTCCCCTCTTTCGCACTCTTTCACAAGCTCCATATGACCTAAAGATCAGGTCTTGTCATTTTTATTAACTCAATTTTTTCCTCTTGCCCTTTTTGGACAGTCTTCAGCTTCATTTCAAAGATCTTTAGCAGATCCTGTAACTGTTTTGGCAATCCACTAATCCCTACGCTTTCCTCTATCGTCCGTTTTATTTCTGGGAACAGGTCCAGTACGTCCGTTACCAATTTTAAATCAGTCGTTTCTCTTCCTTTCAACTCCCTGAACCAATCAAATTCCGAGCTGTTTGCGCTATCCTGCCTCTCCGCGGACACTAGATCATTTTCCGCCGTCTTTTTAATTTGTTCCTCTCTCTCCATAGCGCCATGTTTAGGAACATGATCTTTCTGGTGTTTAGTAGCTGTCTGTCTGTGTTTGTTTTTGGTGGGAAATCTCCAGGCAAACTGTTCTTTCATATCTGTTATCATCTGAAGCAACTCATGACGTTGCTTTTCTTTATTATGTGTATTTTTTGTTTTGTTATCAAACAACACTGCTCTTCCTCCACATTCATTGTACAATGCAGCAAAGTCTCCGTCTTGCCTCACACACCATCTTTCAAATGTCAAACCTGGTTCGTCATCCTGCATGTGAATCAGTGTGTCACCATGTGTTAAAATTAAGACAACATATTTAGAGATAAAATCTTCACCAAAGATCTGCTTTAGGATTTTAATGGTTTCCACATCCTCTGGAGTAAACCTCTCATCAAATCTCAAGACTATTGCGATGGCACTTCGGTGATGACCAACTCCAGCAACTCTATTTACTTCATCAAATACAGTTTCATAATCTTTCTTATTTAAAACTGTGCCATAAACCCCTGGACCATCCACGACTCTAATCGTCATTTCTGGAATTTCCGTGTGAGCGAGCGCAGGTTCCTTCGTGAGGCTTCGCGAACTCAGTTTGGATTCAAACGCTTTCTTGTCCAGGATTGAATTCCCAGTTGCACTCAGTCCATTTCCAGATTTACCGACCAACAGAATGTTTATTTCCTCAGCAGCCATTGTTACCTGTTGAGTGAGTGAGTTAGTGAGTGGGTGAGTGAGTGAGTATGGGTATATTTGAGTGGGTTTGTACGTGAGTGAGTGAGTGAGTGAGTGAGTGAGTGAGTGAGTGAGTCAGTCAGTCAGTGAGACAGTGAGTCTGTGAATGAGTGAGTGAATGACTGAGTGAGTGAATGAATGGTGAGAATATCTGAGAGATACTCGTAAGTGGAAGAATCCAATAATTAGGATGGCTTTGCTACCAAAGATGCCAAGTAAACATGCCACACGGATTGCTTTTGTCATACACATTAAATACGCATCTTAACGTGTGCCATTTCCACGTTCTGATCACCTTAATAAAGCAACAACAACAAGAAGAGACTGGACTTACTACAAGTATGTAATATTGCATTTAGGCCTACATGTCAGTCAACTCCTCACCCCACTCCACCCTTAACTCCAGGGCCTTCAAACGTTGCAAGTAAAGAAAACCTGTCTTCATATTATAAAAATAAGGATTTTTATCCGTCGGAAATGCTTAGATACGTACAATTTTAAACTCTTTAAAGCAAAACAGAATGTGAAACAGCGGTTCGTCATTTTCTTCGCGTTCTTCTGTGCAATTCTTCAATACCTGGCTGTAGGATATTATCGTTAGTACTTATTACAGCACAACTGATTCTGGTAGAAAAATCATTTAGTGGGATGGTTAAGGATATCCTATTATAAATATAGCATTTTAATTCTGTAGAAGGAAGTGTTGGTTGTTTATACTTTTTCAGTGAATGTCTATGTTCACTAGCTCGTCCCTAAGAATTAAACACTTCTGATCATTTTTCAATTTTACTAGAACAAAATGCGTCTCTCTGCTTTGCAGCTCAAAAAATATTTTTTAAAAAAAGAAAGAAAGAAAAGTTAAACGATATCATTTACTGAAATGTGTACAAACGGATGTGTCCACATAATTTATGGTTAAGATTGTGGCAGTACACAAAATTTCAGAAGTTTTAGGTCCTTACAGGTACACCCTCCAGTTCCTGTACAGTTTGATAATCCTGGTTGGAAGCAATGGCAGATCGAGTTTTTGACCTTTTCTTCTTTTAAAGATTAGCAATCGTTTTGCAGAGAAACTGCCTTTTTTTTTTTCCGAGTGCAATCGCCACAAAAGTAAATTGTTCGAACGTTTTATAAAAGGTGTAAATCCGATCCGATTAGATGGGTTTATTTAAGTTTTTTTTAATTGCAGGATATAGGGTTATATCGTAATATCGCAATATATATCGCTAATGATCTTGATATTATGCTCCAATATGGTTAAAGATATTCTCAGTCTTATGGAGACCCGCATGGTAAACTGTCGTAACTCCACTTTTGTAAAATGAAAAATAAGATATTTGGCATATACTTGTAGTCCTTGACACCCCATAGGTTATGTTGTATGTTCAGAGTTAAATTCTGAAAGGTAAGGGATAAATAACGTTTCTTTAAAATATTGTAACCATTACATAAAATAAAGAAGGTAATTCAGTTTCTTGCTTCTCCCGCAAGAAATTGTAGAAACCAAGTTACAATAGTTACCACTTTACATGCACCTCATCTGTGAAACATATTTAAAATAGTGTAAATATGAAGTTGAATAGATTTAATTAAAGAGCAACTGCCCAGTAGTACGAACGATGAAAACCAAGATATCACCTCAGACAGAGGGTAGACAGCACCAAAGGTAACTAAGTATCCGAGATGCGTAGGATCTCCCACAAAATTCATCGAGATAAACACATTTTTACTAATTTATTAAAGCAGCCCATCGTTGGTGTCTGGCGCAAACCAGCCAAGTCAAGCAAAGCAAATTTTACAGGAGGAACAAAAGGCTGCGGATAACACAAGAGGGAAATGTACTTAGCTGGTTTGATCGACGATCACATGTCTATTTTGAATGTTTCTATTGAACTATGGTAAGAGCTATTTTTTACAGATGATGTGGGGTTCCAATTTTCAAAAATTGGTACTATAAAAAGAAATATGAAATTTTCGGACATACCTGGTTTGCGCCCGACATCATCGACATGTCATTATTTTATATACATGTAGTTACATACAATGATATTATTTTAATCTAGACACTGCCGAGGTAAAATTTCTCGCGCCCTGCCGCCAGCTTCATCACCATTTCCCCTGACCTTTCAACCACCTGAAGTGAGAGTGTAGCAAATTAAGAAGTGTTAACTGTCACGTCAGTGTTGGGAGACCGCACTATTTAACATAGCAAACCGTAGTTCAAAGTGAACACAACTCAGTATTATTTTGCTTCTCTTCGGCTTTTGTAATTAGACCAGGGTCAACTAGCAACTGCCCAACTGTTTAATGTACGCCATGACGGAATCGGACACTCGGTGCAATCATGTCACATATATTTTCGGGTATTTGCCATAATTGTTGTATGTGCACGTTTGCATTTTCAGGAAATGACCGTCGAAGTTTGGTCGGCTAAAGAGCTAAAACTCATAAAATATTAGGTCACAAGCACATATCGCGAAAAGTTTTAAACCCATTGGAACGGCACCTATACATAATGAAATTTTAATTGGAAGTGAGAGAACCACTTCCGTCCATGACAAAACCTCAAAATCGGCAAAATGTCGCTTACGACAATATGGCAAATACCGCTCGACATGTACCACAAAGAAAGAGTCCTGCAACTGCAAATCATGTGAAGTTTTCAAATCTAAAAATCTTGCTCAACAATTGGGCGAGCATTTTTTTCTAATAATGTAGATATGGGCAATAAGAATAATAAAAACGGAAATAATAAAAGCACTTGAAATATGAATCTATATTAACATATATGATACATTATGATAGAACATTATGCAGATTGATTATAAATGTAATCATCAAAAAAGTAAACTTATAACAGAATCATTACGAGCCTAGCCGAAGGAGATGTTCATGATTTCTTAGACTACATTCTGATAACAAACCTCTCCTGTCTTCGTTCCTTCATGTAACTATGACAAGAACTATACCTTGTGTCTACAGTTTTTTATTTCCTCGTTGAGACAATGAATGGAGTTGCTCGGATTTCCTTGTTGATAGCATTATTCACCGATCAAAAGAATATTTTTTTAAATTCATAGTCATTGTTACATGTCTGCATGCGTGTGAGTGAATGGTGTCAAATAGAATAATATCCTAACCGATATTAAGATCTCCTAGGTAGTATGCAAAGCTGGGTGATCCATTGCTGTTCCCGGCTGTTTACCAAGCGATTAATAAAACAAACAGTCTGGAGATAACGTAATAAAGACAGACCTGTACTCATACGACCGTCCCCCCACTGGAATTTCTTGCCAGATGAACCTACGGAAACCTCTCTTTCCTAGGAATCCTCTAATGCTTGTGATAAATTCGCCCACTATAAAACGCTGGGAGAAAGCGAAAAGCATAATATTACACTCGCTTCATTCTCATAAAATGTACTACTTGGTGCGTTTTGTCGCAACATTTTATTTCTTTGTTTAATTTTTGCGATTGCTGCACACAAGAATGTTCTAAGCTGGATCATAAAAGAACGGTGACATATGATGCCATAAAGAACAACCCCCTCCCCATCCCGCTTTAAACATGGGCCAAAGGTATAAAAACACTAATCTCGCCCCTGATGAGTGCATTCGTGAAATGACAAATAAAAAAAAAAGACCACAAAAAACACAGAACTTCGTATTCGCCCTTTGCTAGAGCAAAAGAAAGCAGAATGACCAGCCACACCCAATCTGTCTGTCAAAATAAGGATCTCAAAACACCCAAACCACGAATCCCCTCAACTAAATCCAAATGAAGGCATAAAAACTCTTTGTCTTTGCTGCTACATCTCCCTGTGCCAGTGACACCCGCCAGAAAGAGGAGATTTGAATGCCACTTTGAGAAAAAAAAACATTTTCAGGTCTAAAAAGAAAAAGACTAACAGCCTGTCTGAGGGGCCTACGTGGAAATAAAATCAAAACCAGAAAATATAGTAAAATAGCCCGCTACTAAAATCCTCCTAAAATAACGTCATCGAACCCGCATCGATGAGAGGATTGTAGCGTAGGACCACTTAGAATATTGAAATGGCCATAAGTTTGAACACGTTTTGTATACAACGCTGTAATGGTTCCTTATAATGTATCATACACTCCTGCCTTTGAACTTTATATTTCATGTCTTATTTGTGTTTCAAACTTCTCCCTCTCTCGTGCACTCGTAAGTTCACGGTTAGCTTTGTATATCCTCTCTCTTCTTTCTTAAAAACAACTGACAATTATTACTCTACCCTATCAATAGTATCATTTAAATTTTCATTTTGATCCAAGTAATGTCCGTAAAATAAATATGAGGATGGAAGGGAATTCATAAAATAATGTGGGTACCTGTAGGCAGGAGACCAGGACCGGTAATATGAAGTCCTTACCCGCATTGTCCCGTAATCAACAAGGTGCGATAATTACGTATAACAGCAAATAATAAGAATAATAAGTATAACAGAAAAAAAATAATTGTATAACAGCTCCCCCCCCCCCACACACACACAAAAAGGGGGGGGGCAGGTCATTTGGCATGACAGTATAGAAAGAAACAAGAATTCATCTAACGAAAGAGCATCTTGACATCACTGTTGTTTTTTTTTTTACTGTATTATACAGATAGAGGGCTCTCTGCGATGTATCTCTACTATTCTTTCAATTCTTTTTTCGCGTTGCGCCTCCATTTCCTGTTGTAATGCCTTTAAGTGAAGATTCATCATGCGATGCATTAGAACATTGTGACAGTGATGGCACCACTATGGTGCGGGCTTGTGGGTTGCTCCGCCCCGTGACCTGTATGGGCCGGGGACATAGCATAGGACACTAATATTAATCAGTCTTGTGTATGTGTGGATTTAACATTTATCGTTCCCTCCTCACCCTCCTTCTACCAGTTTCTGTTTATCCAGTTTCAGACGAACCATCAAGAAGGTTATGAAAAACTAACCCATTTACCATACCGGTAACCAAAGATAACCCTGATAAGGAAAGGTAAGGTCATTTATTCTAACAATACTAAGTTACCATAGATTGTCAGATAACAGCAAGGTACTAATCAACCTCGCGGCGCCATCCAAAAGGAGCGGGAAAAAAAAAAAAAAAAACAAGGTGCGATAATTACGTATAACAGCAAATAATAAGAATAATAAGTATAACAGAAAAAAAAATTAGTATAACAGCTCCCCCCCCCCCACACACACACATACACACAAAAAGGGGGGGGGGGGCAGGTCATTTGGCATGACAGTATAGAAAGAAACAAGAATTCATCTAACGAAAGAGCATCTTGACATCAATGTTGTTGTTTTTTTTTTACTGTATTATACAGATAGAGGGCTCTCTGCGATGTATCTCTACTATTCTTTCAATTCTTTTTTCGCGTTGCGCCTCCATTTCCTGTTGTAATGCATTTAAGTGAAGATTCATCATGCGATGCATTAGAACATCTTCTGATGCCACAGCCTGAGAGGTACTGCCACTCCTTGCCTGCACTTCTTTCTCGACTTTTAGGGCATTCTGAAATTCAGAAATCCGGTCGTCGACAGTTTTCGCAATCTCCTCTAGTCTTTTGATCACTTTTTCCAGCGCCCCGGTACCTTTATCTTGCTCTTTAACATTATCTAGCAATTTTTGTGCCCTGACTTTCAAATCAGCCAGTCCAACAATATTTGTATCTGCATGGCCCATTTTCTTAAGCTCCTGCATGATGAGTGTGATGTCTCTTTCAGTTTTCTCCCGGATAAGAGGCTCCTTCATTTCCACAAAGAGACGATCACGTGCTGTTTGGGCTTCCTGGAAATGTGAGGGCTGGAAACGTTTTGGTCCTCGTCTCATTTTCTGTGCGATGTCAAACAATTCCTTCAGCTGTTTCTCTTGGACACTTTTATCCTTTGTTTTGTTTTCGAACAAAACAACGCGATTTCGGCATTGAGTCATTAGTTCTCCGAGCATGCCCCCCTCCTTTTTGGCCCATTCATGAAATGATAGATTATCATTTTCCTCCGAATCAAAATTGGCTCCGTGTGTGACAATGAGTATGCCATAATTTTTAATGTAGTCTTTCCCAAAAATTGCATTGAGTTGCGTGACTATTTTCCTGTCCTCTTCTGTCAGTCGTCCCAAACCAATGACTATTAAAATGGCATCATAACCATCTGGGAAAGTGGCCACGGCTCTGGTAACCTCGTCACTCACCATCTTGAGAGCGTCTTCATTGCTCATGTCAGTGTCTCCCAGCCCTGGGGCGTCAACTATCATGATTTTAACTCCTTGGCGTGTCACATACTTGGGTGAACATGTTTTTGTCACTGAGTGTGCGCTTAGTTTTGATACAAATGCTCCTTCTTGCCCTAAAATTGAGTTCCCAGTTGCACTCTTTCCTGCTCCAGTTTTGCCAGCGAGAATGAAGTTAAATCCGCCATCGTCGTAATCGCTTGCCGCCATTCTTTCTGTGGAGCACAAACAGATGCATGCTGGGTGCTGGTCACTGAGTGTATTGAGTTAAAATTCGTGGACAGGCATAGGACAGTGTTATAACTTTTTTGTTATTTCAGTGTAACCAACTGCAGGGAAACTGCTGGAAATACAGGGAAGTAATTCGCACTGAACGCATTTGGCGGGGGGGAGGGGGGGGGGGCGTTGTACAGAGAGACTTGAACTTAATGACAATTTCGAAACCTTGAGAAAAATATCTAAATGTTTTTATTTTTAGTTCTAAAATTAAAATGTCTCTGGGACGAGCATATATATTTTATTATGTAGGAAGGTGGTGAGCGGAGGAAAGAGAGAGAGAAAGAGACAGAGAGAGAGAGAGAGAGAGAGAGAGAGAGAGAGAGAGAGAAACAGACAAACAGACAGACAGACAGACAAACAGACAAAAACATGAGAGAGAGTAAGGGGGAGAAAAACAGAGACAGACAGACAGACAGAGCGACGCACGATCATGGCTGATATTATGTCGATTATGGACATTGATATGTGTCTTATGTATGAAAACAATTTGTTGTTGTTGTTATTGCTCTTGCTAATTATACTTTGTCACCATTTTAAGTGCAGCATACCAGTACATTTAATTCTTTTTGCAGCAATTAATATCTTAAAAGAAACTGTAACCTGTTACTTTTTACCCCCTTTTTTTTTTTGGCGTTGTCAGTCTGATTTTGTAAACACATATGCTGACGTAGTTTATGGATGATGTTAAACCGAAGAACTGCAGATGTGCGGTGCTTGCAGCTGTCTTTGCATTACTTTGCTTGTTTAACCAGTTCTGAGGAACGTAGAAGTAAATAAATGTTTGGCATGTTGGATTGTATTGATATTGAGCGGTCTGACAAATTGGCAGTCTCTACTTTTTCGGTTGGGGACAAGGTGGTCTAGAGGCAAAGTGCTCACCTCTCATGCCAAGGGTCCCGGGTTCAAAACCTGGGCTGTGCAGGCATGTTGGAAATTGGGATTTTTCTCATATTTTCGTGAGATGCAAATGGAGAGGACAAGACTTTCTGTAAATCGCCTAGAGCGAATCTGTTTGGATTGGCGCTATATAAATGATCTCCATTATTATTATTTTTGTTTGTTTATACTTGCTCCCCTGCGAAAGTGTTGACTACTTTGGAGACGTTCGTCTTGCTCTGACTTGACCTTTCCTCTTTCAGCGGGAATAATTGTTTAGTGACGCTCGTATTAAGTATCATCCTGCGTGATCTTACGGCTTTTTAAGCCCATGCCATCCGGATCCTCATAGTCTGCAGTATTAGCAGGCATTGCAACACCATCCTAGCCACATGCACCCTAATTACAATAACAAATATCCCTTTAGGCAGAAATGAGGGAAACCTATCAGACACGAGATGGCAGTAAAGTATGGAGTCTGTAAAATCTTATTTGGTGGCCACGTATTGCAAAAAAAACAACAAAAAACAAGTGATTAAACAGAAAAAAAAGTACAAGGTCGAAAGCATCGGAGGTGGGAAATATATTAAATAACTAAACCTGCGGGCCAGATTATTCTTATACGTTACAGGTTTTCTTCCCAGGGGCATCTGTGTGCACATAGATACCCCAGTAAGGAACATAAATTATGAACTGTCATAATCACGCTCTTACTATACCTTATTACATGGAGAAATACATCTGTGTTTGCCCTTTTTTTTATCTAATGCATTTTTTTTTTGCAGATTGATTCTATTAGCATTTACACTTTTCACCTTTCACCTACAGGCGTGGTCCACCAATTGCAGGATGTAGCCCCCCCCCCCCCCTCCGACAATGCTTTCCATTCTCTTCTGTCTGTTATTTTCTTCGTCCATCTTGTTCTTCCTCTCTTTGTAATGTCGTCTTTCTATCTTCTTCCTGGTGGTCCTCTTGTTCTTTTTCCTGTCCTTGTCTGCCATTCAGTGCAGCGTTTTGTCCACCAGTTGTCATTCATTATATCCACGTGTCCGGCCCAATTCCACTTTTGTTGTAGCATGAATTCCACTACATCTTTTGGCTTTGTTTGTTTGAGTATGTCAGCGTGGGGGATTTTAAGCATTTTTCTTTCCATTGCCCTCTGTGTAGTTCTTAGCGTATTCGTGAGCTGTTTTGTGATCGGCCATATTTGACCACCATATTATGTAATTGTTGGAAGAATGCATTGATTGAATACTTGCTTCTTTAGGGACATTGGCAGTTTGGAATCCGAAAATATCTCTCTATTTTTTCCAAAGCAACGCCATGCTGCTCTTATTCTGGTGTTCAATTCATTTTGTTAGTTGTGTTCCATAATCACTATCTGGCCTTAATATTTATATTCTATGACTTTTCCGATGACGTTGTTTTCAATTATAACCTTTTCTTCTGTCTAATAGGTTGTCATGTATTTAGTTTTGTCCTAGTGCATCTTCAGGCCGACCTTTTCGCTCTCTTTGTTTGGTATGTTGAGATTGGTTTCCACCTGGTGTACTTCATCTGTGCAGTGCGATATCGTCTGCAAATCTCAAGTCTTACAGATCTTCACTATCAATATTTATGCCATTACTATTCGCATGTACACACGTTCAAATATTTGTTTGTGTTGTTGTTGTTGTTTTTTAGATTAATTATTCCCCCGTTTTTTGCACAGGGATTACCCCAAATCCTGCCCTTGTCAAATTAAAATATTTAGATATTGCTGATCCCATATTTGCAGTGGAAATTGTTAGTTACCCACAGTTTGTAAACATTACATTGTCTTCTCCTGTAAATATCAATTATCAACAGATTAACTTCAAATTAACATTTCCCAGGAAGTCACAATCTTCTTCCAAAATTCTACGAAAAGTAAAAGATGGTTGCCCATTTAACAAATGCCTTGAGAGGAACATTTGTGGTCAGTAATTGCAGTGGCTTTTACATTAAGAGACGGTTTATTAAAATTGGGCAAAAACAAAAAAATCAACGATATGACACTTAAACATTTCATTTATAATTCCCCCACCCCCCCCCCCCCCCACACCCCACCACCCTCTTCTGAATGACTGATATGTAACTCTTAATGTATGGCGCATTCATCTTTTCTGGTCGAATAGTTGTCATTTTAAATCTTTCAGAAGAGTAGGGGCGAAAAAAGAATGGATGAATGAAAGACAGGCGTATTTGACTAATTAATCTTATAAAATAAAGCGGCTGATTATCTGTATTTTTTTTTTTTTAACCAGCAAAAGATAATGCAACCACTTCAGACAGAAAGGCGTCGGTACCAAAAAGTTAGGCTGGTAAAGGCTAACTCAGTCATTTGTCTAGTATAGGCAGACAAACAGACAGACAGAGAAACAGACAGCTAGATAGATTGATAGATAGATAGATAGATAGATAGATAGATAGATAGATAGATAGATAGATAGATAGATAGATAGATAGATAGATAGATAGATAACTTATAGATGAACTTTCTTTTTGTGTCTTCACGCTGCCAAGGTAAAATGTCCATTCGGATGCGAGTCACTTGCTTTTAGCGTCTCCAAAATATGTCATTTAAATGGCGGTTGCAAGTTTAGTGAACCCTTGATTTCTGGAAATGAATGCATGTAGGCCTACTCTCTGGTTCAGTCTACCACTTATCAACCACCAAATGATTCAAAGGAGGGGAGGGAGGGGTCTATTAAGTAGGAGGTGAAATATGGTCTATTGCAGCACACAGAGGGCAATTGTGCACACTGAGAAATGTGTTCATTGAATCCTCATGTGATGTCCAGAGTTTGCCAGTTTGACTTGGGCTAGGCAGTTTTAAAAAAGATGAAGCTATGACATTTCACAATGTTGTATGAAAACTGCACTTTTTATCCGGGATTTCAGCAAATGTCATAAAACATTTTTGATGTGATCCTCTCTTCCTCTGAACATTTCCTGTAGGCTCCCTATTCTGAAGGGACCTAAACAATACCTTTTACTGAGCAATATTTCACAGTGTGGGATACCATTTGTAGCGTCTAACACCTCTCTCACTCCCTTTTAACGTGTGTATGTGTCTTGTTGTTTAAGCTTAAATTATCTCAGCCCCCCCCCCCCTTTTTTTTTTACTAGCTTACACTGTTACGTGAGTCTCTGCACTGCGAGACGCAGTCCTTTCCATGCCTTTCTAGAACTAGTTGATTACGTTGGGATGGCCTTGGTGAGTGTTACCGCAACACTGGGGACGTCTAGACGGCTGATCCAGGCGCATATCAAACATCGGTTAAGTTTCGAAGGGGAGCGGTAGACATATCGCCGCGACTCCCTATTACATGTCTACTTCAACCGCTACACCATTGACCATGTATATGGTGTAATATTGATAATTCACACAATATATTAAGGAAGTCCATATAGGGTTGATGTTTATTGACCCCTCGCCAATGATAACTCATTAACTCTTTAATCCCATTTGGGAAATTTGCCTTTGTGCCATTGCAGCCCAGTTATAACTGGAGTAGGGCACGTCGTCGCCACAGTGCATCGCCGGTCGGCGGATTGTTTTTTTTTGGGGGGGGGGGCGGAGATGAGGGAGGAGGTGGGGGGGTGCTAGGGATGAATTTTATTTAATTTTGCCCGGGCAACGGCCTGTTCGGCCTGCTCTTTTCGATTTCCAACTGCCACGGTATCTTTAACGTGCGCAACGTGCACACGGGTCCTCCGAAACTTTTCGTCCTTATCCGAGAAGACTAGGTACTCGATCCTACCCACCCGGGACCCTTGGCATGAGAGGCGAGCACCTTGCCTCTAGACCACCTTGTCCCCTAATAATAATACATGTATGTAAATGTTACACCGTATTTCTACAAAAAACACATTAACATAACATAATATTTTGTCTGAACCATTTCACCAGAGAGGCAACCTCTAACATCAACACGACGTATAAAAAACGTACGGTAATGATGATAGAAAATAATTTTCACCGTTGTATGTATTCAGCTTTATCGAGAGCTACTTGCACAATGGGAGATTCATAATGAGTTACCTTGAGATTGAAATGATTTTACAATAAAAAACAACTCGCCCGATATTTATTAAGACCTGGCGCAGTTAATATAGTGTATTTGCCTGAAATTTTGAAGGTGCTTCCTTTCGACCAGCAGAAGGTTCTTTTTTTTTTACATTTGGTGGCTCCAAATGGCGGGGAAGCGTACTTTTTGAGGTTGCTTTGTGTCGTTGACTGATGGCCTCCCATCCATTTTTTTACGAGCACATGACCCGTGACGTGAACATTTCCTGTGGGGTGATTTTAACTACTCGAACACGGATCTACGAGCAGATGTTTTTTTTTTGTTTTTTTTAAAGAAGGGCTACTGTTCGGACAGCTACCAAGTAAAGATGAAAGAGATGAAAATTTTAATCTAGACGAACCGTGCACACTAGTCACCATTTTCTCCAATCGTCTTTACTTAGAAACATTCCATATCGCAGCCTTTCTTTCTTTCTAGTACATGACCAAAAACAAAAAAGCTAAAAAAAAAAAAAGCCTTTATTAGTTAGTCATTATCATAATCTATCAGAATCCAGAATGGCATCAGGCGAATGAATTTTTTTTTCGAAAAATAGGCTTTTCGCCAAATTAAAGGCGTGTTGTCGCCTTTCAGCCGAAAAAAAAAGGTTTTTTTTTTAAATTGTTTTTTTTTTTAAAAATAATTTAGACATGGCCAAGCTTGTTCAAAATCTGGTATGCTCATAAGATGAGGAATGTTGATAAGAATTCAATAATGAAATAAAAAAAAATATTCACGCCAAAATGAAAAAGGGCATTTTGTCAAATCACGTTAGGCATGGCACTGAAAATGTTACCTCAGCAGACACTGGAAAAATGTGATGCTATGTGTTAATTTAAGACATTAATCAAAATATTTCCCTCTCGCAGAATTTTGTGGCAAAGCCTAAGCTAATTATTTTGTGGATTCCTTTCTGTCTTCAATCGGTACCTTTTGATTTTTGTTATGGTTCATAGAACAGCATAGTAACTTATAATAATGATGAAAATGAAAAAAAAAAATATGCCCGGTGGAATCGGCTTGCCATGTGCTGTGAGAAATCAGACACACAGGAAATAAGAGACATAAGAATGCGAGGAGAGTCAGCGAACAAGATCTCACCACTTGGGTTACCTATTCCCTCAAAACTTTCACTTGATCGTCCCATGTGATAGGTGGCGATGGGCCAGCTCGAGTTTTACTTTTAGGGATCAGCAAATCTGGCCCAATGAAATGTTCAGTCATGTAATACAATTGTGTATATGTTGACCCATGTCCTTTGTCCCCAAAGCAGCAGCAACAACAACAAAAGAAACAACAAACTGACCCTATAGTTAACGTTAAATAACGAGAACATGCTCGGCATAATACCCGAATATTATTGACTGTATTTGTGATGGTGTGTTGCCTACATAGAGTACGGTACTACTTGAAGCTGTTTAGCTCTGTTTAGCATAATTATCTGGGCAATCGCTTGAGGTGATACAGCACGAAAGAATTTTAGATTCTTAATTGTTTCTTCTTCTTCTTCTTTCGTTCACCAATCTAAATCTGCAGATTTGTTCTTTGAATAAAATCTACAGTTTTCTGCAGTTCTGGCAGAGCACCATAGAGTTTGATATTCAGGTCGGTGGGTTGGGGCCAATATGTTTCTCGCAGTGCTAAATCTGTTCAATTGATGTTATGCAACCGCTACTGTTTCTAGCCGTTGTCACGCGTTTTAGACTATACTATTGTTTGCACTGGTGAATTGAATGTGAGGGGTAGATATTTGCAAAGCGCTTGGACCTTGCATTACGGGATGAAGCGCTGTGTAAATGTTACTTATAACTGCTATTATTATTGTTGTTATTATTATTATTATTACTTATTATTATTATTATTATCATTACATGTATTTCCCGTGACCAAGTTTCACATCGTCATTGACAATCGGATCGCAGATTTGGCGAAATAAGATCAAACATTAACGTCCTATTTTTTCCTGAGCAGTTCATCAAAACATTCACAATCAACACGAGGACATTTTCTGTGTTATTCTAGCACGTTTGCTGGAAGTTCGAAGGGGAATTTCTTAAAAATAAAAGTCATGCCTTTTCCTCGGCTGTCTCCTCCCACACTCGCCTTCTGTTCCTCTCACGTTGGTTTTCCTTGGGGGAGATGCCAGAAAGTCAGTCAACACGCACGTCTCATCAGCAGCTCTCCTAATAATCTAAGTCTCGTCTTTCTCAGCCAACAACTCAGCTACAAATGATTGGGTGCCACATGACTTTGAAAAACCCAGACATGAGAAATCATGACATCAACAAATTATTACCAGGCATTCACGCCCTGTCCAGCAGGGGGTGCGAAATTGCCACATGCTGGATTCCTGGCCACATTGGCATCAAGGGAAACGAGGAGAAGCATCCGCCAGGACTGCGGAGGATGCCGTATACCCGTTTTAAATCGGCTATAAACTATTACATCAAAACGAGATGGCGAGAAAGATGGGATGGACAAACAACGAACAAATTACACCTTGGCCAAGAACAACTTGGACAGTGGAATCATGCCTCTCAGTGAAATCGGACGAATCAAAATGTCCTTTGTGGAGTCCTTCTGATTCATACCTACCTCACATAGCTCCCTCCCCCCCCCCCCCCTCCCAGCATGTACAACGTGTGGCTACACTTCTGCATTTTTTAAAAATCAATTGTTCTGAAACATGGCATGTGGTAATTTAGAATACATAAGCTTTGTATAGAAGGACTTGAATTCATTCATCCTGTCTCTCAGAATTCAGTGGAATAACTTGCTGATTCTTCGCGATTCACTGTTTTTTTTTTAATTTTCCTTAATTCAAATAATAATAAAATAAAAATGGATAGAGATATTGCCATTTTGCGCTATACAAATGTGTGACATACATTGACTAAACATCTGTGCAAAGTTTCAGCTTATTTGGGCAGAAAATAAAAAAGTTACAAGGATTTTCTGCTGAAAATATCAAGATTGAGAAAATCCTTTTAAGAGTCCACAAAATTTAGAATACAACAGTACCAAACATGGTACATCGATGCTAATTTGAACCATAAACGCGCAGTTTGTGATTTTTACACATTGTGCTAGATACAAATCAAAATGGATTAGGAAATCAAAATCAAAGTTTTCCAAATTTAACCAAAACTTAATAATTCTGATATTATTCAGCAGCACATGCAAACTCAAACTCACAGACTGTGAGTGGTTTATTATGCAATATTATTGAGTTGTGTGTGGCAGAGAGGATTGTCACAGATCACTGACATTGACATTGAAACAATAAAACTGGTCGTGTATGGTTCTCCTGATTGTGTTACAGTTCATCTTGGCTAGAAGACAGTCAAAACTTAAATCTTGTAGTGGTTAAGGGCCAAGAAATGTTGTTCTATTTAAGATTTAGAAGGACTTTCATTGTTCTGTTTCTAAACAAATGAAAAACCCGTCTTACGCCACACGGCTCTAGAATACATACGTTTTTAGAATGCCTGAATTAGGTTCCTGGTGGCTCGGGGTATCAATCAAAGATTGTAGACTAATAGGATAGTTCACTCTGTCACAAATCCCAGACTGGGAGATGTAATAAGTTATGACAGGACAACAATCACGAACGAACAAGTTTAACACTTAACAGAACAACCCATCAGACTCACACATTTATTAAACATAATTATACATATAATAGCGCAATTACATACATGATATTATTGAAATGACTTGCCGTACAACGGCCTTATTCTCACACACACTCTCCCTCGGATCCACAATCCGGTAGTTACTCCTAAAGGCACTTCGGCCTCAGCCTCTCCCCTCAGGGTCTTAATAGCACCTTAGTAATTCACTGGCACCGCAGTCTCTCCCTATCACCGCCTATTGTCATACAACTTATCAGTTCACTTGCCCATCAACATGGCAATACTATGGTATCTCATTCACTCTCATATCTACGTCCCTGTCCGTGGCCTGACTGCCACGACTTTAGGTGCCTCTACTGTCCTACACCGACAGTCTCACTTCTGGCCTATGTATGGCCTCCGGCCCTATGCTGGCCTATCACTTGTGTTCATCGAGGTGGCTCTTCGGCCCGTCCCCGACACCTACAAGAATAACATTACATTGGTATAACACCCTTCCATTCTATTCACTCCACCTCTCTTTACAACTCATGAAGTGTACACATAATAGTTCACCTTTCACTCACCACACATCTTACGGTAACACATCTCCATCGGAGTATACAATACTCACTCGTGCTACAAATCCATGAACTACTTTCATCTATCGCTCATGGCGCACATTGCTATATCCAATATCAAGGACTTCCACATTCCTCACATATACTTATTCACATCATGGTAATAGACGAATATAATATAATACATCAATCATAATAATCAATCAACGTTCTACATACCAGTCATTACTGGAAAGACTCTCTCGTTAGTCTTCTCGACTGCTCCCTGTATGTCCGCCCGATGGGCTCTCATTCACAGGTCCGCTTCGTAGGACCTTCTAACTTGCAGTGATAGTAATGTAACACTTTCGTCTCATTCAGACCCCCCCACTCATGACATGCACGACTTCTCACTTGTCTCCGTGCGTTAATTTTACTCTCCTCCCCTCCTCCCGTAATTATTAACTATCGCTCACTCCACTCGTGACATCATCCCCCACCCCAAAAAAATTAATGCAATTAATTTCAAATCGCATCAAGATGACTGTCAACGAGTGAGCCTGAGCAATACCTACATTAAAAATGACCTACCAATGCCCCCAGCACATAAAATACCGGAATCATGGGAAAATATGGGGATCAATATGCCATGCATTATGCATATATGTATCACATCATCAATAGCTAACTAAACTTAATACTTAATACAGAATCAAAAACCAATCAACCTATCAACCATTCTTCATATCATATTTATAATGTCAATATTTTAAAGTCGACTCATTCACACAGATCATGTCAATGTTCCTGTCCTCCGATGTATAAGCTCCTGAACTCTTCCCCTAGGCTCGACTAAGGTAGTCGCTATATGATTGCTGGTTCCTGGAATTGGTTGAACAACGAAGGTGTACGGCTGCAAAGCCAATGCCCATCTAGACAAGCGTGGGCTGGACGAACGATTCTTCGACAAAAACGTTAGTGGCTTGTGGTCTGTCTGGATACAAAAGTCTCGTCCCATGAGATAACGTCCTAATTTCTGGACGGACCACACAATGGCAAGACACTCACGCTCTATCACAGAATACTTTCTTTCTCTCTGCAATAACTTCCTACTGACATAACATACAGGATGGAGACATTCGTTCTTCTCCTGTAGAAGACAAGCGCCGACACCAGAGTCCGACGCATCCGTTCTGAGGATAAAATTAGATCGAAAATCGGGTAATATCAGAATGGGTGACGATGATAATGCTGTCACCAAATTATCAAATGCTGTCTGACACTCAGACGTCCACTGGACCTTATCGGGTTGTCCCTTCTTAGTAAGGTCAGTAAGAGAAGATGACAAGGAGGAAAAATTTGGAATGAACTTTCTGTAATAATTTAAAATTCCCACTAAGCTTCTGACTTGTTTCTTTGTTTTTGGGATTTGCAACCCTAATAATTTGTCAATTTTTGTTCCTTCAGGCCTCTGAACACCTCTACCCACGATATGTCCCAAGAATACTATCTCTGGACATGCCAAATCCATCTTTGCGGGCTTAGCAGTTAACCCAAAATGACGTAATCGTTCAAAAATTACCGTTAGTGTCTGAATATGATCAGACCATGTCGACGTATGACATGCTATATCGTCAAAGAATGACACGACATTAGGTATGTCCTTCAACACTAATCTCATTAATCGTGCAAACGTCGCTGGCGCGTTTACGAACCCAAATGGCATGACCTTAAATTGGAATAATCCAATGGGCGTTTGGAACGCCGTGTATTGTTTAGACTCCTCAGTAAGGGGGATTTCCCAGTAGCCTTTCGTCAAATCTATCTTGGAAAACCACGTGGACCCGGCCAATGAAGCTATTAATTCCTCCTGAAACGGAATAGGCTCCCTATCGCCTACCGTAATATTGTTCAATCTTCGAAAATCAATACAGAACCGCACCGATCCATCAAGTTTTTTCACTAGGACGATGGGTGATGAATACGGCGATGTTGATGGTTCTATCACATCTAACTTCAACATTGACTCAACTTCCTTTACGACTCTATCTCTCGAAGAAAACGGCAGCGGATAAGGTCTAAGAAATACTGGCTTATCCGAAGTCAACTTTATTTGGTGCTGGATCACGGCAGTGCGACCCGGCAAATCCGTAATAACATCCGGGAACGATGCCAACAGGGTCTTAAGTTCCCTACCCCTTGAACTCGTAAGGTCAGGGTTAATTTTTACGTCCCTGTAACCTTGTGTCGGAGTTAACTCCGGCAATTGAATTTGTAACTCTTCCTGCGCCTCGGTGTCGCTTACGTCACAGTCCAACTGGTCTACGACCCCGGTACAAGCAATAGAGAAGACAGTCTCCTCTGGTTTTGTCTGTGCACACAGATACTGTGGTCTCTCATAAAATCTCTGTAGCATATTAACATGGAAAACCTTACTCGTTCCATCAATGTGGATAGCGTAATCTACCTTTGAAACAACTCGCTCAATAACATAAGGACCTTTCCACGTCATCAATAACTTATTATGGTCCGTAGGTAACAACAACAGGACCTTGTCTCCTGGCTTAAAAATTCTCAGTTTGGAACCTCTATCTTTATAGTCTTTTGCTCTTTTCGAAGCGATACCAGAAGCTTCTTCTGCTATAGTGCGCGCTGAAGATAATCTTTCTCTTAAATCAACAAGGTACTGAAACACCGAAATCTGCTCATCGTCTCCCGATGATGGCGACGTCATCATGTCCCGAAGAACATCAGTTGGGCCCCTAGGACTACGACCATACATCATTTCAAACGGCGAGAATCCCGTTGACTCCTGCCGTACCTCTCTGTACGCGAATAATACCGCAGGGATATATCTATCCCAATCCTTAGGGCGATCAGCAGCTACCTTTCGCAGCATCGACTTTAACGTCGAGTTCAATCTCTCGCACATGCCATTAGCCTGCGGATGATAAGGGGTGGTAGTGATGGGTTGTATGCTGAATAAGCGAAACAATTCCCTCATCATCTCCGAAGTGAATTGAGCGCCCCTATCAGACAAAATTTGTTCTGGTATTCCTACCCTAGCGAAAATTGCGAACAACGCTTCCGCGACTGCCTCCGACGTTATGGTCCGCAGAGGAACCGCCTCTGGCCATCTCGTAGCATTACATATGACCGTTAAAAAAAATCGATTCCCCCTATCGGTCGCTGGGTGAATGGGGCCAACAAGGTCTATCGAAACCTTTTTAAACGGTTCCGAGACCGTGGGGATCTTTTGAAGAGGAGCCTGGGGTGTACGACCCCTATGCGTCGTCTTTTGGCACGCACTGCACGTCTTACAATACAGCCGTACATCTCTATGTATCGATGGCCAGTAAAAATCTTTCAGAACTCTCTCCTTGGTTCTAGCACTTCCCATATGATCCGCTAATGGAACATCATGGGCCAGACGCAATACTGTAGCAATTAACGACCGCGGCACGACGACCTGCTTTTGAACAGAAGCCACTGTGACGTACATACGGAACAGAATGCCCCCCTGAACAAAAAAAGAAGACGAGCCGTTCTTATATTTCCTCGTCTTCTCGGTTCGCGCTTCCCCAAAACATGGGTTTAATGATGGATCCTCCCTTTGTAATCTCGCCAAGCGCTCTGGCGTGATATCTAGGTTGACCGCTGGCGTTGCCAAAGGTCTAATCCTATCCTTAGCTACCTGTCGGCGTGTTTCCACCGCGGCACAAAAGTCAATACCTTTTGATTGAGACCATGCCTGCACATTCTCTTCGGAAGGGGAAACTACCCGTGATACATTCCCAATGATGAGCTGGGCGCCCGGAAAACAACCAACGACTGCCTCGACTTCCCCGCTAAGGAAAGGTGTATCTATCACTATTCTCGCCATCGGTAATTTCTCAATGGCCCCCGAAAATTGGATGCACGGGACAGTCTCTCCTGTAAGCTGTGACTCCCGAATGCAGTCCCTATGTACTCCCACAACGGTAGATCCTGTATCTCGTAAAACCGAGACCGGTTCGTCCCCAACAAACCCCGGATAAACCCTAAGACCAATTCCTGTATGACATGAATTTATAACGGGGATCTTTCTCCCACAAGGTAAAACACCGGAAGATAATAACTTCTCACAACTGGGACACTTAGAATACTGTCCGCCTCCGTTGTCCGATGTAACACACGCAGCTGCATGATGAAATTTATTAGGGGAACATGGACTGGAGCTACTGTCCACGTTCGCCGCTATCCTACCTGTAGGGCAGTTCACGCTGATGTGATCCGCTCTACCGCAGTTCCAACACTTCGCGGCCCTACACTCGCGCGAAAAGTGACCCACGCGTCCGCAAGTCCAACACTCCGCTCCCTTTGCTGCACTAGGCCTGGGTGCCCGTGACCCATCGCGACCGGAACTAAAGTCCCTATGCCGTCGGTCATCGGCAAAGGTCACAAATCGCCCCCGGCCATTACCGCGACCTAGCCCTCCTGCTCGGTCAAACTTACCGGATCCATATGCCGGTGATTGGTGATAGCCCCTACGCTGCCCCTGGGCTTGCCCGCTATAGGCACCACGATGACGCGACCTGTCTTTCTGTCCTGTCGGCGACCCCTCGACAACGGCGACGTATCCAGCATCCTGGACGTACGCCCTGGCGACTGGTTTGGACGGATGCGCCGTACGGTATGCCTCCGCCAACTTAGACGCCTCCTGCACCGTCGCGGGTTCGTTCTCTTTCAGGAAAACCACCAGATCTTTGTGGCACGACGCGTACAGCTGGTCACGGATCATTAGGTCTTTCAGCTTAGCGAAATCCGTGCCCACATGCGCCAAGTCTACCCAGTTCGCGAAATACTCAGTTAGTCTCGCGACGAAGGCAGCAAAGTCCTCCCTGGTATCTGCACGTGCTCGCCTAAACTGCTCCCGGAAATATTCCTCGGTACGCGCAAATCGGCGAAGCAGCAAAGCCTTCAGCTTATCGTAATCTTGCACGTCTTCGCGCTGTAGCTCTTTAAAGTAGGTTAACGCTCGCCCCTGCAATAGAGACGCCAGGTATGTGGCCCATAATTCCTTATTTTCCCCCCATTGCAATTGTGCGTTCAGTTCGAACCTGTAAAGGAAGGCGTCTATGTCGTCCTTCCGGTCGTCGAACGTAGGGAGCTTAATCCTAACGCCACCTTTATTGTGTACCTGCCGCTCAACTGTTTCTGTTGGCGCATTCTTTTTGATTTCCAACTCGGCGATCTTTACTTGCGCCTCTATCTCCTTTAACCTTATCTCCTGCTCCCTTTCCTTAGCCTGTCTCTCCTGTCGCTGAGCTTCTAACTCCTTTAACTTAAACTCTCTTTCCTCTTCTCTATGTCGCTCTTGAGCCTCTTTTTCTCGCTCTTGAGCCTCTTTTTCTCTCTCTCTATCTTTAGCACGCTCATCGCGCATTTCTGCCTGCTGTTCTTTAATCCAGCCGCGTAGCTCTTCTCCCTCCAGGCCAAGTTCCGTACCCAATTTCATGAGCTCACGGAGATCCGCCATTTCACAGATTTATGGTTATGGTATCTATTATGAGAACGGCTACCCTGTCGGTATGATCACTAGCAACACGACCAGAGACCTGAGATCACACCAGATATAACAATACCCAGTTGTCTCAATTACAATTCAGAAATTTACCTTTAAAACACAATTAATTCTATATCTATAAAATGTATAGCACTATTAATTAACAAAACGAAAGGAAAAGATAAGAATGAGAAAATTCAGTAGAAGGACCACAAGTACGTCAAAGACAACGAACCAGACTAGGACAAAGACCTAAAAAAGAAAATATAATGGAAAAAAGAATGCAACCTAACTACGCCGATTACACTACACGGTACGAACAAGAACAGAGTCTGAAAAAAAAGAACGTATCTACAAATAGGTAGAAAGAGGGACAAGAGGATACGTCTTCCCGCGGAACAGAGAAGATATCGACGCTACAACTAAACACTAACAAAGCCCTAAAGACTGTTCACCGTGATGAACGAAGTTCCAAGTTTATCACACCTTTTTTTTAAAGGATAAACTAGGTTCAACACAGCAAACGAAAACAGCAAAAACAGAGAAAAAGACAGATTAAAGGAACAGCCCCCGATCCAGGGTACAAAATTTCAGCTTCACTTAACTTTCAGCCTTATGAGTTTAAGTCCTCCCCTTAATCGGAGCTCTGGCTGCTTGTCTCCTCAGGCTGCACGCACACACTCTGGAAAGTTTAAATACACATTAATACCTATTCATAGCAATACATGCATCAATACATATTCATAAATATACACAATTTATACCATCATGAAATTTCCATTCATTCAACGAACAAAGACAGCACAAATTCCTACCACAAGATAAGTACTACGTGGACAAAGACTGAAGTAACAAATGCCCACCGACTAATACCTACTAACTAACTACTACGAAAATGGACGAGCCCCCACTGTCACAAATCCCAGACTGGGAGATGTAATAAGTTATGACAGGACAACAATCACGAACGAACAAGTTTAACACTTAACAGAACAACCCATCAGACTCACACATTTATTAAACATAATTATACATATAATAGCGCAATTACATACATGATATTATTGAAATGACTTGCCGTACAACGGCCTTATTCTCACACACACTCTCCCTCGGATCCACAATCCGGTAGTTACTCCTAAAGGCACTTCGGCCTCAGCCTCTCCCCTCAGGGTCTTAATAGCACCTTAGTAATTCACTGGCACCGCAGTCTCTCCCTATCACCGCCTATTGTCATACAACTTATCAGTTCACTTGCCCATCAACATGGCAATACTATGGTATCTCATTCACTCTCATATCTACGTCCCTGTCCGTGGCCTGACTGCCACGACTTTAGGTGCCTCTACTGTCCTACACCGACAGTCTCACTTCTGGCCTATGTATGGCCTCCGGCCCTATGCTGGCCTATCACTTGTGTTCATCGAGGTGGCTCTTCGGCCCGTCCCCGACACCTACAAGAATAACATTACATTGGTATAACACCCTTCCATTCTATTCACTCCACCTCTCTTTACAACTCATGAAGTGTACACATAATAGTTCACCTTTCACTCACCACACATCTTACGGTAACACATCTCCATCGGAGTATACAATACTCACTCGTGCTACAAATCCATGAACTACTTTCATCTATCGCTCATGGCGCACATTGCTATATCCAATATCAAGGACTTCCACATTCCTCACATATACTTATTCACATCATGGTAATAGACGAATATAATATAATACATCAATCATAATAATCAATCAACGTTCTACATACCAGTCATTACTGGAAAGACTCTCTCGTTAGTCTTCTCGACTGCTCCCTGTATGTCCGCCCGATGGGCTCTCATTCACAGGTCCGCTTCGTAGGACCTTCTAACTTGCAGTGATAGTAATGTAACACTTTCGTCTCATTCAGACCCCCCCACTCATGACATGCACGACTTCTCACTTGTCTCCGTGCGTTAATTTTACTCTCCTCCCCTCCTCCCGTAATTATTAACTATCGCTCACTCCACTCGTGACACACTCGACCAAAATTCCGTTAGCGCATCATCAGCGCCACCTACCGAGTTGCGCGAAGGATAGTACTTTCGTTTTCTGTTCAGCAAAGCGACTCCCTTGCAGAAATGAGTGAGGAGTTGAAACAGCCAACAATGTGCCGCTATTAACTGCACAGATGCAAGACACAATAAGCCAGACTTGTCCTACTTTTGCTTCCCAACAATGTCAACGATGGTTGTGTTTTTATATTGTGCAGACCTAGAGGTTTCCCCAATAAGCAGAGCTATGTCAGATGTAAACTGTCATAGGATGATACTGGTCTGCAAATCCTAAACATATATTTTTGTTGCAAATTTATTGTCATAACACCACCAACACTGAATTAAGATTTGTGTTCCTTACAACCATGATTTGTGTTTCTTACAACCATGTAAGGACAAGACTTTCCGAAATGACATCAGCAAATAGAAATGTACGTAGCAAGGCTTGGCATGATTAAAATGGACATGGTTATTTATCACTACCATTTATTCAAATCTTGTATTTTAGCGCATTTTATTTCTCTGAGAATTTATTAAAGAACTATTGTGTGGAAAAGCAAAGTATAGTGTTCCTCTTCCCCGAATCTTTTGAATCATGCAGATTGCATAGCAAATTATCACGAGTAAGCAGTTCATGGCAAAAATATCGAGAACATAAATGGATGAATGTAACACTAACAGTTGATTTGTTACATCATCTGTAGGTTTATTGTAGAATTCAGAGTGCTATGTTACACAGGCTATGTCTCAGGGTGTTTGGGAGGGGGGGGGGGCGTGAAAAGTTCACGTACATTATAAGGTCGAGATTATTATGTATTTATGTGGGCTTTTCATTATTGTATTTGGATATCACTTTCATTTTGCTTGATCGTTTTTTTATTGTTCACAGTCTATTCTATCTTATGTTATTCTGCGGCCTCCCATCCGTAAACCTATAAAATTCTATAAATTGCTGCAGTAGTTTCCTAGTAGGCCAGAGATGAACTAAAACCAAAAAATATTCGGTTTTGTCGGGCCTGTGAACGATTCGAAGTTTATATGAAGTTTAGGCCTTTACCTACAGTTACAATGAATGTAAAACGCAAGGGCTCAGAAACATAAGAAACCGTTATCACGTTTACTCCATCGGCCATAGGCTAGCACAAGCCTAGCAGACAACACGCACCGGCTCATTTCGCGCAAACAGTCAGGTAGCGCTGTGGCCTCGCAGTGGTGAGCACGAAGAAGCGAGTGAATCATCTTGTTATCAATCACTAACATTGACAGAAATTGGAGAGAAGGGAGGCGATGCTGATCCTTTATACGTTTTGCACGGAAACGACTCATCGCGCTTTGCCTGACCATGTTGTATCACCCTCAAGGAGCTCCTTGATCATGTCACCCTACATCCTACGTTGAAGCAAAGGTCTCCGGCGGATTCTTTGTCTTCACAGATAATCAACAGAAGAAGACGGTCGGTTTTGTTTTTTCTTCAGATTTCGGAATAGCTCTGAGCTGATGGAATATTTGGTAAAAAGTAACAAGACTGGGATCATGTAAAAGGTTTGCTAAATTTATTCACCTCAGTCAGTCACTGCAGAGGGAGAATACTTTATTCTTGCTCAATCAGCGGAGGCGAAATTCTGGTTGAGTCACCACTCTTTAATCCGTTTGCAATCTCTGAAACAGTTTCAGCTATTGGTCAGGGATAATTCGGAAAAAGAAGTGGCAAATGTAGATTTCAAGAAAAAAAACTGTGGGAATAAAAACAACCAAACAATCATGTCATTTCTATGAAAGAATTCACTGGGACTCGGAAAGCAAAGAATTTAAAGGTGCATTGTTATGATGCATCTAAGAATTCTTTCAGGACCTGTAGATTCTATCCAGTAGTTAACTCGGACATGAAAATGTGAAAATTTATGTGTACCGTACATGTAGATCTAAGAATTCTTTTGGACCTACATTAAGAATTCACCCGATCGACCATACACAAATGCGGGAAATGCAAACATTAAAAACATTTTTTTTTAAACCTAAGTGTCACGATCACATGCGTGAAGATGGTCACGACCACGTGTGTGATGAGTACCTAACTTATTTACCTTTCAAACCCAGCTAACAAGCCAAGCAAGCAGACCAGCGATCAACGGACACATGGAGTGAGATTTAAATTAAACGATATTTAATTATAAATGCATAACAAAACTTATGTCAAAACATTAAACTCATGATAATCACATACATAATCACAAAAACGGAGATACTTCAAATTTACTCTTGGGGATCATGGCTATTATCTATTCCCCGTTTCACATCTAGATCTAATCCCTCTGTCTATAAACTTAACTACGTATACTTAATAGTCTCTGTCAATAGCTGCCCTCCTCGTTGATGCAGTTTCACCTCTCCAGAGTTCACATGATCCTTTCTAGATCTCTAACTTCGACGATAAAATGGGAAACAGACGTCCCTGGCTTCACACAAATAAGAACACACAGTTCACACCCGCCATCGTAGATTACTTGTTCCTTGAGGGGTTATCATCCTGTCCTCAAAGACTCTTCTTCTGCAAACACACAGCACATCGACGGTTCACACCCGCCATCGTAGATTCACGAGCTTCTGATGGGTTCCCAGCCTATCATCAGAACTCAACTTCTGCAAACACACAGCACATCGACGGTTCACACCCGCCATCGTAGATTCACGAGCTTCTGATGGGTTCCCAGCCTATCATCAGAACTCAACTTCTGGTCCCCATGGCACGACCTTCCACTGGTCGCCCGGACCGATAAATTCTTCTTATTGGGAAATACATGCGAACATCATGGATCCCTCACACACCTAACACTTCTGGTCCCCACTGGCACGACCTTCCACTTGTCGCCCGGACCGATTAATTCTGCGTCTTCCTTTGGGACTGAATAACTTGGGAACCACGTGTGTCGAGCTTCTCCTCTACTTATACTCCCGAGGTTTTTGCACACGCGACTAGTTTAAAGCGAGTCGTGTGTATCTATCCACGCTCGTCAACAATTTTAGAAACCGTGTTTTCCCCTGCTAAACTCACCCCCCTAGACTCGTGGCGCACAAGGCCACCGACCTTCCTCGTGATAGTAATTTTTCATGCTAGACAACAAATTAAAACTCCCCTTCTCCCCTACTAAGCTTACCCCCTCTATACTCGTGGCGTACAAGGTCATCAACCCTAATCGTGACACCTCCTTCCCACAAAACAAAATTTTGATCCCTAGAGCAAAATTTTTACAAGAAATTCATTACATCAAAACTTCATTCAAATAAGAAGGGTAAACAATCCAAATACATCGCATCAATGACATCTGGAAAGGCAATCAGCAATTACATTCTCTCTCCCTTTCACATGTATAATACGTACATCATGTTTCTGCAACATCAGAAAATAAATCTGGATATCTCACACCAAATCTTTCAACCGCTCTCTTGGACGCAATTTCACATAATGCAATTTCCCATCCATATTCTGTAACATTTCAGAATCTGACAACTTAGGGGATATCACATCACGTCTGAGATGTACATCTTGAGTCTCTTCTTGTGACTCAATATCATTATCTACTTCATTCACTACAGCAACAATCTCAACTGGCTTTTCATGATACATTTTTAACATATTAACATGACACAACTGTGTACTCTTTCTCCTATCTGGAGTTTTTACAATATAATTGAGATCATTAATTTTTGTCTCAATTTCACAGGGTCCATAAAATCTAGCCTGGAGAGGATTTGACTCCAGGGGAAATAAAACAAGGACCTTATCTCCAGGTTTAAAACTTCTTGTCCTGGCCTTCCTGTCATACCAAAATTTCATTTTCTCTTGGGCACATCCCAAATTCTCTTTGGCTAATTCACAAGCCTTATGCAGCCTATCTCTAAACTTCTGCACATAATCCAATACATTCATTTGAGGATCATCACCGACCCATTTTTCTTTCAACAGAGCCAACGGCCCACGAACATTATGTCCAAACACTAACTCAAAAGGACTAAATCCTAGTGATTCTTGAACTGACTCTCTAGCTGCAAACAACAGCAAATGTATTCCTTCGTCCCAATTTTTCTCGCTATCATAGCAATATGTTCTCATCATATTCTTTAAAGTAGCGTGGAATCTCTCTAAAGCTCCCTGAGATTCTGGATGGTACGCAGACGACTTAATTTGTCTTGTCCCCAGTTCACCAATAACTTGTTTAAACAGTCTCGACATAAAGTCACTGCCCTGATCAGACTGTATTTCTTTGGGCAATCCAAATAAAGTAAAAAACTTTACCAGAGCTTTCACAATACTCTGTGTCTTAATATTTCTAAGAGGAATCGCCTCAGGAAATCTAGTGGATGTACACATTATGGTGAATAAATATTGATTTCCTGAGCTGGTCTTTGGCTAAGGACCAACGCAATCAACGATAACCTTGGAAAAGGGCTCCCCACAAATTGGAATTGGCTGTAAAGGGGCCATTCTTTTTCCAGCATTTGGTTTTCCCACTATCTGACATGTGTGACATGCATTACAAAAATAAGCCACATCTTTGTTAATTCCTGGCCAAAAAAAATGTCTCGTTATCCTATCATTGGTCTTCCTTATACCCAAATGGCCACCCAGAGGTAAATTATGGGCCATGGCAAGTATCTCGTGCCTATATGGTTTCGGAACCACAACTTGATAAACAACCGCCCACTCTTCCGTTGCGCGGACATCAATGGGTCTCCATTTTCTCATAAGTACTCCATCTTTTATGAAGTACCCTTTTGGTACTTTATTAAGTTCTTCGTCGCTCAGAACTTGATCCTGCAATGGCTGTAAGCTAGGATCTAAGCCTTGTTCTTTAATTAACTGGTCTCTATCATATGATAAATTCTTATCTTCCCGCATAACATCGGAATGACTGACAGCATCTTCATGTAATATGGATCCTAGAAAAGTATCAGAAAGATCACAAGAATTATCTACACTGGATTCCGTCGACCTATCTTTGCAAATCTCTTCACTGTCATCTGACTGCTCTTCCTTTTTAGCCATAGCTCGAGTCACCGCACATGAAGGATATATATTTGTATCTTCACTTTCGTCATCAGTACTAGGTTTTGAAGTCAACTGTACAGTAGGTATTTTCCTAGCACCGGCAAGATCATTTCCTAACAATAGAGATACTCCCTTTATTGGCAAACCAGACTTAAGTCCAACTACCACTCGACCTGTTATAAAGTCTGACTTCAATTAAATTCTATGCAAAGGTACAGAGCTAAAGACTCCCTCTATACCCTGTATAAGACTAACTTCTCCAGTATTTGAATCATCATTAAAATCTAGAACATTATCTACCAGGAGGGACTGGGAACATCCAGTATCCCGCAATATTTTTAATGGTATGGGGGTGGAATTTTCCCCAAGGGACACTAGACCCTCTGACACAAATGGCAGAAACTCTTCCCTTATGGTCTCTAACTTCACTGGGTTACGAGGCTGTGGAGCGTTTATAACTTTCGGTCTTCCCACAAAAGCTATAGGGCCAGTCTTCTTTTTTTCAAGAGCACGACAGTTCCAGCTTCTATGGCCCAATCTCCCACATTTATTACATCTTGATCCATCGTTCCTCCAATCTCTTCTCTGGAAATAATCTCTTCCACTAGGACCAGGTCTTCTCCCATCGAAACTACTGGATCTCCGCGGGAATTCCATTTTGACTCCCCTCGGATCGCCAGCAGTATCATTTACGGACCTCCTATCCTGAACTCTACCCGGTCTATTGAGCCCAAATCTACTTTTATGAGTTAATGTAAACTCGTCAGCCAGTTTAGCGGCATCTTGCAACGTCTTTATTTCTTTCTCATTGAGGTACGTCTTTATTTCATCACGGATTCCCGTTTTGAAGTCCTCTAGTAATATGAGCTGTTTAAGCTTTTCATAATCTTTACATACCTCCATCGAGGAACACCATCTCTCAAAAAATACCTCTTTTTCATGAGCAAACTCAATATAGGTTTGACTGTCAATTTTTTTGTAATATCTGAACTTCTGCCGATAGGCTTCCGGCACCAATTCATAGGCTTTTAATATCGCGTCCTTCACTCGGTCATAATTCCCCGCGTCTTCCATGGAAAGGGCCGAAAAGGTCTGTTGAGCTTTACCCCTTATTACACTCTGTAACATCAATGGCCAATGTTGTTTGGGCCAGTTCATACTAAGGGCCACCTTCTCAAAATGTTGGAAGTATTTATCCACTTCCCTCTCATTAAAGGGGGGGGGGGGGGGGACCAATCTTACTTCTCTACTCGCTAGAAAACTAGGTTCATGTGATCTACTAGTAACACCCAATCTGGCTTTTTCTAGCTCATGTTGTCTTTCTCGTTCTTTCTCTTGTCTTTCTTTATCTTTCTCCCTTGCCTCGTGTTCTAACTTTTTCTCCTCTAGCTCGATCCGCATCTTCTCTTTCTGTAACTCAATATTAACTTCAGTCACTGATGCCATAGTTTCAAACTGAGCTAGGTCGTTTTCTTCGAACACATCATCGTCCACATAATACTCCGCTATATATCTTGATATTTCTGCTTTTCTTAAGCTAGCTTTCACATAATCGAGTCCTAATCTCTTACTAATCGTCAGTAACTCCGGTTTCCTGAAGGTTAACAAATCCTCCGGTCTCGGTGACGTTAGAAAGGTATTTATCTCCATGGCCGCTGGTCTGACTTACAAAAATATTTCTACAACTTGGAAACACTCGTATGTGTCCTAAACTTTCAAATCCCGGACGGTTCACGTCCTATCTATTCACATCAATTCAAATCAATTTCAAATCCCGGACGATTCACGTCCTATCAATTCATATCAACTTTCAAATCCCGGACGATTTATATACGTCCTATCTATTCATATAAATTTCAAATCCCGGACGAGTTAGATCCTATCAATTCAAATTCATATCCCGGACGAGCCCCCAATTGTCACGATCACGTGCATGAAGATGGTCACGACCACGTGTGTGATGAGTACCTAACTTATTTACCTTTCAAACCCGGCTAACAAGCCAAGCAAGCAGACCAGCGATCAACGGACACATGGAGTGAGATTTAAATTAAACGATATTTAATTATAAATGCATAACAAAACTTATGTCAAAACATTAAACTCATGATAATCACATACATAATCACAAAAACAGAGATACTTCAAATTTACTCTTGGGGATCATGGCTATTATCTATTCCCCGTTTCACATCTAGATCTAATCCCTCTGACTATAAACTTTAACTACGTATACTTAATAGTCTCTGTCAATAGCTGCCCTCCTCGTTGATGCAGTTTCACGTCTCCAGAGTTCACATGATCCTTTCTAGATCTCTAACTTCGACGATAAAAGGGGAAACAGACGTCCCTGGCTTCACACAAATAAGAACACACAGTTCACACCCGCCATCGTAGATTACTTGTTCCTTGAGGGGTTATCATCCTGTCCTCAAAGACTCTTCTTCTGCAAACACACAGCACATCGACGATTCACACCCGCCATCGTAGATTCACGAGCTTCTGATGGGTTCCCAGCCTATCATCAGAACTCAACTTCTGGTCCCCATGGCACGACCTTCCACTGGTCGCCCGGACCGATAAATTCTTCTTATTGGGAAATACATGCGAACATCATGGATCCCTCACACACCTAACACTTCTGGTCCCCACTGGCACGACCTTCCACTTGTCGCCCGGACCGATTAATTCTGCGTCTTCCTTTGGGACTGAATAACTTGGGAACCACGTGTGTCGAGCTTCTCCTCTACTTATACTCCCGAGGTTTTTGCACACGCGACTAGTTTAAAGCGAGTCGTGTGTATCTATCCACGCTCGTCAACAATTTTAGAAACCGTGTTTTCCCCTGCTAAACTCACCCCCCTAGACTCGTGGCGCACAAGGCCACCGACCTTCCTCGTGATGGTAATTTTTCATGCTAGACAACAAATTAAAACTCCCCTTCTCCCCTATTAAGCTTACCCCCTCTATACTCGTGGCGTACAAGGTCATCAACCCTAATCGTGACACTAAGGTCATGTAAATGTACATGTATATAATACATGCAGATCTAAGAATTCTATCTGACTCATATTAAGAATTCACTTACACACTGAACTCACGGAATTTGTTTGTCCATGTACACCTAAAAATTGTCTCGCACCTGTTTATTCTATCGGAGAATTCACTCGGTCATGGAAATCTAAGAATGTGTTTGTACATGCATCTAAAACTTCGTTTTGGAACTGTGGATTTTATCTGAGTGTTCACTCGGACATGGAAGTCTCAGAATTTTCTTTTTATACATGTAAATTAAGAATTCTTTCAGACCTTTATTAAGAATTCAGTTGGACATGGAAATCTAAGATTGTATTCGTACATAATTATAAATCTTAAAATTATGTGGGACCTGCATAATAATTCTATCGAAGAATTCACTCGAACATGGAAATCTAAGAGTTTATCCATAGACCTAAGACTTCTGTTCGAACTTGTAGAATCTATCTAAGGATTCACCTAGGTATAGAAATCTCAGAATTCACTCTGACATGGGAATCTCAGAATTCACTCTGACATCAGTTTAGACCGAAGGTTAAATAATCAGAATATTTCAATGTTCGATGATTTGATGTTCAGATCTGAAGTAATGGGAAACAAAGCACTGTTTAAATGTTTCTTTCCTTGCTCCCACACGATGGATGCCGGTCATAGGTTTGGCCTATAGTAGAGGGAATTAGGAGCATGAAAACCCTGAATTGTGCCAATAAATGAAGAAAGCATGAAATTTCTACAGTTGATGCAGCATGACTGTAGCTTCAAAATTTGCTATAGAACCACTCTGTGGTGTGCCTAGGAGCTGAGATATAAGCCTTCAAAGTTATGAAAATTATAATCTGGGTGAAAAAAGTCCCCCCAACACCGTACTAAAATGCGAGCAATTTGTTCTGTTCGCTGTGCAACTTAATACCCATCTCCGGGGAGCGAATGAAAGGATTCACCGTGTCAGTGACGGGTCGGAGGTAATAAATTTTTGTATCTCACCTCCCAAATCGGGAATCGGCGGGAACTTTTGATTTCTTGTAAGCGGTGTTCCCTAAGTTTTGTTCTGTTTACAAGGTGGAATAGTATGGATTATCCACAATTTTTGTGTATATTTTTATGGCGGAAAGTGATGTTCGCTTCTGTCTTGGAATTATCATAAATACATGTAGGCTCTATTCGTTTTCATTTATTTTGAGCACAGTTGAAAGATGTGACCAAATAGCACTACGCTACGACGACGTCTTTAGATTTTTGGTTTTCTTATCACATTTCTTTTTGGCATATAGAGGTAGCTCTCAGAAACCTCGTGCTGGAGGCCAATAGTCCCGTTCTAACTAACTTCGGAACTAGTGAAACAGCTGGAGATGAAATTTATGAGAATGTCCGCAGACTTGAAGCAATTGGAAGAATTCTGTGCCAGGGGTTCATTGACCAGTGACTATGGCAGAGACGCATCACCATGAATGAACCGCGAAGGAAGCATCACTGTTTACTACTAATGCCATGTCTATGAAAGAAAAATCAACATAGGAAATGAAAAATAATATTCTGCAGATTTCTTGCATTGACAGAAACATCACTGACCGATCAGTGGATACTACTGTTATGTTTCCAGCGACATTTCGCCAGAAAATACTTTCTGAGAAATTCTGGACAGCATTTGTATAAAAAAAAAAAACACACACACACACACAAAACTTCAGGACCATCACAGTCCGTGTTATCCGTCCATATTCCTGGTCCAGATAGCCGGGCAGAACAGCCAGTCACTTGTATTATAGCAGAGAGGAAGCGGTAGGACCACCGAAAATTGTTGATATGCATTAAGTAGACTGGAAAAATAGCGACTACTTTGAGGAAGGAGGAAGGGAGAGAGAGAGAGGAAGCGAGGCCAGGAGAGGGGATGAGAGGTCACAGGGGGTCAGAGAGAGAGAGAGAGAGACATTATAAAGAGAAGGGGAATAGACAGAAACAGACACAGACACGGAGAGCAGGGAAACAAGACAGAGAGAAGGGGAAAAAAAACAATAAAGAGACAGAGACACCAGACGAGAAAGGGGCAAAAGACAAAGAGACAGAGACACAGAAAGCAAGGGCAAAAGACAAAGAGACACAGAAAGAAGGGGCAAAAGACAGACAAAGACACAGAGGCAAAGGGAGAAAAGACAGAGAGACAGAGCAGGGGGAAAAGACAGACAGAGACACAGAGGCAAAGTGAGAAAAGACAGAGAGACAGAGAGCAGACGGAAAAGGGAGAGAGAGACAGAGGCACAGAGAAAATGGGAAAAAAAGACAGAGAGAGACGGGCGCAAAGAGAGAAGGGGGAAAAGCAGAGTCAGAGACACGAGAGCAGGGGGGAAAGACAGAAAGAGAAGGAGACAGGGAGGGAAAAGGCATCCAGAGACAGAAAGAAAAAAAGACACACAGATAATGAAAAAGACAGAGAGATGGGGGCAGAGACCGACAAAAAGAAAGAGAGAGACACACACACACACGTTACACATGTACACACAGATAGAGAGAAAGAGAGGCGAAGAGAGAGAGACACACACACAGAGCGGGCAAGGATACAAGCAAAAACGACACACATACAGAAGGTGAAGAGAATGGGAGAGACTAAGAGATAGAGAGAACGGGAGAGACCATGGAGAGATACTCCCCCCTCCCCCATACACACACACATACAGATGGAGGAAGAGATAGCGAGAGAGAGAATAAAACGTAGAAAGAGAAACACAAACAGACACACAGACGGGGGAGAGAAAGGGAAAGACAGGGAGGGGGAGGGCAGACAGAGGGAAACAAGCAGAGAAAGAGACACAAAGAGAGAGACACACAGAGAGGGAGACATGAGGAGGAGGAAGAGAATGAGGGAGACAGAGAGAGGGAGAAGGGAGACAAAAAGATAGAGATGGAAAGGGGTGGGGCGGGGGAGGAGAGAGACAGAGAGACAAAAAGATGGACAGAGACGGAAAGGTGTGGGGTTGGGGAGAAACAGAAAGAGAAGGGGGAGGGTGAAAGAGAGAGAGTCGAAGAAACACGTACACACACACACAGGCTGATCGAGATTAATGTGGGAGCAAATTAATTGATGCGTTTCGTTTTCAAAATGCATATTCTTTTTCAAAATTTTTCAAAATCTGTACAGATTGACCAATCCTCTTTCATAATATCAATTTCTTTAAAGAAAACCTCGATTATTTAGGTTTTTGTGGCCCCGCGAAACAAACATATTCCTAACACAAAATACCAGTCTCAACGCTATTTCCGCAGTTATGTCCCCTGATTTTAATATAGTTTATATAGGGAAATATTTAGGGTCCTCAAAATCATATTTCGGTAAATTGGCCAGGGTGGTTCTATAGCAACATTTGTTCCTGGTGGCTTTAGCATCGTCTCTGCCAAATTTGGTGCTTTCTTCATTAATTTGCAAAATTATATCCTAATTTCCCCTACTACTACAATGAAGGACAGACACCTTTGCACTATTTGATGTCTCTCCATATACCTTCGTGTATTTAGTCATTGTTCCTCCTTTTTCACTCTCTGGCCGTTGAACCATGGAGAGAAACGATAGCTATGGGGCAGAACGATACCAAATTAAAAGGTGATTTCTCACGAGCCAAGACCTAAACTGGGAAAAAGTCTCTTTCGCACCCCCTGACATTAATGTTGGGAGGCCGGTAATGGTAATGGTACTAGAAGCCCGTGGCAGTTAACCAAAGGACCAACTGCACGGCCATAATCGGTAATCACCCCCCCCCCCCCCCGTAACAACTGCACCGTTCACCGAGTTCGTAAATTTGACAGCAGGGAAGATACGTTTAATGTTGAAGGGCTAGATGTTTGATTTTGACAAAATTTAATGTGTCTGCACTTTATGAAAAGGGGTAATTGTTAGTTATGCCTGTCTCTCTCACACTTAGTTGAGCTTGTATTTTCAACATCTATAAAAGAGTTATTCTACGTTTTGATGTGAGGAGAGGTCATCATGCCTGGCAAATACGTGCGACGCAGCAGGACCAATATTGAAGTTGGACATTAATTTCATTAGGGAGTTGCGGGATTCCTGTGCTTTCTGAAGAAATTCATTTGTGTAAGGAACCCCGCTGGCAGTCAGTCCATCGATCATCTCGAGCAAAAGACGAAGTTTCTCATTCCTGACTCTCTCATCCTTGGTCATGTTATCAAAAAGGATAGCTCCCTTTCCACAGTCCTGGAAAAGAACTTTAAATTAACGGGTTTGCTGATGACACCATTTTTCAAAAGTTAGGCCGATATCCTCTTGATCAGCTTTGAAATCGTCCCCATGAATTAGCAATAGAAGTGCAAGGAGATGGAATTATCACCAAAAATGCGCTGGAGAAATTTTAAGCTTGAGTAAGTCGTCCACCAAATTTCAATAAATCAAAATGACGTTGTACCCAAGTGGACTGCAGATGGCGATAGCTTCTGCATGCCACAGCTTCAGCCACTAGTTTGATACCCTTCTTGGTGTCGTGGTTTGTGGAGTGGTCTTCTATTTTCAATGCTTATGTTGCGGGTTTTTTTCTTGGAGCTTCTTTATATAGTAATCAGACGAAAGCTGGACAAATTCTGCGTGTACCAATACCAAACATGATGGGGTCATAGTCGATGTGTCTTTTTTCTATGCATGTCTGAAGGAGATCAGCCTTTAGCCATCCGTGATAGTAATATAATTTTTTCTTCTCCCAAATGGTCATCTATGAGAGCAATGATTTATTCAAATCCATAATTAGAGAACAAAAAGAAAAAAAAAAACACACACACAGTGTAAACAAACATTTGCTAATAAATAAACAATCTGGCAAACTTTCAGTTAGGAAAACTGAAAAAAAAAACAAAATGTGAGATATTATCTATTATATATTTCAGTAACTTGCAACCTTTGGCATGAGTCACTGACCAAACTATACATTCTTAGGGCCTTAAATTTGGCAGGAAGGTGGCAATTGAGATAAGGAAGATGATGGCTATAATTAGAAGTTCTTTACTTCAAGCATGTATTTTTAAAAAATAACAATGTTTATTGCTATGTAACATCTATATTTTTGCATGTTTGTTTCGTAATATATTGTACCGTGCATGTCATAAAAAGTTACCGTATCAAGCGTTCAGTTTGGTGCGTAGTGTTCTGGTGCGCATGAGTTCTGAAGCAAGACTGTAGTTTATTACTTTTATTGTACCCATTCAAAGAACGGGTTGCAAACAACACGCACAATCAGCACACAGATTATGTAGATCTAGGAAGAAAACAACTCACAACTGGCACAGTAACACCCGCATGGCCCGTACCGTGCATAAGGCAGACGGCACAGAAACTCATGCCTTCAAACTTTGAAACGCAACCGGAAGTTTAAAGTCGAAACAAAACAAAGGCAGGAGGGAGGCAGCCATTATTGAGGAGAAAGGATTACTCGATGACGTAGTCTCTCTCTCTCTCTCTTGACGAATTATTATAAAAACCACAGAAAACTGTGGGGTCGCAGCAGGACTATAAGAAGTGTCAAAAACGGGCAAAAAGAAAAAGAAAAAGTTGTATGTTGCAAAGTCCCGCGTGAAAAATAAAACCCAAACGATACAAAGCAAACTGAAGAGAAGACAAAAAATGTTCTAATTTTTGGCTTTCGCCTTTATCAAAAAAAAAGAAAATGGAACAGAGAAAACAATTAAACAATAAAAGGTTTCAACAGGAAATGTGTACAATCGAAGCGAAACAGAATAATTTATGGTACTTAGCTGCGAGTTCTTGTTTGGAGCAGCACAAGAGCACGTCCGTCTGCCAAATGCATGGAAGCTCGAAGTGACGCATTTGGTTAGTAACCAAGATGAAGGCGCCACATAGTGCCCCAGAACACAAGACAGGGATGGTGCGGAATGTCGGGAGTCGCATGAAAGCAGAAGAAAAAGAAAAAGATTAGAAAAGAATATAATAAAGAAATAATAAAGAAATGAAATAACCAAAATAATAATACATAAATAAAGAAAGAAAGAAAGAAAGAAAATCACACCCGTAGAATCAGCGAAGGCAATGTTGGACATTGATGCCATGGGCAGTGATAGTGCCGAGCTGGAAAATTAAACGTTGCTCGGTCTCAAAGCGTACATCCGCGCCTGCGTGACAAGACTTGAGCCCCAGGATCTGAATGTCTTTGGATGGCTCATGGTCTGGTCGATTAAAATGGACAGAAATAGGCTTTCCATTTTGATTTTCAATGTCAGGAGGTGCTCCCGAAACCGAGTGTGAAGCTGACGTCCCGTTTCACCAATGTACAACATGTGGCACCTGGCACAGCGGATAGCATACACCAGATTGCGACTATGGTCGTACTACGGTGATCCAGCACCAGATAAAGTTGACCTCGGATAAGCCAGTATGTCTTAAACCTTATCCGTGACCTTTTACTTCCAGAGACAGGGTTATTAAGGAAGTTGAGGACATGCTGAAGTTAGACGTGATAGAACCGTCAACATCGCCATACTCGTCACCCATCGTCTTGGTTAAAAAAACAGATGGATCGTTGCGGTTCTGTATTGATTTTCGGAGACTTAACACTATTACTGTAGGCGATAAGGAGCCTATACCATTCCAAGAGGAACTGATAGCTTGATAGGCTAGTTCAAAGTGGTTCTCAAAGATAGATTTAACAAAAGGATATTGGGAAATTCCTCTCGCGGAGGAATCTAAACAGTACACGGCTTTTCAAACACCCATAGAATTGTTTCAGTTTAAGGTCATGCCATTTGGTTTGGTGAACGCGCCAGCTTGAAAGACATACCTAATGTCGTGTCGTTCTTTGACGACATAGCTGATTTGAGGCAGAGATTATGTTCAGCACATACTATTGCGGAAGAAGCATCTAGTATCGCTTCGAAGAGAGCGAAGAAATATAGAGGTTCGAAACTGCGAACTTTTAAACCAGGGGACAATGTTTTGTTGTTATTACCTACTGATCATAGTAAGTTGTTAATGACATGGAAAGGTCCGTATACTATTGAGCGGGTCGTTTCGAAAGTAGATTATGCTATTCAGATTGATTAATCTGTTAAGGTTTTTCATGTTAACATGTTGCAGAGATTTCATGTGAGACCAGAGTATCTGTGTTACATTTGCAAGGTTGATGAGACTTGTCTTGAAAGACATACCTAATGTCGTGTCGTTCATTGACGACATAGCGTGTCACACGTCGTCGTGGTCTGAACATATTCGGACACTTACAGCAATTTTTAAACAATTGCGTCATTTTGGTTTAACTGCTAAACCCGCAAAGATGTACTTAGCATGCCCAGAAATAGTGTTCTTAGGACATCGCGTAGGTAGAGGTATTCAGAGACCTGAGATAACAAAAATTGATAAATTAGTAGGGTTGGAAATCCCTAAGACAAAGAAGCAAGTGAGGAGCTTAGTAGGAGTTTTAAACTACTATAGGAAGTTCATACCGAACTTTTCCTCTCTATCATCTCCTCTTACTGACCTTACTAAGAAGGGACAGCCCGATAAGGTCCAGTGGACGTCTGAATGTCACACGGCATTTGATAAATTAGTGACGGCATTGCCATCGTCACCTATTTGGATATTACCAGATTTTCGATCTAAATTTATCCTCAGAACAGATGCCTCGGACTCTGGTGTCGGCGCTTGCCTTCTGCAGGAGAAGAATGAGTGTTTTCATCCTGTATGCTATGTGAGTCGGAAGTTGTTACCGAGAGAAAGGAGATATTCAGTCATAGAGCGAGAATGTCTCGCCATTATGTGGTCGCTCCAAAAACAAGGACGCTATTTGATGGGACCGGAGTTCTGCATCCAGACAGACCACAAACCACTTACGTTTCTGTCCAGGAATCGTTCATCGAGTCCTCGTTTGTCTAGGTGGGCATTGGCTTTACAACCATATACATTCACGATCCAACCGATTCCAGGAACCAGTAACCACATCGCCGACTACCTTAGTCGTGCCTAGTGTGGAAATTTGAAGCGCTTGACCATCGGAGGGGAAGAAGATTCGACGCAGATACGGAACATCGAGGCATCGCAAATTGGGGGCGATTGGAAACGTGATATCATCGCAATGTTGGAAACATATGAACGTTGACTGGGATCTATATGGACGAGCATGGATCGACATCTTTCAGAGGTCTTCAAAGAGGAATCGTCGATTTTGAAATGATTGACATTACAAATATTATAGGAGGAGTGGTTGATGGGTTGATTGATTTTGATTTTGCGTTAGTTATTATGTATTGGTTCAGGTATTGATGATGTGATATATACATACATAATGCATGGAAAATTGATGGCCATAAGGGGAAGTAATATATTTCAATGAGAGCGGTGTCTCCGCTTGGGGAGTGAGAACACAGTATATTACTGGAACCCATGTTTTCCCCCTGACCTGAGACTTCAGTATCATATGTAATATGGGCATGAGTAAGTAAGTTACTTCTGCGTAGATATCACACACGCTCACTCGTTGCCATCCATCTTAATGCGATTCTGAAATGAATTGCATTAATTTTTTTGGGGTGGGGGATGATGTCACAAGTGGAGTGAGCGCGATTAAAAGGATTGCTGTAAAGGGGGGATAGAGTTGTAAGATTAACTCACTGATAGTTGAGGCAGACGGTTAACTTGAAAGCGTGCAGTGACATAAGCAAAGTTTTGGAGTTATTGATGTAACGTCTGTGTAATGAAAAGTCACTGCAAGTTCAGAAGTTCAAGAGAACAGACGTGTGAGAGGCAGTCGGGAGTTTTGATATATTCCAGTGAAGACTGGTAGGTTGAATTATAAGGATTTATAATTGTGGTGATAAGTCTACTATATTCTGATGATGATAATGATGCAAATAAGTTATATGCGAGGACTTAAGATAGCGGTGCAAGTAAGTCATTACTGTGTAACTAGATGTGAACAGTGAGCGAGATACGTATATTAGGAGCACGGATTCTTAGCATAGACGGAGTGCTGTGTAATACTGTGAGTGTGTGTTACAGTAGAGATGTGCAGCTGTGTAGTGTTTGCGTGAGTGTTGGCTGTGTGGTGGGTGAAATGTGGAATGTTATGTGTACGCTTAATGGTTCGTAATGAGTGGTGAGTGTATAGTAAGTACATAGTATTATAGAGATGTGATGTTATTCGTTATAGGTGCCGGGTACAGGCTGTACGCTGTCGAGGGGCATAACTGAAGTGACGGGGCCGGGCTGTGATGCCACCGTCAGTGAAAGGACCGTTGTGACGGGGTCGGGCTGTGATGCCACCGTTAGGATAGTGAGGACATAGCCAGGGCTGGGGAGGTACGCCAGTATCTGGGTGCCTACACCAAGGGTAGCTGTGGCGTAAGGCCGACAGGCAGCACAGTATCCGTGGCCGTCTAATTCGAGGAATCGAGGCTTGCCATATTTATGGGATAAGTGACTTTACGAACGCTTTCGTTTGGTCGTATGGTTGGTCCATGGGAACTTTGTCAGTAGATGTGGTTGGAAGATGAGGCGGTGCATATAAAGTGATAAGGTGAAAGATAGTGACGCCCATTAAGTGCTGAACATGAAGTAATCACCTAAGGACGAGTGTTGAATAGGAGATCCCTTTGACTTAAAGGGTCATAAGGACTAACGTCTGAGATATATGTATTACGGTCTTGTACTACGAGATAGTGTAGATATTGATGTTAGGCTGAGTTATGGGCAGTGGGGTATTGGACTACAAGGTAGTGCAGACATTGATGGTAGGCTGAGGCCAACTGTCATATTTTAAAGAAGTGACTATACGGTAGTGAAACGGGAAGTGGAATGAAGGCTTGAGGGGAACGAGTACTATGTTGTACTTCTTTGATTGTATGTATTAATGTCGTAATAAATGTGTGAGTCTGTTTGACTGTCTTGGTAATCGTTATACTTGTTTGTTTGTGATTGTTTAACTGTCACATTAAGGACATCTCCCAATCTGGGATTTGTAACAGTTACTTTTTATGACATGCACGGTACTGAAGTCGAAACAAAACAAAGGCATGAGGGAGGCCATCATTGTTGAGGAGAAAGCACTATTCGATATTTTTAAGCCTATTTTCATTTATTACAAAATTACGATACTTCGCTTTCATGTCAAAGGAATGGACATAGCAGCAAAAAGAACTACCTTTCACATGTAATTTGTTCAGGTCCGGGCATTTCTTCCTCGCAGCAGTGAATTTTTTTCCTTGCTGTTTTTTTATATAGATGAGAGATAGAGATAGAGAGAGAGAGAGAGAGAGAGAGAGAGAGAGAGAGAGAGAGAGAGAGAGAGAGAGAGAGAGAGAGAGAGAGAGAGAGAGAGAGAGAGAGAGAGAGAGAAGGAGCACAATCACGATTGTTTATTCCGGGCAATGTCCGGTAGGTCATCTAGTTCATAAATAAATCAAAACATACTTCATTAAAATAAAACTGACATGTGTTTGAACAATATTCATTTTCTAATCTTCCTTTGGCCTTTGAATGTTATTCTATCTTTGAAAACAGAAAAGACGCAAACTTTTCTCCTATTCCTGCCATATAAACTAGCTCAGCTCTAGCTCGGACGCCTATCACTGGAGGGCAACGCCGCGATGCTCAGGGCTATCAACCGAGGGAGAACCGGAAGTAGATTTCCGTAGATTTTGCCAGTTTATAAAACAGTGGGCTCTGCGTTTAGTATAAATAAAGTGTATGAGAGTTTATACGAGTGCTTTATGGTATCCTATGTTTTATGGTTCCAAAAAATATTTGATAGAGGTATGAATGGTATGATTACATCCACATCTTGGTCTATAAATTACTTAATGGTCTCACACAAATGTCATATGCTTATGCAGCCATTATATGTGTGGGTGTGTGGATGGGGGGTGGGGGGGGGTGGAATCCATAGTTTTACAGCAGAAAAAATGTACTTTGCAAGAACATGAAATCTATTACCGCAATACCTTTTCAATTACGCTGCACATAAATAATTCCCCTTTAGTACAAGGATGGTTGGATTAATGGGAGTGCTTGCACATCTTTATTTTTTAAAAATAAAAGTGAAAGGCGAATAATTTTTAAGATGAACTTGGCGATGATAAAATTACACCTGATTAAAACGGAAGGTAATTAATATAATAAATAAAAAGCCGAATTTTTGAAGGTTTTTTTTTTTTCCATGATTTGGGTGTTTGTGAACTTTCAAGAGATAGTATCAATTGAACTTAGTGAAAATAGCAAAAGAAAAGGCAAAATGAAATCACAAAATCGGTTGGAGGCAGTCAGGTCAAGCGCAACGGAAACCTATTAGTGAGTTGGCCAGGGATAATGGCCGTAACTTAGTACATGTAGGCTACCAACAGGAGTAGGCCATCAAACTAGGTGATCAGAGAGTTGCCGCTATGGTGAGTCATTCAGTGGGGCAGTGAATCAATGCGTGAGTGAATACCCGAAAACGGGGGACCAAATGTATAAATGAGTTAGTGAACGAGTCAATAAGTAGAGAAGCATAATAATGTGACAGGGGATAATGTCTAATGACGGTGCCTACTCGTCCTTGAACTATTCACTGGACACACTAGTAGACTCAGTTGGGATAAGAATTGTGTATTGTGTGATAATGGCAACACTCTTTGCACAACTGCAGAAGGTGGGCATACAACTCATTGCCGAAAGAGCCACCTCGCCAATTGGCTTTGACCACCTCAAAATGACCTCTGATTTCTTCTATATTTCTCTTTATTTTAAATGACATCGATTCAGGGCTAGAAAATGGAATTGAAATTTTTGTACTTTTAAGCATGGTCATAGGTACATTGGTGCTCCACATTTAGCCCAGTCTGGAAGGCTACAAATGTTTTATTACTATGTTTTACTATACCTATAAAATATAAAGCTAATAAACAAAACATGACACGATGACCCTTATAAAACGTGACATGGCAATCCAACTCAAATTACAACCACACCAGCTTATACCAGGACGCCGCAGACCGCAGAATACCAGTTGACATACCCTAAACGAATGGGGTTCTACAGGCTGTCAGAGGGTTAGGCCTGCTACTTTTTTTGTATGTTTCGAGGCATACAAGAGAATGCTCGTAATTAAGGCGAGAGTTCTGTATAAAAATCAAATTGGTAAACGTAACATTGAAACTGACCGTGTCCAGCGATCTGGCCAAGGAAATAGCCAGAAACAGATATCGAAAATTGAACTGGTCGAAATCGGTATTAGGGGATTTGTAGGAGCGCCAGGATGCAGTCCGGAAAGCAGCTTGGCATGACGGCCGAAAGAGGCCAGTTACAGTGAAGACGTCGTCAGAGGTGGCTGAAAAGCAGGATGGAACCAGCAGAATTACCCCCCCTCCCCCCCAAAAAAGTCATTTAAACTGACCAACGTTGTTCCACCAGTGACACATTTTCTTTCCCCACACCAGAAAACTGCCTCATAGATTTTGAACTGTTTGTGTATCAGGATAATTATTGGTTCCAAGCTGCCCAAGCTATTTTCTTGCCGTAGCTAAGGAAAGAGGAAAGAGTTGTAATGTAAAGCAGGTGAACGCATGAAAGAACAGTTAAGGCCGTGACTACTCAGACATTAACTGTTTGACAGCTGTGTGCACTGAAATGTGACTGCACCTAAAATTCTTTCCATTGCAAAAGCAACTCAAAATAGTTCCAGAGTTATGGAAAGTGGGCAATAGACAGACTGATAACTTTCATGAAAAGCAGTAAGGCATGAAGTCACATCACTGTGTCATTTTCGTCTTTTCCATAATAAGAGAAATAGTAGGACTCACAAAATGACAAGAAATTGCCCTGTCATTTATTGTTGCAATGCTCTAAAGGGGATAGCGCAAGCCCACGTAATTTCTTTAAATAAATATCTCTGACAGCTGATGTTTGTTGTCTGTGATTTTATTCTCTCAACAGCATACCAATTGTAATGCCGCGTTCCTTTCTCTTTCAATTTTCCACATCTTTGACGACGTGGCATTGTGCCATAGTGTTAGTAGACGAATTAGCACTGTGCTATAGTTCTATAGTGTTAGTAGAGATATTAATGACGTCTTGTTTTGTTATTTTGAAAATGGATTTCTGAATTCTTGAAACATATTCAAGAGTATCGACTGAAACTTTTGCTTGGCTTCATAGTATTCTTCTTTCTTCAATAAAATATAATTTTAAGATTTGTGATTGTTTTTTCGTGTCTCCCGACAATAAATCCCTTCTTATAATTTCGATGCAATGCTGAACACAAATATGAAGGGCACGATATCAATCATTCTAGTTGACATGGAAGGAAATCTTCAATATTTTCTTCATTTGTATCGGAATATCCGTGTCATGACGTGACCAAGCACTGAAATTTACCCCCTTGAATGTGTACAAAATTATAATTGCACCGGATATTTATCAACATTAGCGCTACGTCATCAAGCAAGATCGATCCTCATTCGTCACTGAATATCGAGCTAAGTGACGCGTTCGTCTGCGACTTTATATGGATAGTTTTCCAATCTAGAGCTAAAGAACGTTATTATATAAATCAAACAGTAGGCAGTTAAATTTTATGCCAATAAAGTAATAATTCTGACATTGCAATGTATTCATCCTGCCAGTCTTATTTGAAAGGTTATCGAGAATCAAGTCCACTAGATGCGGAACGAAGGGCACAAGTATTATACTCTACAGTCTACAGACCGAATGTCAAGACCTGGTAAGTGCTGTCTAGCTCAGGGCGCTTATTATCATAATTTATGTCATTATTTTAAAGCAGCTCTACTTTTTAATCTCTTCAAAATTCTGGAAACGGAAATGGGTGAAGCTTTGGGAGAACATTTTGAATTGTTTTTAGTGTTCAAATGGAAGGGAAGTGGTGATGGTATAGTATTTAAACAAAATTAAACATTGCATTGATAAAGATGTCAGCAGCTTAACTCACCCCCCCCCCCCCCTGTTGCTGTTGTTGTTTGAACGGGAAGCCTTGTGACCTACATTTTCTTTTCTACATTTCTAAAGTTTAGCCCGTCACAACCCCTGCTGCCACCCCACATTTTTTTTCAAAGCTAAATGTCTGAGCTACTTTACTTTAAGATTGTTCAGGCAGTTTGGTTACGGAAATAGGGAGGACGGATCTTTTCATTCGGCTCAAAGCATCACGACGATTTTTTGATGACACTACCCAACGAGTGCAGTGTTACAGGTCTTCTCTACAGTATCAGCCCCACTATTTTTAGGGAAATTAATGCATGAAAAAGTAAATAAAATGCTATTTTCCTCTGTATACTTGACCACAGCATCCGTTCTGCTCCGACCTTTACTGCTTTAGAGGCAACGGTGTTTTATTTTTTTTCATTTTCGTAAAAATGTCGGAGCGCAGCGGATGCTGTGGACTAGACAAGTTATTCAGTTATTCAGTGTGTAGGCTTGGCGATGTTCCTGGTTTGTTCATGACCATACACAACACACACAAATCTGTCAAATTCCTATGGCACCTATTTCGTTATCTGAGAAGTCGTAGAGTAGTTCTATATCACATTTTGTATATTTTGAAGTAGTTCGTGCCTCTGTCAGCATTTGCACGAATCATAGACTTTTTAGTCCTAAATGACACTACCACACGGACTCGATTATTATTTCAAGTCAAATGTTCATAACTTAGACAAAAAATCAATGTTGAAACAAAACAGTAATGAAGTCCAAGGGTCCATGCCCACTGGATTCATTTTTCATTTGTCCTTCATTCATCACTTTTGTGGAGAGGCGAGGAACGGAAAGGAGAGAGTGGAAAGGAAGTGAACTGATTTCAGATTGCTGTTCTATTCACTTTCCTTACACTAACATATTTTTCATCGATCACAATGGCGGCACTCAAACTGATGTTGCAATATTGGTACAAACAACAACAACAAAAGAACAACTTGGCTAAAAAGGTGGATAGATATGGTTTATGTAGAATTGAAATGGAAATAATCCCACTCAAGTTCCCAACAATGATTTATTCGATCCTCCGGCTCCTAGGCTAAAAGAAAACAAAACAGGAATGGTTGTCGAATGAAGGCGAATGGAAATCGAACCCAATTCTTTCACACTGCCATTACAATCAACATTCGCTGATTACACTAATTTTCAAGACTGCCAAACCCTACTCATGTGGATAGAGGAGCTGGCTGTAAAAGGAACCACGAAACGACACAGCTGTTGGAGGTGAAGGATTATAATGCAACGCGTTTTTGCTTGTCAGTGGATCAATTTCCAAAAGTATTCGAGTTTTTTCCGCGACACTACCTGGGAAACCGCATACAACAGTGTGTGGGTAATGGTTTCAACAACAGTTTCTGACCATCTTTCCTCTCTCTCTCTCTCTCTCTCTCTCTCTCTCTCTCTCTCTTTCTCTCTTCCCTCCTCTTTTATATACTTTTATATATTATGCAAAACATACAAGGCCAAAGGGATTCACTATCAGTCAACCAGGTAGAGGACTGAGTTGAGCTCTGTTTTGAAATTCTTAAGTGAAGAAATATCTCCCAATCTTTCGCCTGGGGGTGCGGGTGGTTGGGGTGGGGGGAAGCTTTCTGTGAATTTGGGCCAGAATAATAAAAGGATAGGTCCCGATTTTTTTTTTTTTTAAACGAACATCGCTTTTTTCAAATTAAGCTGGAATGTGTGGCCCGCGGATTTCCGAATGGCGTATAAAGGGCTAATAATTCAGCAAAATGTGGTGGAATTGTGTCTTTGAGACTCGTATAACAAAGAATTAGCAATCTATACTCTTCTCGAGCCTCCACTGGAAACGAGTCAAGGTCTTTTAATGTAGATGTTACATGCTTTGTTTTTAATTGTTTAAAATATTAAACGAGCACTGTTAGCGTTGTTCTGAACTCGTGGGAATTTATTTAGTTTATAAGTTGGAATGCCTGCAAATAGTGCATTACAGTTAAGGTAACGTTTAATGACTGGGAAATGTCCCAAAGCATATTGCTTTCTCATTGGCTTTTTTACGAATGCTAAGACATTAACTAAATGTTTAGTTAAAACTAGCAGCTAAGCAACATGGTATCGGCTATATGGATTAAAGATTAGATCTAACATTGTTGGAAAAGTAGATGTGAACGCTGAAAATGTCAGATCGTATTGCTGCCGGTTTTAAGAGAAACCAAACGATAGTCGGGGCAAACCGCATATTGGTGTGTGAGTGAAAATCTCAAGAACAATGTAAGATGATCTTTAAATGGTTTACATCAAATCCAACCTAACCGGAGCGCCGAAATAATACAATAGAAAATATAAACAATTTAGATGGTGCGTACTGGCTGAGAAATTCTCCTTAAGCATGCCGCTCTCTCATTCGCTGTTTACCAAGGCCCATAAGGAATGGGTTGTTTACATTACTGAAAATGATATTCTAAACAAAAGCCAGACTCTAGATCTACTTTTTTAATGAATGGTTTTCCTTTGCACATGCAGAGCTCTGAGACACGGGACCATAGTAAAGTACAGTCGTACTGAAGTACTGGCTTTCGTGTGAGATGACTAGCTTCGACTTTGAGTGTGAGCCGGTCTTGGAAGCGCTTGAACCAATACATGGGTGGGAAGTGATCGATATCGACCCCTGGAGGTCGATGTGGCTACCCAGGGCTATCGAAAAAGCCCAGGGGCCAAAACTGAGCCAATAAAATGTAAATAAATTTTCAATGCTCTCTTTTCGTTTATTTATTAGTGTGTGTTTATATATGTGTGTATGCGCGCTATATATCATAATTTTTGTTTATGTAACTGTATCGTTATGTATTCAATGATCAAAACAAATTTCCTTGTACAAGGACGAATAAAATTTATCTTATCTTATCTTAATTTCTTCAAGCATTTTCTTTAAATGTCTTTAAATAAATGTAATTCCCAGAACAAAATATATCAAATATGCATAGTGTATGTATATGCGTCACGTGTATACCGTTGCAGTTCAAGGTGATTGATGGACCAGAATTAGCTTACTTCTCCAGCCAAAGAGATTTTTTTTTATATCCCAAATATTCTTAATCTTAATCCCTCTGATATCTCATTGCTGAGATGAAAAAGATGATAATGTTGCAAGTCAGGAACTTTCTGAAGGCCCAATACATCTAAGATTGGAAGCCTGGGTAGAAACAAATCACCATATTCCTAAATGTAGCGAATCCCCAAAGAAAAACAATGGTATTGTTATTGGCAGACACGGTTTTCTTCAGATAGCAAGTAACATTGGGCAGCCCATGACTAGACTAAATGTGAGGAGGTAAATCCAAACCACAATAGTTAGTGTGTGACTCTTACATCCATTTAACATCAGTAAAAAGAAACAGCAACTATTCCTTTTTGAAATTTGTTGGCAGTGAATCATTATGCTGTTGTCTTTCTTTTATTTTTGCCTCTGCTGTTTCTCATTGTATATACTCAGGCATATTCAATCACAAATTACCTAACTTCGTGATGTAAGAAGTTTGGAGGGAAACGTGTATTATCGTTTGTTTCAATGAAGGTGTTCCAAACAGGACTAAATGGCATGACACAATGTCCATAATATAAACTTTGGTGAGCACCTCCACGAGCCTTTATGACGTCTCATACAGGGAGGTCTAACTCTGGATAGTTAAGAATTTCGTGTGCAATTTTTATTATTTTTCCTGCACCTACATTGAATGATATCCATTTTAGAATGTCTGGCCAATTTGTTTTAGAGATATACGTTTAAGGGTCTGAATATAGCCGAATATTTTATTTATTTATATTATTATATATAATTTATATATTTTTTTTTTTTGCTCATCTCAAAGAGCCATGAATCAGTTGTGAAACACAATGAACTTTCATAATTATTTTTATTCGCACGTATATGATTTCATATAAATAAATATTGTAATCCGCCGTGTGGATGCAAAAAATGCGGCCGTGTTCCATTTTTGACGTGTCTTTGCTTTGTTTAATAATTCCCATAATTATGCTAGGGACCAAGACAAAAAGTTTAGCATTTCACAATCCTTCGATAAATTTTATCGAAAACTGCAATGAATATGGTGCTGCTATTTGGTGTGCGCTATTGGTAGGGTCTCCTGTCCTATCAATCTGCTACATTCTGTCTATGGCCTTGTCCGCCCCGAGTGTTACCGTGTCAATGCGCTTTCTCCATACTTAAACTCAAACTCAGAAGCAATGAATATTGCATACAGAATGGAAATACACCCTGCCAAATTTCACATGGCTTGGTTACATAGGACGCAGTCATTGCTATACAGAAAAACCGCTCATTTTCAAAAGCTATGTTATCAAAGCTTTGAGCCTGAGATCATCTGCGTTCCTCAACTTAAACCAGTTTAGTCAAATATTGCTAGAAACTGATGAAACTAGTTGAAGGGAGTGAAACCACTTCTTTGACTCGGTACCAACAATTCAGAATGACAAAAAAGTACCTTTTGGACCGAAACGTCATGACGAGTGACACGCCTACATAGGACTGAGTGGTAATGCAGAAATTTTCTTCATCATTTTATTGTTTCAAAATTTTCTGGTTCTGCTGTTGCTAATTCTGTCAACGTGTTTGTGCTTTGATAATTGTATTTGTGTGCGTTTGCTGAGTGTATGCACGTGTGTATGACTGTGTGTGCTAAAGAAGTATAATATATCTTTAACATCTTCCTAGTTTTGTCCAGATAACACAAGTATATTATTGTGATCATTATTGTCTTGGTCCTCGAAGACATTAATTCGTCACTACCTTTGTTCCTTGGGTTACATATTTTATTTTGACAGTGTCATAAATTGTGTATTACTTGAGTTTCAAGCTCAAATTCAGATTGGAGCTTCCCTTAAGATATGATTGAGAGAAGATACAAGAGATTATAACCGAGCGGTTCGAGAAAATCTCAAACTTTTTGCAAGTTTAAGGAAAACATACATGTCACGCTCATAAATCAATGGAAGGCGAGGTGATTGCACTGCGAAAAACTGATCATTTTAGTGTATGTGGTAGATGAACATAAATAGCTGACATTACAATCGGCTGCCCATTTTGCCTTTTAGTGAGTGAAAGGAATTCTCGAGCTTGAAACAATCGTTTCCATCTATCTTCTCCCTGGGAGGATCACTTAATTTTTCATTTAACAGTAGCTCATTCTCAAAAGTCCTGCTTGGTCTCTTCTCGCTGTGGCTTTTATGTTATTGTCGCCACAATGGTGAATAGTCCGCAGATACCGGTAATGCGCGTGCACATAAAAAAGTAATGAAAATTGATTTTTCATTCATGATGATGTACAGAAATAGAAGCCTTTATATGTAAATATAGGACAAACCTTGATATTAATGTCCGTGCTATGCTGTTCTCATTTATGATAATGAGGGATCGATACTTAGTTGTTCATGTCTCACTCGGGAAAAGTCAGACGAATATTTAAATAGACTTAAAAAGTCATTTTATCGATTGATGACCTGGAATAGCACCTTGAATGCCAAATAAATGCTGTCTCTTGATTGACATGACGCGACCATAACCAGTACCCATAGGCCCTATCTTGTATTATGTAACGTCTGGGCTTTCCAACGTCAAGAACAGACAAGAATTTGCGTCCTAATACCATGTTTTAATCCTGCACTTCCAGCTATGAAGACGAATAATGTATTGTCTTGTTTGGATCAACTTGTATTCTATTTTTTATCATTCTGCCATGGGAAGGAAATAATACATTCTTTGAAAGAGTAATGAAGATTTTTTCCCCAGAAAATACAATTACTCACTGTTTCTATTCTGAATCGATGTTTTCATACATCCAAAAATTGGTGTACCTATATTACTGGCTATCCATTATTGCTCAGAATTTACTGAATGATGAGTATGTCGCAAATCCGGACAGACTCTATTATGTTGCGTAACAATGTAATTCCAGTGTTCTGAATGTGGACATAGTATGTGCTGTGTGAAGAAAAAATATGACAGTGCTATCTTGTAGACACAAGACATAAAATTGTGCTCACCTGTTTGGTCCTATGCAGCAAAATTTGTTCACTCAGAGATGACGGCTCGTCTGTTTGGTTCAACACGTTTTCCCAAGTTCGCAATCTGTGGAACAGTACAGTTCAGAGGTCAGAGATGGATGTAAAATGTCAACAATCAGAATTAAAACAACACTACTTTTCTGAGAAATGCAGGAAATCAAATGCACATAGAATTGGACTGAACACTTTGATAATTAGACAATTTCCATGTTTCAAACAGATCTCAAACAGATTACTTTCATAGTACGGCATAGATCGGTCACGCACCCCGAGGATGAACGAACTGTATTCATGTGTGAATAATTCGCTTATATCACTTTCTGCAATGTTGTATTAAATTGAAAAGAAACAAAAACGTACATTATATTTAATAGAGCTGCGGGGTTTCGCCTGGAAGACAGATGAATTTTAAAGCTAATTTAGTAATATTTGACATTCAACACTTCTACTGTCAGTTTTGGCAGTGAATGGTCAAAAGGCACCAACGTTGAGCAAGGAATGAGTGGAAGATCACTTTTCGCAGCCATAGGATTTTGAATGTCTGTCAAATGAAGAAAAAATTCGGTTATAGTCGTCCAGGTCTGGTAAAAGCGCAGGCTCGTCGCAATTGACACAGGGCTCGTCCCCACCACGGCGTAGCCAAACACGTCCCCAAACACCTGTTCAGGGCGACCCGAAGGGACCTGTGTTCGCCATATTTGGGTGGGAACTTTGCCTTGGGTGTTTTTCACGTAACCAACCAGCCAATGAAGTCCTAGACAGCCGGAGCTAATCTCCAGGCGAAATTTAGATTTCCATTGGGTGGCGTGTGCGAATCCGTGAACGCAAAATGCATCAGCGCTCGGTGTGCCACGTCGCTTGCCAAGTTTGGGTGCCATATTGTGACACGGTATTAATGCTATAGTACACGGCCGTAATTTTTGGCTGAAAAGTATCACCATTCACAAAATCGCCGTTTGAATGATTTAAAAACGCACATTGTCATTATTCTAGAGCAGCAAACTGTAAACATCTTTGCCAAAAGATTGTTGGCCCAAAAGCGAGAACACGACCTGCACCATAGTGAACGAGACGCCTATTGTCTCCGTGGATTCAGGTCGTGGATACTTCAACCCTAGTTTTGAAACAAAGAAGGAAAGAAAAAGGTGTCAGCTTTGACAAGGGTGTTATTCTAAACATGTTCGACGCTGAAGTATTGACCAATCTGCGAAAATTTAACTGCTGGCTAAAAAGAAAAACACAACAAGGTCGACATTTCCAAACCAGCTGTACAGAAAGCCATGAGAAGTGTGAGATCCACGTTTAGAAAGTGTTCAGTGGAAGAAACATCATTTCCGAGAATCTGCGCCTAGTTTCTCCCAAGACTGAATATCCTCTCCTCATTAAAGAACGATGTAATAAAGGCTATGCTTGTGTAGCTGGGCATAACATAAGACGATGCAAACCATAATAAAAAATGGTAATGAGAGTGACAATCACGAATTTGTGAGGCAACACAGAACACAGAGGAACATGCACAGCAATAAAGGACAGAGACTGATACAATGTTGGCAATACAGACACCGTCTTACCTGTTTGTCTTGAAAACACAAAGCTGCCCAGTGGATGTTCTGGCATCTGCTTTATGAAGAAATGAAGTTCAGTATTTTGCCTGCTACAGCCTTTGAGGATTGAACCAGCACTAATTGCCCGAAAATTCAGAGGGCAGGTAAGGCTTATCTTTTTTTCCTAAGGAACATGCAAGACGGGTCATTGGTTTCCGTGCAGGAAATCGAAACCAGGCCGCCTAGGTGAAAACCAGGAGCTTGCAAGAAACGGCCGCGGCTTCTCTATTTATAGTCCTCCGAGAGTTAGCCATGAGTATTTGGTTGCTATAATGGGGGCGGGGAAAGTGATAATAAGCCATCCCCTTATCTCTGACACGCCCACTGCACATTCATCACCTCACCCCTACCCACTTTGGCCGGGCTTTCTAGGGAAAAAGAAGTGCATCATGACCTCCAGAAAAACTTTAAATTACAGATATTTTCCATATGTCGGGAACGTGCCAACTAAAGTGTAGTATGTATTATTTTTGTCTTGGCACTGGAGAAAACAAATTCTTTAACTTTTGAAACTCATTTTGATTGCAGCAATGACAGTAAAAATGGTTGAAATTGAATAATTCCATAATTGTTGAAATAAGTATAAAATGTGTTCAGGTTGTTTCAAGAAGTTACTGTTGCAGTCTCTTGAAAATTGTGTCAACTTTGTCAAATCGCCTAAGCTTGGGGAAACTATGTGCACATCTGGCACTAAAGTATCTGTCAGAGAGAGAGGGGGAGGGAAGGAGAGATTTACGAGAGGGGTTGCTGTTGAAGAGAAAATGGGGTGGAGATGGGAGGGAGAGAAGGGAGATGTATAATGACAAGGTAACGGGGGGGGGGGGGGTGGGGAGAAAGAAAGGGGATGGATAGGAGAAATTGGTTGGGAGTGCGGGGGCGGGGAGTCGAAGAGGGAAGGAGCACGGAAACAGGTTTTTCCCTTGGCAAGGCCTCATCTAGACCTGCCCAGTTTATGTCAAAATATGCCATTAGTACCGTTCGTAGTGCGGGCCCTTCAGCTTGTACATAATAATTATTGTTTCACATTAAAGTCTACGGGTATGTATGCCCAGTTTATAGAGCCCTCTTGTCCTGGAGTCCTAAATACCACAGTGCATTTTCTATTACTTAATACAATCAGTTTCACCAGAACAAACAGGGGAAGAGCGCTTTTAAAAAAAAAAAAAAAAAACATTCTACTCGTCCTAAGTGAAAGAACTAGTTGCGAGATGGCCGTGGGGTGAAAAAAATGAAGTAATGTGAATGTACCATGCTAGGTTGTTAACGGGTTCCCCCCACCACGGCCATTTATTTATTTATTTATTTTTATTTAGTTTGCCTTCTTGGACCCAGGAACAGTTTTCTTCACAAGTCATATCCATCACTGAGGTTCAGTTATAAGTTTCTGTTTAAGAGTTCAAGAGTCCCGAGGGATTTACATGCACCCATCATATTAGCTGCTCCGCACTTGTATTTTACCATTAGCTGAGTACCAGTTCGATGACCAGCAGGTTTGTGTAGGTTGGCTTTTTTTCATTTGGTAAAACTTAAGACGCCTGTGAACTTAGAAAGGCAATAGTGCTGCATAGATAGCTTATAAGAGAGATGCAACAACAAAGGACATCACTTCAAACTGAAAGGAATAAGAACAAAAGCCGAGATGCGTAGGGTCATCCCCAAAACTGAGCGATTGGACAGTACACAGTGTGTAGTGGTGCGCACCGAGAATTTTCCGGAAGTGATGATGTCATAAAAACCTACAGCATGTCAATGAACCTAGTGAAAATTGGGGAAACAATACATTTCCAATAAAAAAAAAAACTACACCGATTTGAGACTTCTATTAAAAACTGTGCACCCTTACATCCATTCTGATGCACCCTATAAAATTTGAAGTCTGAATGTTGAGTGGTTCAGAAGCCTTTTGCTACGAAGAATCTCGTCCACAAATATATATAGTACTGGCTGAGTTCCCGGCCCTGCCCGGGATAAATCGATTTATTAGTTTCAGTTCTGGGTGATTATTGTGGACCTGCTTCATTTTGCCTGTTCCTTCAGCTTTATTTTATTTTTTTTGTTTGTTTGTTTGTTTGTTTGTTTTTAGATACTTTTTACTGCTCTCCCTTTGCGCAATGACGTCCTGCGCGTCCCGCCAGCATCCGACAAATGGCTATGATTTGCGGACGGGTTAGTTTGTTTGCACATCGCAGGGGAAGTGATAACGTCATGTGTTAATGGAAAAGAAATATTATAATATTTTCCTGGGCATATTGAAAACACAAACCTGTACTTTTGGCCCTGCAGCGTCAATCTCCCAATTCCAGACCCATTCTTTTTCCTAGTCGAGGCACATTGAGAACACACATACAAAGTTTCATACTTGATAGTCTTAGAACTCAATCTCATCATTCAAACCAGTCCTAACCGGAAGTTGTTTTGTGCGTGTGATACAGACACCGGAACCAATCTTAGTTACATTAATTTGCCGAAAAAATAGACCGAACGCCAATGTATCGCAACCTAGAAACTAATACAAACGTTCTGCGAGTTGTTAATTATTTTTTTTAATTTTCTGTGCCGGGGACACGACCACAATCTATAATAAGCGCTGTATAAAATCTGAGGGCCACCAAATCAGCATTAACGGAGGAGTAGCGAAAGGCGCGCTGCAATTGTCGTAAGGTTTCACTTTTATTAATATAGATAGGTGCATGCCATGACTGCATAATGATCAATGTTTTGTCATTAGGTCATTAACTCTTTGGACTAACTTACCAGTTTTGTGCCTGAGGCGAGTACCTTGAACGAGTTAGAGGTAAAAATCTTCATAAAAACAATATCATCAATAAAGGCGAAGTTTTTCGACAAGCTTAACTACTGCACCGTTCTATAGGGGTATATAGGTGGGGAAGGGGGTGGGCGGTACGTGGGAAAGGAAACTATCGCCAATTATTGTTATGGATATTTGCCCCACCACCATTCATTTGGGACAGGATGCCCTCATGTTCTTATTAATCCACTCAACGGACAGGAAATGAACTATTGGCCTTGCCGAGGGGGTTGGCAATTAACTTTCAATGGACTTTTTTTATGTAAGCCTAGACGGAAACTTAATTTCCCGCTCTCAGTGGAATTCTCAGAACCAAGTGTATAATCATGGGTACAGCCGCGCCCATTCGTGCTTGGCCCTGAATGATATGAATGGCATGATGTCCTGACCTTATCAAGATTGCTGGGGAAAAAATGTGCAGAGTTGGGATTTTTATGATTGCAATGAAAAGAAAAAGCGCGAGAGAGTAGCGGGAGGTGTTGGCAGAAATCGACAGTGTTGCATGGACGTGCAATCTCCCTAATCAGTTGTGTAACATGTCCATAGGTTTGCAAAGAATGGCTACATTTCAAGGATGCTTTGTAACCTATGACTTCAGTGACCATTCCCCATACTTTGCTTAGTGTCCTTGTGGCTATCTCGCCAATTTGCCATTGGAAATCTTACGCAATGTACACCTATAAAATATCTCTGAAGTAGTTTTTTTTTTTAATTCTAGCTGAGGCCCATGCTTTACACCAAGCTAAACTGTTTCTTTTAGTTTCCATCCTGAATGAGCATCGTGAATCTGATTTACTCTCTCCGTTCTTTTAGGTTTATTTCGGTGTTTTTTGTTTGCGTTTAGGTAAATCCAAAGAGCTTACGGTATGCACTAGAGTCATAAATATGTAAACAGTAGAGCATCATTTCCGCCATAATTATTGTTTTGGGGCGAGTGTCTATTGAGTCGTGGGGGAGGGAATAAGGAAGAATAATGTACTATTATCGTTTGTATTTTTCAGGTCACGTATGGAATCTCGAACACTAACATGTGTCCGCTTATGAAGTCAGAAAACAGCCTTTTTGTCATGTACATGCAAAGGCAAACGGGATAACTTCGGATAAATGCACGATGGCTGAGTCGCACAACCAGCCACTTACTCAGCCAAAACTAATAAACAACATAATAGGCTAGGGCAGTGAACCCGACAGAAAATCCGGAGGGAAGGGTAAACCCAACTATCTTCTGGCAGCCCCTGCAGCTTTTCTGGATTCCAAATGTGCTAACCTTGCGAGAGGGGGAAAGTGTAAAAATAATGGGTTCACCACTTTTTCCATACGCCTCTCAGCCCAGGCAAGCAGGGCAAACAATCAAGCAGGACACTGCCATTGGATCAAATACAGTTTGAAAGTCATTGCCCAACCACAGCTACATCAGCACTTTGACAACGGAGAGGACATTCAATCCTTGCTTTAGTTCACAGCACAGAAACAACACGGGAAGCGGACAGTCACGGCTTATGAGTCTTCTCAAATTGGTGTAATGAGACGGCGCCAAGGGTCACATCCGATATGGGGGAGCGGCTATTCAGATTCACCGGTCAGCTTACCTAACACGTGAGAAGCCTCGGTAAGGTCTTTGGCATTCGATGGCCAGACCAGAAAACAAACACGGAAGTCCCAGAAATGCCTAAAGCCCCCCCCCCCCCCCCATACACGTTCAAGCCCGGCTCACAGCCTTGCTTAAATCCGGGCTTCACGAACAGATTTTAATTCGAACTTTGCACACACACGCAACGGCCAGGCTCTATGAATTTTTTCCCGCCACTACGAGAACTGATTGCAGACAGAGGTGCTGAAACAGAATAGATGTTTTATTGACACACAAACACTTGAAAACAGTGGCCTCGGCTCCTGTGTACACAGTTAGATCACTTCATTTTGGGCCATAGCCCATTCACAATGTCTCACAACTAACAACAGGCTCTATGTGGAATCAAATATAATTCAGTTATCCGGAAACGGAAATTGAGCATCAAAAAACGACACTGGGTCAAACAGTGGCGGTTGGATCGAGCGACTCACACTCACGTCAGTTTATTGAATGAGTTGAGATTTTATCCAAGTGATTTTCGTAATTATTTGCGAATGGACGAGGACACGTATTTAAAACTCTTGAAACTTGTAACACCGTTGATCGAGAGAGAAAATGCAGTGATGCGGACAGCAGTGTCCTCCCATGAACGGTTGACAGCAACCTCGAGGTTCTTGGTCACAGGAAGGTCATATGAAGACCTGAACTCTTTAGCCTGCATCTCACCTCAAGCTTTAGGTAGACTGACATCAGAGACATACAGGGCAATTTATACTTGCCTGGCAAAGTACATTGTACATTGGGTTTTGGGTTTAACCTCACTTTGAACACAAGTTGGTTATTTAAGTAACGTTGCTGATTTGGACAATTTTACGAGCATGTGCCGTCACATAGAGAGATACGAAGTGTAGCACCACTCACATATTATCCCTCCCAATCACAGTATACTGGCACCGACACGACCAATCCCTGCACTTTGATGATGAGGCGAGACAAGCCACTGGATTACCCGTTTTTAAGTCTTAGGTGGGACCCGACCGGGGTTCGAACTCCCCCAACCTCCCGGTTCCCGTATGGCGGTTTTAACCGTTGGACCGTCTAGCCCAACGGTCCCCAACCTTTTTCGTCCCAGGGAATGGTTTCATGCATGAAATTTTCCTGCGGGTTGGATAGACACTAATGATAGAAAAAAAACTCATTTTAATCATATTTTGTTTTCTTTGCACCCCGGTAGCCTGCCAAATTATCCACGGACCGGCGGTACCGGTCCAAGGACTGGTAATTGGGGATCCCTGATCTAGCCAGTGGGGTATATTGTATCTATCAGCTATATTTCATTGGTGTCTTTTTTTTTTCTTTATTGATCGGATTGAATCATTCACTTAACAAAGCCACTGACATATTAACACATAAAATTATCGATACAGGTCATATGTATATTACGAGGATTATATATGAGTAGAATGAAAAGGTAACAACAATACAATGAGTTGACTTTGGTTATCGGCACGGCTTCACGGTCGTTTTCGCGGGGACGCGCAGGTTGAGAGAGATGTCTTTTTCTCTCTCACTATCTCTTTCCAACTCTCTTTTTATCGCCACCAAACATACACACGCAGAGCGAGCGAGCGTGAGAGAGAGAGAGAGAGAGGTGCGAGAATTGATGAAAGTCAGTAATTTATAAAAACCGTTCCATCCATCGTACGAGAATGGTGTTTGGTATCAAATCAATGGTAAATTTACTGCTTTTCCCGATTTTGTCATCAAAATGGCCAAAAGAAGATTTTCATGTCTGTTTAATTTTGAGTTTACTGTGTCAAGCCATTGGCTTTAAATAATTTTTCAGACGCCTCCTGATATTTTGGCTTAAGTACTGACTCGGCGCCCGGCTGTATGAAATGGCCCACACATGTTCAATTTTTTATAAGTTTTACAGGATCTTGGTGAGACTGTAAGCTGGGCTTGGACGTATGTGTGTGTGGTGAGGGGAGGGGGGGGGGGGCTTAAGACTCCCAGCATGATCACAATCCTCTGCCCCCCCCCCCCAAAAAAAAAATGGCTAGTGTATGTCCGGAGCATGAACAACTGCAGAATCACAAAACAACGAATTTATTGCGAAATGGCTCCATATAGCAGACCCAGAGGAAGACCAAAGTTGAGATACAAAAGACACTTGCAAAAACAGCATCCTAAAGTGCGACATCAACAATCAATTTTGGCAAAGTTTGGCAGAGGACATGACGTCATGGAAATCCAGAATCAACAAAGGAGTTAAGTAACTGGTCAAACAAAACCGGGTTTAATCATAAATTGTATTGTAAGCAAAGAGCAAAAGTTGCACAACTATGTAAATACGGCGGGGTCTTAGATCCCGTTTTCCCTAAAAAGCTGCTCGATCACGTTTGCTGTCAGCCCATTTCATAATCCAGACATGTCTAGACTTCTAAAAATCTATGTGGCAAGATGTCAACGGCCCCGTCCCACACAGAAATGACCCGAAAACTATTATTTAAAACTGTTATTTGAATATTTTTGTGATCAGTTGTGTTTCGTCCATTTGTTAACCTGTTTGTTTTTCAGTGAGTTCGTACCATAAAGGCATGTTGTTTAGTGCTACTTCAGGATCAGCAAAGGGTGACTTTCGGCTCATCTAGTCCAACAAAATCGCACTGAATTAATCATAGATATATCAAATATCAACGGTGTGAGCGACACTAGGTCCTGTTAAAAATCCCGCGCTTTTTTTTTTTTTTTAATTATTATAAAAGATTTGCTTTTAAGTCAAACACATTTACAGTAACCAGCAAGGTCATTGCTTGCTAACAGTTTCTGTTCAGCCATAGGCTTCTGTGCACACCGATTTTACAGGAAATGCGTCGGCGTCGAGAAACTGGGTTGTGTTTAGTAAAAGCAGGTGTTTAGATTATACGTGAAATCCCAGCCGGCTGCCGTCATGTCATGATCGTGCTCCACAAATAAGGATGTATTTCTAAGAAAAGAAAAATTATCTTTACAAGTAAGCTGACTTGGTATCTAAACGACATCCTTGAACCAAATTATTAATGTCACTCAAACATTGACCTCGAGTGGGCGTCAGCAACTGATCTCCATTGGAGTCGTTCGAAACCCGTCGAGCGTGGTTATTATTCTTGGGTCCTTTATATATAGCCGTCTTTAAATCTCTTTACGGCATTTTTTTTTCTCTTCAGCGACTATTATGAATGGGGCAGTTATTTTCGTAGAACTTTATTCAGTTTTCCTTTCCGTTGGCTGAAGAAACGCGATTGCAAAGAACAAAACTCGCATGACTTTGTATCCTTGGATTTTAAAAAAAATAAAAAGATGAAGGAAGAAAAAAAAAGCACAAGGGGTATCGATTACTCTATTGCTGGCCACGCTGATTCATTGACGTATCTATTATATATTGCAGTAACTTACAACCTTTGGCATGACTAACTGACCAAACCATACACTCTTCAGGCCTTAAATTTGGCAGGAAGGTGGCCACTGAGATAAGGAAGATGATGGCTGTAATTAAAAGTTGTTTACTTCAAGCATGTATTTTTAAAAAATAACAATGTTTATGTCTATGTAACATCTGTATATTTGCATGTTTGTTTCGTAATATATTACAATATCGTACATGTCATAAAAAGTAACCGTATCAAGCGTTCAGTTTGGTGCGTAGTGTTCTGGTGTGCATGAGTTCTGAAGCAAGACTGTAGTTTATTACTTTTATTATACTGGAGAGAGAGAGAGAGAGAGAGAGAGGGGGGGGGGGCACATGATTGTTTATTCCGGGCAATGCCCGGTAGGACATCTAGTCTATTATATATTTCAGTAACTTGCAACCTTTGGCATGACTAACTGACCAAACTATACACTCTTCAGGCCTTAAATTTGGCAGGAAGGTGGCCACTGAGATAAGGAAGATGATGGCTGTAATTAAAAGTTGTTTACTTCAAGCATGTATTTTTAAAAAATAACAATGTTTATGTCTATGTAACATCTGTATATTTGCATGTTTGTTTCGTAATATATTACAATATCGTACATGTCATAAAAAGTAACCGTATCAAGCGTTCAGTTTGGTGCGTAGTGTTCTGGTGTGCATGAGTTCTGAAGCAAGACTGTAGTTTATTACTTTTATTATACTGGAGAGAGAGAGAGAGAGAGAGAGGGGGGGGGGGACACATGATTGTTTATTCCGGGCAATGCCCGGTAGGACATCTAGTCTATTATAATTATATTTCAGTAACTTGCAACCTTTGGCATGACTAACTGACCAAACTATACATTCTTCAGGCCTTAAATTTAGCAGGAAGGTGACAATTGAGATAAGGAAGATGATGGTTATAATTAAACGTTGTTTACTTCAAGCATGTATTTTAAAAAAATAACAATGTTTATGTCTATGTAACATCTGTATATTTGCATGTTTGTTTCGTAATATATATAGTACCGTGCATGTCATAAAAAGTAACCGTATCAAGCGTTCAGTTTGGTGCGTAGTGTTCTGGTGCGCACGAGTTCTGAAGCAAAACCCTAGATTATTACTTTTATTATATGAGAGAGAGAGGGGGGGGGGGCACATTATTGTTTATTCTGGGCAATGCCCGGTTGGTCATCTAGTATATAACTAATTCGTTATTCTGGCCACACAGTCACGTAGTGCAGGAAGTTGAAAATGGATCCAAATCGTCCCCATTTTTCATTTAGACTAGTTGAGGTACCCGGCTATGCCCGGAATAAAGCTGTTTTCTTCAGTTTTTGGGTGATTATAATGGATCTGCTTGACCTCGCCCGTTCCTTTAGGGTTATTTTGTGGTTGTTGTTGTTTGTTTGTTTATTCTTACGTAAATCTTACTGCACTTTCTCTGCACGTTAATATTCTCTGCACCCTTTCACTGTTCTTGAAATGACAATCATCTGAACACTGGGTATTTTGTTTAACAATTGTGAACATATCGCAGGAAGTGATAGCCTCATGGGGTCATGACTGTGTCCGTGGAAAAGAAAGGAAGAGGGCTGGGGGGCAAATTAGCGACACAAAGCAAACGCAAAAAATACTTCTTAGCAGCTCTGGGATATCCTATGTCACTTTAGTATGACTGAGACTCATACCCGATACCACCCATACCCGATATAGAAATACCAAGTTCCGTGATGCTTAATGAATAGGGCATTAGCCCATCAATACTAAACAGAAAGATAGTACAACATTCTGTTTTCTCTCTTTACTATAAAACTACATACATGTTGTATGCCCCCTCCATTTCCCAATTCTTATTAGTAGAGTCATTTAGGTTAAACATTGTGCATTTTCGTGGTAAAGGCACCAAATTTTGCGCAGTCGTTGCTGATGGGCATACAAATAGTTGTGGATGACTCTGATCACTCCAAAATGGCCTCCAATTTCCCTTATATATCTTCGTATTTTGAATGACATCTATTTATAAAAACTGAAAGTAACGGAAATTTTTTATTTTTTGAAATTTTAATAGGTACAGCGAGCGATGTTCCTGAATCCTTTTGTGATGACCATTTAATTTTCCACAGTGACCCCCAAATTCACCCGTGGTCACTACCGCATCAAAGCTGTGAATCACTGATATTTTCCACATTGCATAAATCATTCAGGTTAGAATTTGAAAGTGTACAGTTTATGATCACATATCCGTTGTTAGTGGCCAGTCTGACAAGAGGCCACATAACCGACCAAAACGACCACTTTTGACAAACGCTAAAATTTATCAAATTTTGGAAGACTAGATGTGTCTTAATTGTATCGTGACGTGTAAAATCTGATGCTAATAAATAAAACACGGCGCGCTGACCTTATAGATACGCGAAGTGACCATCCGACTGGCCAGTGGTCATTGTAGAAACAAAAACTGTGGCGATGTATGGATTCTGTCAAGGAACATTTCCAATCATATTACAACGAAACCAGCGTATTCCATTATGCTGCACTCTGGAAAATGCCAGTCAACACACCTAAAAGGAAATAAAGACCTACGTACTGTATGGGACGTATGCCTACTGCCAGACATTTTCCTCTTTTCCGAGGCAGGTAAGATAATAGACACGACTGAGCTAACAATTCCATACAAGAGTCGCATTGATAAACATAAAATTCAAACTGACCATGTCCACCAATCTGGCAAAGGACATCGACAGAAATGGTTACTAATCGAACGGTTCACTGATCAAGATCGATTTCAGAGGAAAATAGGAGCACCAGTGTACAATCTGGAAAGCGGTTTGGCATAAGGAAAGGAATGGGGTCAACAACACTGAAGACGTTGACAGAGGTGGCTGAAATGACTTTCAGCAGCATACAGAACAATTAAAGTGACCAAAACAAAACTACCAAAATAAAAAAAAAATTTAATTGACCACAACTGTTGCATTACTGTGACGCGTTATTGTGCACACCGTCTCTCACAAACACCAAAGAGCAATGAGCATGGTCACTATCGAGATAGATTCGTACCCAGCTAGAGCTTCATTATTACACATACACATACGCACAAACCCACAAAACACAGGAGAAGACGCGATGTGGCCTGCTCCCCATAGGCCGCAAAGGAGCCAAGGGCCGAAACACTACGTGGGCTTTCTGCCTCTGAAAATCTATTGACATCGCTCTCTCTAGAGTTCTGTTCATTTATTTATTTTCGAGATGACATGTTATCTTTGGGTTTAACGGTCTAAGTGGTTTATTGGTGTCGGAAGATTATTTCTTCCTTAACAGCATAGTTCTGTGCATGGCAGTGAGATATTCCTATAGAGCTGCAAGAGTCTTTGCATCCTTCCCGGTAGTCTCACGTCATTAATTAGTTCTTGGCAAAATTGTAACATGTTCGGCAGTGGTGTCCAGAACGGGATGGAGCGATCTTTTACATCAAGCCACCCCTTTTTGGTCGGCTTGTCTTGTGGATCTCCACATAAACATACCACACTTGAAATGCTAAATGTTTGATTTGTTCAATAAGAGCATGCAAAGTTTGGGATATTAGATCGTTAACTCTGCCTTTTCTAGCGAAAAGTGTTCTTCGGTGGTAATTTATTAACTCGGCTAAACTAACATTTGAATTGAGAACCTTGCTACCAGTGACATATTTTCTATAGCCATACCAGAAAGAATTCTGACAGAGTTTGAAATATTCGTAAATGAAGATATGAACTCCAAGCTCCCCAAGCTGTTTTTTGTTTCTACTAAGGAAAGAGAAAGTGTTGTCACAGCCAGGGAAAGCGTGAAAGTCAGTACTGCCCAGGCATTGACTCTTTGTCGGTTGTGTGCACAGGAATGTACCTGAAATTTTTCCATTGCAAAAGCCACCCAACATATTTCCAGAGTTATGCAAAGTAGGCAATCGACATCATGGCAAATATCAGTACGTGCAGTCCTGAAATTTTCCTTTTGACCTTCATGAAAGGCATTCGAGGCATACAACCACATTCATGTGACAGCTTCCACCTGCACACACTAGGGAAATGGTAGTAATCGCGTAATTTCTTGCACCAGATACCCCTAAAGCTCGGGTCTCTTGTCACGGTTTTTTTTTCCGAATCAGTCCGGCTTATTACAAGTGGAAATGACTCTTCTTTGGATCCTACTCCATGTTTCGTTCTTCCAGCGTTCCTTAATTTTTAAGATATGACATTGTGCCACATTGTTAGTAGAGATTTTAATGAGGCCTTTTTTGCTGTCTCTGAAATTGATTTATGAATTCTTCAAACACACCCAGTAATACTGACTGAAAATTTCTGCATGGCTTTTATTTTCTTCAAGCTTCTATGAAATGTAACTTGATGATTTGTGCAAGCAAGGCGTTATTTACAAGGCATACCTTGAAACTAACTCTAGCGTTATTTTCAAGGCATACCTTAACAGCTTCTGATTGGTCAATGAAACATGCCTTGAAAATAACGCTGGCGTTAGTTCCAAGGCATACCTTGAGTCCAATAAACAATACATAGCTACCCCGGCGGCTTTCCCTGATATGTCAATCTGACTACTACCCAGACGAACATCGGCCTACGGCCTCGATGATACAAACTGACTAGACCCTCACGTCGTTACATATCAGTCTGACAATGCACGGTCTAAGGCTCCACGTTTAGAAATACTGAAACGGCATCTGATTGGTCAATGAAACATGCCTTGAAAATAACGCTGGCGTTAGTTCCAAGGCATGCCTTGAAAATAACCACTTCGTTTGTGCAATGAGTTTTTATGGTATCTTCCATCAATAAATCACTTATAATTTCGATGCAATGCTGAAAACAGATATAAAATTACACAATATCAATCGGTCCAACTGACCTAGAAGAAAATTTTCAATGCTTTCTTGGGTTGTATCAAAATATTCGTGTTATGACAAGACCAAGCATTAAAGTTTACCCCTATGAAAGATAGTGTACACAACTAAAATTGCGCCGGATATTTATCAACGTTAGAGCTACGTCATAGATCAAGATCGATACCCACTCATTACTGAATATCGAGCAAAGTGACATGTTCGTCGGCGATTTTATGTGGAAAGCTTGCCAGCTTGTGCCAAAGAACCTTTTATAGCATAATTATTATACAGGAAGAAAGGCCTTCCAAGTAATCACGAAGGGCTTTTTAACCGCTGATCCCTAAGTTCTACAAAATATCAGATTACGCATAGAAGACGTAAAGGTGTACGTGCATATATTTGAAGAGGTCTCCACGTTCACTTTAGTTTTGATACTTTCGTTGATACTGGGCCACAACTGAGTCAAACGGAAGAAGCTGGTCCGACATTTTGAGCCAGAAAAAAACAGAAAGACGCATTCTCTTGGAATAGAATTACAAAGTATGACAGGCAATTTCTTTCTGGGCCTAAATTTACACATTGGTGTTCGAAGTTCATCATAAAAAATCACATCTTTGTATTTCCCAAGTCAGCGGGCCAACTAGTAATTCTAATAACCGTAGGAAGTTAAAGTTCACGCTAATGAAGTAATATGAACAGGCAGTGTATTCATCCTGCTGTTCTTGATTTAAAGATTTTTGAGAAACAAGTCCACTAGACGCAGAATGAAGCGTACTAGTACTGTACTCTACAGTCTAGAGACTGACGTCAACACCTGAAAATGGTGATTAGATCACGGTGTATGTTATTTTTATCTCCTTATTTCAAAGCGTTTCCGTTTCTTAATCTCTTCAAAGGGTCTCGATGTGGATACTTTTTTGTTTAATATTATGGGATATAACTGGCGGGGAAGGTGTCCTATTACATTTTAAACAAAAATAAACAAAGCACTGATAAAGACATCATTAGCCTATCTCGCACGCGTCCTGATAAAGTAACTTTGCATTTTCACATGGCCGTTACCTAATTATGCAGAGATCCAGATTTGAATGCTTCAGAATAATAAATTAAAGGAACTAAAACGCTCTTGCGGTCATGCAAGCATTGCGCCCCCTGATCCGTTTACAGTTAGCACCAAACCTGATTCCCTTCCGCAAGCACAGTATTGAACCCCTCCTCCCTCCCCCCAGAAGCATATGTATTTTAAGAAGATATTGATGCAATTAAAGTAAAATGTATTTAAGGCTAGCCTACTCAAATTTATTTAAAGTTGCCTGGTATCAAGTAGTGAAAATGTCCAATAACAGTATTGAATCGACATTGAAATATCTCTTAATTGATACTTTTGGGTCGGTTAATCAGACGAGGCGGGCGGGGAAGGAGGAGCGAGCCAATCTAGGCGCCCGATGCAAATCAGTGAAATTATGATTTTTTCAGTGAAGTTGTATAAAATAACAACACTGGCATCTTCAAACAGGAAGTCACGCTATTAAAAGACATTATTTATATCAACGATAAGGATTACTTGAAGGCATCGCGACAATTAGCGAGGAAAATACTACAATGTTATGAGGCAACGTCTATTCACCCCGTCATACTGAACAACGATGTAGAATGTTCCAACATAGGGAGATTTTATGTGTGGGGTTGAGGGGGTGGGGGCTTTTTTAAAAATTTATGATTACCACTTTATTTTTAACTTTTGAAATTTTGCGCCCAGGGCCATTGCCATTGTGGTCCTGCCCACCCTACGTCACTGATTCGAGCAAACACGAGCTAAGTTTGTGATCTGTGACCTCTGGCATCCGCTCTTCAACACGTTTACCGCCAAGGCTCTAAGAAAACCATCAACTTATTTGTACTTTGGGCCCTGAGTGAACTAAAGGCTATTGATCCATTTCAGTAAACAGAAAATGAACTATCTGCCCCTGGCTTTCCGGCCTTTTGTTCTCTAAATACATTTTTTTTTAAATTTCGCATTTCGTAAAGAACCAGCACTGTCAATAAATTTGAAAACAAAAAAAAAAATGTACAGGTTTGAAACTAAATTGAACTTGAGATTTCCCAGGCATACAATCTCACGCTCATTGCTTTGACGCCGGATTTAGAGAAAGCGGGAAGGGGAGTGTCAAAAACATTCTTTTAAATTTGCTTAAGTTAACTTAATTGCTGACCATGTTGGTTCATTAAGGTTAAGGCATTCATAACCGTTCTGTGGGCCAACAGTGTGTAGCACATGAAGCTGAGCACGTATCCAAAATCATATTATCCATTTTTTTTAGGAGCAGTGTTCTGTGTTGGGTTGACAAAAGAGGTGGTTCTGCAGGCATCAATGATTTGTTGTTGTTGTTGTTGTTGTTGTTTTTGTGTCGGAAAATTGCTTTAGAAGACGATTTATTTTGAGTCTCATCCCCCTAAGCCTTTCCACGCAGTGAAATCAAAAGTATAATCGTAAGAGTAATTGTAAGTAAAATAAATTACAGTATGAGTTTAAAAAAAAAAAAGTTACTATTTCAGTATTTTCCTTTTCACAACACCGCGCACAACGCCATGGTGACCCACTTATAACCGAGAGAGACGCTTACGGTATCATTGAATGACTCTTCCTTCGACCTTTCATGCCGCCACGCCCCAAGCCTGAGCATGCCAACCTTCGTACTCCGCACTATACAATATTAATTATGTTTGGGTACAAAATATTTATGATTTATTTGCATATAATATAGCGGAGGTTTTGCGAAACATTTTGCTTTTTAATTTGTGTACGAAACACACTGGTGTTACAAACTGAGAAAATCGCGTCTTTTATTTTCATACGTTTTGAGGTGTTTTTCTTACCATGAAAGCAAAAATAAGGTCGTTATTTGAGTTTGTAACCATCACAAAACTCAAATATTGAGTAGAGCTCAACATTTCAAGCAACTCAGGACTTCTTGTGTGTGCATAAAGTCAAGACAAACAGATATTTTGCTAGATCTAGATTTATCTCTCTGTCCGCCATCTTGTTGATAGCAACCGCAACTTTTTGCATATTGATGAAAACAAAATTTTTCTGCACTTGGAATATATCAAAAGAAAGTTTTCCTGCATGAATCATAGGTTACTTTGTCAGCTAAAAGACTTTAAATGTAGAATTGTAATTAAAATCAATGGGAAAACGACCTTTTCTAGCAGACGATATTCTTTTGTTTTCGAAAATGTGCAACTCTTACAAAATACTACAGAGCCAATGTATTCATACATTCCAGCTATGCATGAAAAGCCCAGGATTTTCCTTTTCCATTGGTATCTGGTGTGATAGAGTGGGAAAAAATGAGTGCGCGTCCAAAACAGAACAAATTTGTTGACCATGACCAAGGTAAAATTATGTAATGTCAACAAATTTTGTCCACTACATTGGAAATGCACAATGGAAATATTTAGAAGCTTTATGAAGCCTTAGAAGCTTGCTGAAACGTACCCATAAAATATAGGAATGGATACAGACCTTGGTAAAATTTAGACCTAGTATTACCCAGATGACCTTTCGAAGCTGATTACTCAATTCTAAGATTTTCACAACCTGACTGGTTTTCTCAGGGTTTTTTGCCGTTCCTTTTCGATGGGGCCGCGAAACTGGATTATGGTAGTTTGCTGTTATCTGATAATCCATTTGTAGTATAACGGACTTTGCTACTCTGTCCAGATTTTTTTTATTTTGTGATTGTTAATGTTAATTTTCCCTTGTCTTCTTGTTCACTGCTCACTTGAGAGACTGGGTAGACAGAGAAAGCAAGAAGGAGGTGAATGGGAGAGAGAAGACGGATCTGCACGTACAGAAGACTAGTTAATGGTTAATATTAGTATTCTGTGCTATATCCCCTTCCCATAGGGGTCATGAGGCGGAGCATAACCCCACAAGCCCGCACCAGAGTGGTGTCATCGCTATAAAATATTTGCTCGCCACTCTCTTTTAACCTTAACAATAACAACCACAACAACAACAACAAAAACCCACCGAATACTGCAAGAGAGCCCTTACTACAGTGACACTGTTACTGTTGTACTTTACGCCTATTCAGATTTATTAACCGAGTTGATTGCTTTTAGTAGTAAGGGGAGGAGCGGCTCAAAATATTGACCACTGGGACTAGATCTAGACAAAATTGGGAAACAATTTCAATTCTCAATTTCTCCATAACTAGCAGACAGATTGCCCCCAAACTTTGCACATATGCACTTGGATGTATGTTCTTTGATATTACAATGGCCAATTTGGGTTATTTGTGATATTTTTTGCGAGCTAGAGCAATTAGAAAGCCCTTAGGGCCCCTTGGTTTTAACGCATTTTCAAAATTTCAGTTCTTAATTTCTCCATAACTAGCGAACAGATTGCCCTCAAAATTTGCACATGTGTCATTGAATATATATACTTTGATGTTACAACGGCCGATTTGGGTCATATGTGATATTTTTTCAGACAGAGTAATTTGAAAACTGTGTTGTCAAATAAAAATGAAACCTACTACTTCAACGTTGGAATATGACCAATTGGATAAATTTATTGGAAATATGGCGTTGTAACTCTCTTTGCATACCTATTCTTAACTTGTATGCAAAATTTGAGCTCATTGCAGCCGATGGTTTTCACAGAATTATTAATTTTAAAATGTATTGAAAATTCAATATGGCCGCCGTTACCATAGCAACCGCAAAGTTAAAGAAAAATTTGAATACATTTTTCTAATCACATTTTCGTTCTGATTCATTACCACAAATTTTATGGAAATTTATTAAAAACTAGGGAAAATAGAATTTTTAGCCGCTCCTTAAGAGTGGTGCTAGTCTTTAGCTTTCTTGTATTGATTTGCGTTTCAGATGGCTCGCTATCCGCACCTCCACCCGACAGCCAAGCCTTTAACAACAGGACTGCTCATGGTAAGACGTCCCTCCACCAGATAAGTTTCACGATACCCCTTGATTAAACGTTCTCCCCTCTCCGGGCCCTGGAGGTGGGAAGATTGGTAACTGACCTTACGGAAGAGCGATGCGGAAGGGTTAATTTTATTAGAATGTTATGATGAGAAAGGTTTCACACTGAATCTTTGTCTTAACAGAGCGAATCAGTTTCATTTCCATCAAGAGCTGCAAAAAGTGTAATAATGATGTCTTGGGCTGTCAAATCCTCTTCAAGGTGATCGAGGAAGTTAAGACAGGAATTGCTTTATTATCCCATGACAGGACATTCATTTTCACATGGCAGAGTTTAAGAGCAGATACACATAACTGCGTGTTATGACATGAACAGGTCATGATTCGGTGACATACATGACACACAGTAGTAATAATATTAATAACACTGATGGTAATAATAATAAAATGATAATAATAATAATTAATTAATTAATAATTATAGATATTAATATGTGTATAGCGTTTCATCTCGTAAAATACAAGGCATCCTCTTGGTCATTCGTTCACACCACTCGCTGAGACATGGTCATTTCATTGTCGTGACTAAGGAAGTGCACGTCGCATTTACAATTCTTCGTCATAAATGTTAATTATGGGCTATGGATAAAATCCCTACCTCAGGACCAAAACCCCACCCGTACAGGACAAACCATCCGTCTGTATCAGACCAAAATCCTTCTGAAAGACATTGGTTTTTGGTTGTTATTGCTGTTGTTTGTTTTCGCAAGGATTCCAAACGTATATTTCAGACTCAACACATGTCTTGCAAAATGTGCACCCTATAAGCGCGAGGAAATAGCCCTAGTTCATACATCCTTCACTTGTTTGTTCGTACCCATCTGTGCGATATCCCAGGTGATTTGGGTACAAGTATTCTGTATTAACTACGGAGTCACTCATGTATATATCCGATGCCTGCAGCAACTTACTGAATTATGCAAGGGAGGATGCAAACACAAGGTCAAGTCATAGAATTGAAGACCATACAAAATTTATCAGAAATCATTAAATACTTTTGTTTATTTACTCCATGAGGATAACGTTCTCGTTTAATTTATTCTTTGTCGTATATTTTTTTCTAAAATTCAGCCCACTTTCCGACATTATGATTTATTCGTTACTGATTTTCACGTTCTGGTGACTGATTCACTTTTGAAATGACAAAGCAGAGACAAGAGGAGGCAGGGGTGAAGATGTCACAAGAGAGACGAGGTAGGAGTGAATGATTAGATCACAGCAGGGACAACAGGAGGAAGGGAGTCAAGATGTCACAGCAGAGACAACGGGAGGCAGGGGGTGAAGATGTCACAGCAGAGACGACAGGTCCAGGAGACGAGAGGAGACAGGAGTAAAGATAGCAGAGAGAACAGGGGACAGTGATAAATGTGTCATAGCATAAGCAAAAGGAGATGGGAATTAAAGTTAACAGGATGTCAGTGTCATAGCAGTGACAACTGGGTATTTGGTGGCGGGGGTGGGGAGGGGAGGTGTATGGTAGCGACAAATGTAGACGGGGGAAGATTTCATGACCGAGACAACAGGAGTCAGACATGAAGGGGTTTCACACTAGAAACAACAGGGGCGGGGGTGAAGATGTTATAGCAGACACAGCAGCAGTCAGGTATGGAAGTGTCAGAGAAGAGACAGCAGCAGACAGTTGTGAAGATGTCACTGCAGAGACAGCAATTTACAGACATAGATACAGGTGTCATAATAGAGACAGCAACAGACGGAGGTGAACATGTCGATGTAGAGACATCAGGAGTTTTTGTGTGTGGGGGGGGGGGGGTGGAGGGGGGCACAGCAGAGACACCAGAAGACGGAGGTCGAGTCTTCACAGCACACACAACAGGAGACAGGGATAGAGATGTGACAAAGACAACGAGGACGAAGATTTCACAGCAGAGGCAACAAGAAAGAGAGAGACAGAGACACGACAGATAGACAGACAGTCAGACGGACTGGCAGGCAGACATTTAACAGATTGAGAAAATAAATACCATGCATTTAATTCACTGGACAGTAAACTTGGAGGCAGAGTGACACAGAGAGAATGTGTGTATAATTATGTAAGTGTACATTACTATGTGTGTAAGTTAAGTGAGAATAAGTATAGGTAAGTATATATAAAATGTGTTCGTATGGACAAGCGTGTATGTAATATTATGTATAAGTGTGCGTGTGTGTGAGAGAGAAAGAGGGAGGGGGTTGGGAGGGAGGAATCACCATCAATTCATATACCGTGGTACCGGTAAAATGAGTAAATAATGCCTTTGTTTCTATTAAAATTATAGCATTACTGCACTAACTTAATAAGACCTCCAACAGCAAAAGTTTTCTTTATATTTCTTACCTTTATGGGGGCGGGGGGGGGGGGGGTGTATCATTCATGATTATAATATTAATATAAATTACTACGGATAGTGCTGTAATGCAACAGTCAGGCAGGAGGCTACACAGGAAGCATGACCAACTGCGCAGTATTTTCCCGTGATAAACATTTGTTATAATTATTTTAAGCTCGTTTTATCATCCAAAATCCAGCATATTGAGGTATTGGATTAAATGTTAGTTTACAAAAAAAGCAATACAAACATGTTTTTTGCTGTAAAAACCAAATAGCTGTGTATTTTCACATTGCGTGGTTCATTTCAAACTTTTTTCTCCCCCACGTAAAATCTGGTCAGGCCGGGTTAGCATGTATTAGATATAACTGGAGCGTCGCGACTGTTTTTAATTCATCCCTAGGCATCGACCAGAGCTTGACATAAGTGTCATGCCCATGAATTATCCGGCGCGGGGTGGGAGGGGGGGAGGGGGGAGGGTGGATGACCGCATGCAGGAATTTGTCCTTGGAGCTAGGCGGGGGCGCGGGTTTTGCCCGCTACATGTGAAAGCATTCATTGAAAAGCATACCCGATTCACACACATCAGAATTCATTTCTAATAGCAAAATAGTTTTTGGTGAAAACAAACTTCTAGGAATGGACACCAACATTAAGTTACTATTCCAGAAAGAAACAAAATCAGGTGAAATTGATAAGATTCAAATCCAAATGCTAGATATATAAATACAGCAAAGGGTTACAATGAGTAAAAAAAAAAAAAAACCTTCAAATTCTCAAATAGGTCTTGTTTAAACCAGTTTGACTGATGGTGATACAGGCAGAGAAACAGAGGAGACAAGAGAGAGAGAGAAAGGGAGAAAGAGCAAGAGAGAGAGAGACACACATACACAGACAGGGAGAGCCAGAGAGAGAGAAGAGAGAGCGAGACAGAAACAGACAGAGATATAGAGAGTCAGGGACAATCAGAGAGAGAGAGAGAGAGAGAGAGCGAGCAAGAGAAGAAAAAGACAGACAGAGAGAGACAGAGATAGATGGATAGAGAGAGAGGGAGCAAACAACTGCAATTAGTTAATTTTCAGTAACATGTGAAATAGCATATTTCTTGATATCATATCATTCTACAGAGAGTACGCAGAAGATCGGGAAATCATAATATCCCTAACATGTTATTAGACTGCCCAGCATTGCAATGAAGCTTTACAAAATTAATAGTTTCATACCAGTATTATATCACTGCCATGAACTTTGATCCACCATCCTGAACTGAAGTGTGAGGCGATTTGAAACACTATGAGCACTTAGAAGCTGTAAGAATCAGTCTGTAAAATTTTCATTCCCCGCATACCCTAACCCTAACATACGGTCGCCAGTTCCTATGTGCATGCTACTATCGTGGATCAACCGTGACCCAAACTCAGAATATAGAAAAAAAAAATAACGAACCTTCCTATTCTACTATCATGGGTCACAACTGACCCAAACTTGGAATAAAACGAAATTAACGATTTTTTTTTAATCTGCGATTGTGGATCCAAACAGATCCAGCGCTGCCAAAGCATTATAATCAAGCTATGATATAAGTGTCAGTATCTTTTAAATCTTGGTTTTCACAGTATTACAAACACAGCTTTTCAGTGTGTGCCACCTGTAATAGACAAAATCTAAAGAAAGCCAACTTAAAAGAGAAATATTTAACGAAATGAATTTCTGCTTTTGATTCTCACTCACCCAGCCTTTAAGAATACAAGCAATTTCTTATCATGACTATTACCATCATCATTATTACCATTTCTACTGCTACTATACAACGCCATCATTGTCACTGTGGGCATCATGTCCCTCTCTTACTCTATTATTGTACAACCTTCCTTATAGGAGTCAACTGACCACACTTGCTGCGAACAAAACAATAATATATTTTTTCGTTGTTTATTTTCTTTTATTTACTATTGCATACGTTACATTTCCAACATTTTGTTCAGAAAGGAGAAGGGAGCAGGTGGAGAGGACGAACGTTTAGGCAGGACATTGAATGAAACGGCACTATGGATGACGTAAGCGTGCTGGACATCGGGGTTGAAGCACTAAGCTTGAATTCGGAAGAAAGTTTGAGTGCATCGTGTTATACAACGGACACGACACGCGGGCTCACTAGTAACCGTTGGCTATTTTTGTGCCGTGCATGCCCATGAGAGCACTTACCCTTGACCAGCCTAAGGACAAGTATCTTTTCTGACCAGATGACTAGGGGATTTTATGAAACAGAGAGGTGGGGTAGAGATTGAGGGAGGTAAAGGACCAATGACAAAATTGGGTGAACTCATTGATGAGGAAGAGGGTAGCAGGAAAAGAGGGGTATGAGAGAGAAAGAGAGAGATCGGTGCACCTTTTAACAGGTTTGGTGGGCTGATCGATGACCAAATTGATTTATTTCAATTGTACCTGGAAACGGAGGAAGGCAAAGTGTCGTATATGAGTTTTGACCACAGAATCTCCGGTTAACAAAAGATGTTCTGTTTGAAACTGAGTCTGACTCTCAGGACGGTGTTGAGGGGCCATCATTTCAGGAATTGGTTCACCATGGCGTAGAAAAACCAACAGCAAGAACCAGCTTTGCGTCACATCATAAGAAAGAGACTACTGTCCCAGACATTTATATTAAGACTGCTGGATCCAGATTGTCACTGCAGCCACATACGGGAAATCGAACTCAGCACCACAACATATTCTGGATACCACCATTAAAAGTCCCCGAGACCGCATCTGTACTGTGGTCAACCTAACATGTTTTACTTCTTATTATGACAATTCTGTGTTGGCGACCTTAGTTACATGCACCAGTGTTGAAGGAAGGAGGGAACGGGAGCAAAGTGAATAAGTTCCGATCATTGACATGATGGCTTCCCTGGTGCCCCGAATCAGAACTTGCAAAGTACGACCATCTTCTCTGATGCAGACTTAGTTCAGTCGTGACAGATTGACGACGCTGTCATATAGTGTGGTGTTTGGGGCAAAAAGAAACGCTCTGCATATGCACGCAGTACTAAGGACACATTTGCACCGATAAAAGAAATTTGGGACAGATTCATCAAAACACCAATGTAGAGGAACATTCTTGGCGTATGGCCCAAAGCGCACTGTCGATGAGCAACTCTTACCATGGAGATAAGGGCGATCCTTTTGGGAGTGCAGGCCATATAAATCTGACATAAACAGCCCACAACTACTATCTGTTTGTGATTCAGAAACAGCTTATCTCGTTATTGTGAAGCGTTACCTTGGAATGCTAACTAGAAAGTGGGAAATCAACCCAGGAGGGAACATTGCATTTGATCTGGCGTCTCTCATTGCAAAGACAGTTGGAAACATTGCTGACGGTATTTTCTTTTACTCATGGGACCCTTGAAGAGCATTTCTTGAAGTTTGGAAAAACCCTTGTGGGCAGAGTACGTAGGAACAAGTCTTTCATCCGGCTGAATTCCCCAGTAAGAAGGCACCCTCTAAAGGAGAATCATTCTTGGCTTTCAAAAAAAGGTTGGCCTTGCCTATCCATTAAGTCTGGATCAAAGAAAAATGTTATCCTCTAAGACATGCGCAGTGATTCTGACTTTACAATTATTTTTTTTTTAAATGGAAATTTTACACTGTTTAATGCTACAATCACATTATTCATGGACCGTCTCGCACATGAACCAAGCATAAAGATAAAGAGAATGTCAAGAAGATATCCTATTATTAGACATAGCCTCGGCAGCAGCCATTCGGTAAAAATTCCCCACTGACCTAAGATTAGCAACTGGGAAACGTATTGAATCCAGATTGCAACGGTTGCACGTAAGAAAGCGCCCAATGCAAAAAAAACTTTATCTGAGAGGCGAAGACTGTGATCCAGGAAGGTGCTATTCACATAGACCTAAAGGAAGGAAAGCCAGTTCAGCTGGGAACTTCACAACTACAGGAGGAACTAGGAAAGGGGGCACAAAGAGGAGAGGATATTCACACTGCCTGTGGATGAATGATAGAAAAACATGGTACCATTGAAATAGGTGCCAGAAATATGTTTTCTCATAACTTCTGTGGATTTTTCTGTGCTCATTGTACTATGCAGAATGAAAGATGGCGTTACTGATTTTTTAGAAACTCCCATACATACACAGAGACTAAAGTGAATCCACGAATTTCTTTTACATGTATAATGTTTCAATTTACATATTATTGCCACAGTACAGCATTTTTCTTTCCACTTGATTGTCATGGCTACAGTTGCCGGGGCCCTCTGTAACAGTTGATGCAGATTTCAGCACGTTATGATAGGGAGAGTCAGATGAACTGATCGTCTACCCCTTAAAACGAAACTGTCTCGAACTGTTGTAGAAATAAATAACAGGATCCGATGAACACTTAATACTAGCGTTTAATGACTGTAAACAAGAGCTGATATCCACAAGTTACTCACAGCTAGCCGGGAAAGCACTTATACTTCTAATTACGGCTGGATTTGCACACACCCACTCGCTCGCCTAGCGTCCTTATATATACATTCTGTCCGAACATTCAAGAAGTGGCTGGATTTCCTAACTAGCTCTATACAACTCCAGAACACACGAGATACATACTGATCGTCCAGTCACACACGAACACGTCAATAAATTGCATCACTCCAAGGCCAACCTAGAGTAAACAAGACATAACACGAATGCTTGAGTACATTCTCGATTGACCCAGATCTACATCTTCAATAACCCCAACACAGGTCAAGCCGTGAGACATCAAAGCAAAACCACGGACTATTAAGGGGAGGGGGGAAGAAAGGTCGCCGAGTGCGACTCACAATACAGGGGTGAGAAAATATAGATCGCCCAAAATTTAATAGTGGGACGCCACACCCTCGATGGCAGAAAGCGATGTGGAAAATCATATGGCTATATGACGGGTCTGGGCCAGACCTGACCCACGATAGTAGAATGCGTGAAGACAAAAACACTAGTCAATGGTCAGTTTCCTGCTGACTTATGTTAGCCAATGACCCGATGACATTTTAATTCATATGTTGGAAGAAAACATCAAATTTCAGTGAGCAGATCCACATGGTTGATTAATTACAGAATTAAAAACCAACCCCCGTGGGTCAATATGACCCACGATAGTAGATTAGGTTAAGATTTTTTTTTTATTCCCTTATCTAGTATTTTCTTGTAAATTCGGCAACTGGCCGTTCTCGGAGTAATTCATAATAATGCATCTTGTTAGTTAATAAAACATAAACTCTCCTTCAAATATTTTGTTTCTTTATTTGTATTTCATGAATTGCATGGGGATTTATTCATCACCATTACTTCTTCCTCCTTTCTTTAATCAAGCACGATATTGATGAGCTATAATGATGGCCGAGACTGCACTTTTATCACAATTTTCAAGGGACATAACCAATGTTCCCTCTAATTCTTTTAAACCACTGAGCGGAACTTTTGATGCTTTGAGCAAAAATAGTTCACATTCAAAGCTCGTGGCCGACATTCAAACTTTTGTGCAACATTGTTGATGTGCTCGATGACATTCGGATGTGTGCTGCACCAACACAGCGTCTACACAGCCGCCCACCCACGCAGCGTAGAGGAAAAGTTGGACATCCAATTTTTCACACCCCCTGAAATATCGCACCCCCAACCACGCAACAAAATCTTATTTGAACGCCTAGCCTAACTGACTAAAATAAAAAAAAACTGACAATAATTACAGTATTAAAGATATGAACTCGATAAGATCCGACAATATCCTCCACATTCGTGCCTTGTACTATATCATAATATTACGTATATTATTATTTGAAAATCATTGATAACCCGATGGACCTTTAATGATCATGGTCAACAAGGCAAACTACAGTCCCTTTGGTGTGGGCGTGATTCGAATCACATGCGCTGATTCGAATCAGTCACTGAATGAGTCAGCCGGCGCATTAGTGCCCAGTTAGACAGGATAAGCCAAGACATGTTTACCCGAGCCTAACCGTATCGTCTCTCTTCGGGTGGTATGTACCGGCATTATGCTGTCCCTCTGTCCTGCGGTTCGACGGCTTGTGCTGTGTAATTGAATAATTTGACATCATAACCCCGGCACGGTACGGCTTGAGTGGAAATGATCATGTCATGGAGGTACTATTAAACTGGAGTCCGCACAGCCCTCTTCGCTTGCCCCGCGAGCCGCGAACAATTGAAACCCCAAGATGGCGGAACAAGTAGGGCAAGGCACGGCAGCGCAAGGCCGCCCCGTACAGTATTGTACATGTAATAGATAGGGCCTAGCCAGCGCTGTTCTGTCTATCTTTTCACGGATGTGATAAAAATTAAAAGATGACAAGCAGAAATAATAACATTTATTTTATTTACGGATTATCATATATTATTTAAGTGTTTGATAATAAATAAATCTATGATTTATGCTGTTTTTATATTATGTTATTTTTATTGATTGGTCAATCGTTTGGAAGTAAAATTACAAGTAAAACTAGGGAAGGGAGCTATGTAGTACTCTTTTTACCGCATGTTATTTTAGCTCATGACGAGTCATGTTAAAAAAAAAATCACTGTGCGGACAGAGGAAACTTTACAAGTCAGTTTCTCTCAGATAACCAACAGTAAGAGGGTGTTCATAAGAATTATTAAAAAACACAACAAAAAAAAACATGCTAAAGAACTGAGGGAAAGTTGGTTTTGCCATAGACCCATTAAGATCCAGGCAGCTGGTGCATGTGTGTGTGTGAGAGAGAGAGAGGAAAAGTCATAATAATAAATCATAGGCCTAGATGTAGTAAATGATCTGAATAGCCAAGAAGAAAAACATCTTAAACCACAAGCTTGGTTGTACTCACTTGTTAGATTCGATTTATGCTTCCTCCATTGTTGTCAGTCATGCTAACAGGTCTTTCAGGACTGCCATTACTACATAAATATTGTGCACTCCAGAATGTCAAATGGCTGTGAGCTTACTCCAAATTGTCAGTACAATGTTAAGAGTCATGTTAACACTGGTCTTTCACCACCATAAACTGATAAAGGTATGTAGTCCAGGATGTCAAATAGGGCTGTGTTGTTCCTACGAGTGAATAACAGCCATCGCCACTAGAGTCTTTCAGGACTGATTCACACCATAATATTATGTACAAGTCTTATTGTAAAATCCTTTACTTGAGCTGTATTAATGCAGCAGTAAAGGGTCAGAAGAGCCATCAACAGAGATTTACGTTGGAGAACTGTGTATCAGTAATGCATGTATATCATGAAAACTTCTCATTGATGTAAACTTTTTTCATTATTATGTGGTGTCACCAAGTTGTAGAAAAGGAATGAATACAGAATAGACGTACATATATATACATTTTCAATCCGGGGTCCATGGAAATTTGAGATATACTATATATGGAGGAAAAGGATTGTTTTGCTCAATTTGTGACGTTCTGATCCGCGGTTCTTGTGAACAAATCGTTCATTATAGAGCCTTCCATGATGTGTTAAAATTATATTGCAGAATAGTCCGCATATTTCTTTGATGATCTGGGAGACATGGTCGTCTTCTGTCTCAATGCAGTGGCGCTCCATACAGTGCTTGCCAAGCTCAAGAAATACTGAGCTGCCAAGGGACTCCAGGACTTCGATGGTCACCAGCCGTGTAGTCACTGGTGAAACAGAAGCTAACGGGCCTTCCCTAGCAGTGACCAAAAGCCGTCGTAATGATCGATCTGCAGCTTTAACCACACGTAAAGTGTCCCTGCTGGCATACTGTAACAGGGTGATAGTTTGGCAAGGTATAACTAGTAGTTATAATAATATTGTGCCTATAACTAGCGTGGGAAGATAGTTAACGGCGGGGAGACAGAGTCATTGTAGGCCAGAGGGGGAAAGTAGCCGAGGCAACTGAAGCGCTTTGACACCCGAAAAGGGTAGTGTTTACTTGACCGCCGTACTTGTCGATCAGATCACCTGGGAATTGCTTGGGGGGTAGAGCTGTTTCAATAGTATTTGACGTGGAGTCGACGGGGGTGGCTATTAGGATAACTAATGTACACTCGGTGAGCGTCTTGGGACGCTACCTGACTGGGTATAAATCCCCGAACGCTCCTTCCAACTTCAGACCGCTGAGAGCACTCATCAGCTTCGTGCCGAAGAGGAGACCACAACCGCAACTGTAACTTTGTACTAGTCTTGTGAGTGGGGAAGGTCAGGGAACCCGCAAACATCCTTTGTCAGAGCGTGGTATCTTTGGTATCTTGTCGGCATTTGGGCTGTTGCTGAGTGGTAAGTTAATTGTACGATGTATGTGTATTTTACTTAATGTTCATGATTGTAGAACCTAAATCTAGTGGGTTTACTTTGGTATAACTACTGCCTCTGAGAGAGTCACGGAAACGCCGTTATATATATGTTACGAAACCTTATAGGATGGGATCCGTTAGAGAGAGCGTTATTCTTCGTGGGGAACGTGTAAATATCATTAAAACTGTATTGATCGTTTATTCTATTGCCTATATGGGAGCCTATGGAGTATGGGAGCTGCAGCCTGACTTATAACAGTGTCAGCGGTTAAAAGTGTTAATGATGAATATCCGTCATGGAGTAAGTATGGAAGTCATGCCTTCCAGCAGTAGATTAGGACTTTGCGATTGTTTTTCTACAGAGGAGGAAGAACAACACCTTCTTGGCTTCTCAACTTCTTGTACTTTGATTAACGACATCGTGGCTTCTTGGCTTCCCGACCTATTGGTACCTGCCGATACCTGTTGATCTAACTGCGCAGTCAAGCCAGGGTAGAGAGGAAGAACCAGTGCCCAGATAGCGCCATACACCCCTAAAGGAGAGGTTTCCTTATGCTGAATGTTCCCATGTGTTTTATAAAATGTGCTAGAGATTGAATATTACGAAGCCATTTAATTAGCATGTACTGATTTGCATCAACTTCATTCCATCGAAATTCACATGAAATTGTATGACCTATGTTCCTATTATTATTGAATGAATTAATAATTATTGTATATATGTAAGCAATACAGATATCGTTTGTTATAACTTATAGAAGAGAGATAGTCGATTATTTAGTGTGTTTGTGCCGTGCCCATCACGGCTGGTGTCAGAAGAAAGTTAGTGAGAGAAAGTGGAAACATCACAATGGTGTCAGAAGTGGGATCCTGCTAGTAAATAACATTTAATTTTGATCTGGGTCGTGTCAAGGGGCTATTGTGTGATTGTGTGGACAGGTCATCTGCCCTGAGGCGAGTGAGAGAGATTGACATTTACTACCTGAGACATGCTCTGATTTTACCTGTGTTCAATTTTATCTTTTGTCACAGAGAAAATTGTTGTTTGCTATTGCAGGAATATTGTTGTTAACTTCACAGTTACGATCCACGCTTTATTGTTAGCTTTGTTACAGGTCAATTGCTGATGGACTATCTGGGCGCACTGAAGCTTGCCAGACAAGAAGGCATTAGTGATGAGGAATTCAAAATTAGGTGGGACGAAGAGAAAGCCCAAAACCGAGAACAAAGGGCGATCGAACGAGAAGAAAAGGAGAAGGAAAGACAATTTGAAAGGGAGAGAATGGAATACGAACGGGAACTAGCCAAAAACGGGTGTCACAATGGTAAAGGGAGTGGAAAATCTGCTGCCCCGAAGGTACCCAAAATTGCCATTTTTGATGACTCGCGCGAGGATCTCGACTCGTATTTGAAAAGATTTGAAAGACTCGCGCAGGCAAATGATTGGGAAGAAGACACCTGGGCAGACATGTTAGGGGCATTGTTAACTGGCAGGGCGTTAGATGTTTATTCCGGTCTCAGCGATGAAGACAGTAGGGATTACGAGAAGGTAAAGAAGGTGTTGTTCAAGAAGTATCACCTCACGGCAGAGGGTTATAGGCGTAAGTTTAGGGAGAGTCGTCTAGATAAGGACGAAACTTATACGCAGCTGTCCGTGAGATTGCAGAGATATTTTGAGAGGTGGGTAGACCTCTCAGAGGCAGAGAGAACTATGGAAGGGATTACGGATCTGTTAGTCAGGGAGCAGATGTTGAAGATTGTCGACTGTAATCTTTCCATATATTTGAAAGAGAGGGACCCCAAGTCCGTGCATGAGTTAGTTGAGATGGCGGACTTATATAGTGAGGCTCATCAGTCGAAGCGAGGGCTGGAGCAACAGGGGAAGTCAGGTAAGAGGGTTGAGGAGAGCAGAAGTAAGGGTTTAGGAGTGAGTAAACCGGTATGCTTCAACTGTGGCTCTCCCAATCACCTGAGTAGGCAGTGTGACCAGGGCAGGACGAAGAAGGGTGCTGCTGCCACTGTCGAGGACAACCGAGGTAAGTCCCAGCGTGAGAGTGGGCGTGGTTGTTTTGTGTGCGGGTCACTTCTCCATATTGCGAGATTCTGTAGGAAGAGACAGAAAGAGACGACCGCAGTCGTACTAACCGGCGATGAGGAAGCCGATGACAGTCAGTGGGAGTCATCGGGCAGGGCGAATACTCAACCAGGGGCTGAGCAGAGTGTTGGGCCACAGACCTTCATTTCTTGGGAGACGGAAGGTAAGAGTATTGAGTTAGAAGGTTCGACAGAACATGAGCCCGGAGACGATGTTCCGGAGAATGATTTATCCGCTCCATTTTTGGAGAAGGGGAGGATAGGGGATAAAGAGATTACTATCCTTCGTGACACGGGATGCACGTGTGCGATTATAAAAAGGGACAAACTGCCTCCTAACAGCTTAACTGGGAAGAACAGGAGTTATGTCCTGATGGACGGGACGAGAAGGTCTGCTCCTGTCGCGGAAATGTGGGTAGAAACCCCATTTTATACTGGGCTTCTCAAAGCGCTAGTAGTGGAAGACCCAGTGGCCGATTTGATTATAGGAAACATAAAGGGGGCGTCTCTTGAGAAGATAAGTGTGGTACTCACGCGATCTCGCAAGGTGGAGATTGACAAGGAAGAGCATGAGTGTGAGAATGCGAGTGCGAAAGTGAGTCAGACCACAGATAATGAGGAGGCCAAGGGCAACTCAACGGAGGAGGTAAGGGTAGGGGCCAAGATAGGGGAACTCACACCAGGTGAGATAGCCCGGGCCCAGAGAGAGGACGAAACTTTGAAAGTTTTAAGGGAGAGAGCCACGTTGGAGCAATCGGCTGAGGTAGGTACTCACATAAAGGAGAGTAAGGGAATTTACTATCGGGTAAAGAAGGCCGGGGCTGGACGTGCTGATGTGGAGCAGTTGTTGGTACCTAAGCAGTACCGAAGTGAGCTGATGAAGATAGCTCACGAAGGAGTGTTCGGGGGACACTTAGGAATTTCGCGCACACAGGACAGAATAATGCAGTCGTTCTTTTGGCCTGGGATAGGTGCGGACGTAGGTCGTTTCTGTCGATCGTGTGACGCGTGTCAAAGGACATCCAACAAAGGTAGGGTGACAAAGGTACCCCTAGTGCCGACACCCCTGATCGACACGCCCTTTTCGCGCGTCGCCATAGATTTGGTTGGTCCACTTCCGCGTACGGAACATGGGAGATCGCGTTATATTTTGACGCTAGTAGATTATGCCACGCGTTTCCCGGATGCCGTAGCCTTAAGGGGGATATCAGCTGAGCAGGTCAGTGAAGCGTTAATGGAAATATTTTCTCGGTTAGGCATACCAAAGGAAATAGTTTCAGATAGGGGATCACAGTTTACCGGTGAGCTGATGAGAGAGGTCAGTGCACTTCTCAAAACGAAACAGATATTCTGCTCGCCCTACCACGCGATGGCCAATGGTCTGTGTGAAAGATTTAACGGAGTGCTGAAGAATATGCTTCGCCGAGTAGCTCATGACAGACCCAAGGACTGGGACAGAATGTTGGGTCCACTGCTGTTCGCGTATCGCGAAACCCCACAGGCCAGTACAGGTTTTTCGCCGTTTGAACTAGTGTTCGGTCACCCTGTGAGAGGACCACTTGCAATACTGAAGAATCTGTGGACTGGGGAAGCGGAGTCAGAAACGAGGTCATCGTACGAATACGTGGTAGATATGAGGGAACGATTGGAGGATGCCATGAAAGTCGTAGCCGAGAACAGCAGCGTCGAAAAACACAGGCAGAAGGAATACTACGATAGGGGGGCCAAACAGAGGAAATTCCAAGTGGGCGATTCCGTCCTCATACTTCTCCCAAGTGACGGATCGAAACTACAGATGACTTGGAAAGGGCCTTACAAAGTAGAAGAGCAGAGAGGGTCAGTGAACTACATGGTGAACGTCAAGGGGAAGAGACGATTGTATCACGCGAATATGCTGAAGAAGTATATTGAGAGGGAAGACGAACAGGAAAACACAGAGGCAATAGCTGCAGCTATAATTGACGAGACCGATGGAGGAGAGGAAGCGACTTCGATGCCTCTGGAGACAGTCATGCCTAGGCTAGAACAGACCGAAACCTACAGGGATGTACAGTTAGGGGACACGCTAGATCAGGATCAGAGAGAACAGATGCAAGAGCTCATGGAAGAATACAAAGATATATTTACCGATGTACCGGGGCTCACTGACCTGATCAAGCACAAAATCCCATTGCTAGATCAAAAACCTGTGAAGGTAAGACCCTACCAACTACCGTACTCAACTAGAGAAGCTGTCAAGGCTGAGGTAGGCAAGATGCTTGCGGCCAGAATCATCGAACCGTCCGAGTCCCCGTACAATAGTCCAATTGTATTAGTTAAGAAGCCCGATGGTCAACATCGTTTCTGCAACGACTACAGGCGGCTAAATGTTGTGACTGCCGATGACGCCGAACCGATGCCTGAGGTAGAAGCCATTATTTCCAATCTAGCGGAGGCAAAATATTTCACCAAGCTGGACTTGACAAAGGGCTTTTATCAAGTTCCGATGGCCGAGGAAGATAAACACCTGACGGCGTTCGCCACACCGTTTGGGCTATACCAGTACAGGGTCATGCCGTTCGGGTTGAAGGGATCCCCCGCCACATTTAACAGGCTCATGAGGAAAGTATTAAAAGATGCTGGCGAAGGGGTAGATGCATTTGTAGACGACTGTCTTATACACAGTGCAAATTGGCCTGACCACTTGGAACGTTGTCAGAATGTCTTCGAGCGACTGAGACGGGCAAATTTAAAAGCTAGACCTACCAAGACGCTAATAGGGATGACAGAAGTCGAGTACTTAGGCCATAAGCTGGGACAGGGGACTGTAAGACCGCAGGAGAGTAAGGTGCGAGCCATTGTCGACTGTGACCGACCGACGACCAAGACACAAGTGAGGAGTTTCCTGGGGCTAACGGGGTACTATCGGAAGTTTGTACCAAATTACAGTGCAATCTCGGCGCCGTTGTCAGACCTCACAAAGAAGTCCCAGGGCACAAAGTTCGCGTGGGGACACGCGCAGGAGAACGCGTTCAATGCCCTAAAAATTTGTTTGAGTTCCGAGCCGATACTACGGATGCCAGACTGGAACAAGGAACTGATTCTCCAGACAGACGCATCTAACCTTGGAGTGAGTGGCTGCCTACTTCAAGAAGACGAGGGTACGAAGTATCCAGTTGTATATGTTAGCAGAAAGTTGAAACCCGCGGAGAAGAACTGCTCAACAATTGAAAAGGAATGCCTGGCCATAGTTTTCGCCGTTAGTAAGTTGCAGGCGTATCTGTATGGGAGAAACTTCGTGTTAGAGACGGACCACCGACCTCTAACTTGGATGCGAACTAAAGACCAGAAGAACGCGAGGGTAACTAGATGGAACCTGGCGCTGCAACCATATAACTTTCGAGTCAGCAACATCAGGGGGCGAGACGCTCTATGGGCCGACACTCTATCTAGATTACCAGTAGATTAATAATTTTATTAGCCGATTTTGCCAGGGAAAATCGACTTAAGTGGGGGCGATTGTAACAGGGTGATAGTTTGGCAAGGTATAACTAGTAGTTATAATAATATTGTGCCTATAACTAGCGTGGGAAGATAGTTAACGGCGGGGAGACAGAGTCATTGTAGGCCAGAGGGGGAAAGTAGCCGAGGCAACTGAAGCGCTTTGACACCCGAAAAGGGTAGTGTTTACTTGACCGCCGTACTTGTCGATCAGATCACCTGGGAATTGCTTGGGGGGTAGAGCTGTTTCAATAGTATTTGACGTGGAGTCGACGGGGGTGGCTATTAGGATAACTAATGTACACTCGGTGAGCGTCTTGGGACGCTACCTGACTGGGTATAAATCCCCGAACGCTCCTTCCAACTTCAGACCGCTGAGAGCACTCATCAGCTTCGTGCCGAAGAGGAGACCACAACCGCAACTGTAACTTTGTACTAGTCTTGTGAGTGGGGAAGGTCAGGGAACCCGCAAACATCCTTTGTCAGAGCGTGGTATCTTTGGTATCTTGTCGGCATTTGGGCTGTTGCTGAGTGGTAAGTTAATTGTACGATGTATGTGTATTTTACTTAATGTTCATGATTGTAGAACCTAAATCTAGTGGGTTTACTTTGGTATAACTACTGCCTCTGAGAGAGTCACGGAAACGCCGTTATATATATGTTACGAAACCTTATAGGATGGGATCCGTTAGAGAGAGCGTTATTCTTCGTGGGGAACGTGTAAATATCATTAAAACTGTATTGATCGTTTATTCTATTGCCTATATGGGAGCCTATGGAGTATGGGAGCTGCAGCCTGACTTATAACAGTGTCAGCGGTTAAAAGTGTTAATGATGAATATCCGTCATGGAGTAAGTATGGAAGTCATGCCTTCCAGCAGTAGATTAGGACTTTGCGATTGTTTTTCTACAGAGGAGGAAGAACAACACCTTCTTGGCTTCTCAACTTCTTGTACTTTGATTAACGACATCGTGGCTTCTTGGCTTCCCGACCTATTGGTACCTGCCGATACCTGTTGATCTAACTGCGCAGTCAAGCCAGGGTAGAGAGGAAGAACCAGTGCCCAGATAGCGCCATACACCCCTAAAGGAGAGGTTTCCTTATGCTGAATGTTCCCATGTGTTTTATAAAATGTGCTAGAGATTGAATATTACGAAGCCATTTAATTAGCATGTACTGATTTGCATCAACTTCATTCCATCGAAATTCACATGAAATTGTATGACCTATGTTCCTATTATTATTGAATGAATTAATAATTATTGTATATATGTAAGCAATACAGATATCGTTTGTTATAACTTATAGAAGAGAGATAGTCGATTATTTAGTGTGTTTGTGCCGTGCCCATCACGGCTGGTGTCAGAAGAAAGTTAGTGAGAGAAAGTGGAAACATCACACATACATTAGTCCACCATTGTCAATACTCCGAGTGAAAACTGCTGCTGTGCCAAGTTTATCTTTGTCAGTCAGAAAACTCTGACACTCGGAGCACCGAATTTTCCGTGCCATCTTCCTGCAAATAAATCCGGCAATGTAGTGCAAGACATGATCATGGTACACTCCAGGACTCATCAGCATTTCGCTGAACTCAGGGTCATGACTGGCATTGCTGGCTGAAGCTTGTCCCTCATTTGGCAATGGCAGAGGTGCAGAGTCTTCTGGGGTGGAATCAGCAAACAAAGTGTTGTTCACTTCTGGCAATGTGCTGCAATTAGCTCGCTGAGAGGCTGCTACCCCGTTCCTCAGTAAAAGAGCCCTGAGGGCCCACTGAAACTGCAGAGCATTGGGATTGTTGTTGCAACCTCCTCTTCTTCTGATTTTACTGAACAAAGTTTCCAGGTGATCCTGGGACAACCTGTAAGTCAGAAAAAACTTGTAACCCGAGGAGAAGAGAAGTTTCTCTGCGATGGTGATGATGGATGTCATGGTCACTATGAAGCCTAGGAATCCAGTTTTCCTTTTACCACTGAGAAATGATTTACCTTGTACATCAGTTAGGCCTCGGATGTAGGCACATCCATCCTGCACCATTCTTGACTTTGCAGCAAAGTTACTTTTATTTAGAGGGCTCTTTAGGCCTTTTGCGAGACAACTGCTGGAGTTGGTCAAGTCAAAAATGGAGTCGAACCACCTGATGAACTGACAGGTGGCTTCACTGCCAGAAAACTGTGGCAGTTTAACCACATCTCTGGGGTAATCTATGGCACTGGCCACAGATGAGCTCAAGGTCTGTGAAGCTAAGCTCACTTTCATTTTGTTTTTGGCGAAGTCAATATGCCTGCCTCTCAACTTGTTGGCAAGATACAGGGTGTTGCTGGACTGCAGTTTGTGTAACTCCACAATGTATTGCCACCTGATCTCCTGCTGGCCACATTTCAAAACCCTTAGGTCCGCAAGGCAATTTCGAATGTTTTTGAGGAGGTGGGCAGCGTCAAGCACAAAATGAACTTTCCTTAACGGGTCACTTGGATGTTGAAATGATGTCACCATATTGGGTTCAGTCATTCTGCAACCTAGTTGTTGGGCAGTGGACTGGTTGGCATAGGCCCCATCACAGACGACAGCATGGACATTGAACCCAGCATCTGTCATCAATGACACACCATGTCTTATGATCTGGGCTTGTTGGCTGGCAGAAATCTTGTCGATGAGAAAATAGCCGATGGGTTGCTTAAAGCTCTTTTTGAGACCAACGACCAGCAATACAAGGGCCTCTGTAGCAAGAGTGTCAGCAGCAGCAGTTTGAATATACCCATAGTTAATGAAGCCAGCATATGTCTACAACTTCTTGTCATACACCATTTCTTTTCTGATGCTCATTGAATCGAACATGATGGCGACATCTTTCATATCCTGCTCCAGCAGACACTTGCTTTTTAGGTACTCCACTACACTGGCGAGAAAACCAGGCTGAACACTGTTTGATGAAGCCCATCTTCTGATGGAATCTGGGTGAGGAAGATGTAGATACTTCCTGACATACTCATAGGCAGCAGCACTGTAGAAGTGCAGTGTTACCGCAAAAACCTTCAGGTCATCTGAATATCGATGTCCTTGCTTGGAGTTGCCCTGAGCCTGCAGCTCATTCTCAATAAGTGTAAATGTTTCCTCACTGAAATTGTCCTTCAGGAGACTGACTTCTTCATCATGCAACCACCTTTGCTTTGAAATATCCTCCAGTAAGTTGGAGATGCGAGATTCCCTGCGTTTCAGTTTTGCATTGACGTTCTTCAGATCTTGTGTTTAGTCGCGTAGTTTTGACTCAACGTTGGCCAGTTTCTTCTTTGTTCTCTCCAAATCTGCTTCCACAGAAGGGCAACAGTAGTTGTGATCCAAAAAAGAAACCTTTGTAGGGACGCTTTCACAACTCGACATGGTGGAGCTAGAAGGTGGTCCTCTTTTCTTAGGAGATGGCCGCTTTCTGACAGGCTGACACTGCTTTAGGGCAGGATAGTGGGGAAACACAGAGGGCACAGCTGAGCTTGAGAGTGTCTTATGATCCAAGCCAAAATTAAAGTCGGATGGCAGAAAATGTGCACTGCACACCTTGTCAAATTGGGTGGGTACCCAGGGTTTCCCATCGGGTGTCTGTCTGCTGATGCGACTGACCCACAGTTTCATACGTTCAGGGCCCTTCCGAGGGAATCTGGAGGTTAAAAAAAAAAAGCAACAAAGTTTTTAAAAAAATCAAAATAACTGATTTGAAAACAAATAGTGGCATCTGATAAACAAATATAGCACTTAAATCTGCTTTTCCCCCAAACACATGAGAAATCAAAAATATGTCAGAACAATTAAAACTAAAAATAGAGTTAGCCCTGCAGCTACCTGTGTCTGAAAGGGAAGGTAGAAAGAAAAAGTGTGTGTGTGGTGTGGTGATGAAGAGCAACCCACAAAAATAAGGCAAAATACCAGCATGAGGATGAGAAAGAGTGGGAAGACAAAGAATTAGAAAAAAGGAGAATGGGAAGGTTGTAAGTTGTTTATCAGATATCTATTTTGATATTGGTCGCACAGAGAGCATGCAGTGATGACACTTACATGCAGGTGACTGCATGACCAGCAGCTTGTGACTGCACCACCAATAGGTGACCGCACAGACATGCAGTTGATGCTTAGACATGAAAAGTGTTCTGACTAGCACAGATTAACTGAGAGAGAATTTGGAAGGACTTCCGAATGTGTTCCATAGCCCGAGTGAAAACAATACATAGCTACCCCGGCGGCTTCCCCTGATATGTCAATCTGACTAGACCCTCACATCGTTACATATCAATCTGACAATGCCTATGCACTTGTCGAGCTAAGGAACGCATTCGGAAGTCCTCCCCATTGTTTACTTCTTCTGGACATTTACCATTTACTGCCTCGTGACCGCACCTAGTGCATTGACCCCAGATATGATATTGATAAGATCTAGATCTCTGGGTTTTTTTTATTATAAAGATCCTTCTGCCTCTACAGATCGACTACATGTGTAGTCTAGTTCTGTATCATAGTCAAAGTCAAGCCCAAGGTGTAGGCTATATCATTTCATTATACATGTCACCATTCTTTTATGCTAGTCTCGAGTTCTAAATCGAGCCTACCCTTCCTCGTGGTTACCGAGCGCGTCCCGATTAAAAATTAATCATTAAAAATCAACATTCTTCTTACCTGTGAAATGAAACTGGAGTTTCCTTGGTGCATCTGTTGTTGCAGTTCACAACACAGCAGTTCTGAACCATGATTTGTATACCGGTAGTCTACTAGCAGTTGAAACAAAGTTGAACATCCCTCTCTCTGCTTTCGTTAGCTGTAGTGCAACGGATGTGTAAACACTGAGGCGCAGTCCGTGCTCGCCCTAAACAAGATGGCGACTATTGTCTTCTAATGCGCACGCATGAAATCAGCTGGTACGGACTCCAGTGTTATTAATAGCTCCATGGATCATGTTCATTTCCGCACAAGCAGTGGACATAGGCTAGATCTGCCATTCTAGCAATGGATCCCGTTGTGTTGTGGTTGTGGAAAAAACGACGGGAGAGCTACAGAAATCGGAAGACAAGGAAGATGTGGGTTCCTCCAATTTATTTGAACAGGCAACAAGTTGGCGAGTGACATCCATACGCTCTTTGAAAATATAAAGAATGATGATGAAAAAGGGGGCAGAGGGGGAGAGGGAGAGGGAGGAGAGATAAAAGATATGAAGAGATAGAGAGTGAGAGAGAGAGAGAGAGAGAGAGAGATGATGATCATGATGATGATAATGGTGATGGTGATGATGCTGATGATGCTGATGATGATGATAATGATGTAAATGGGCTAATGGAAGGAATTCCAAACCGGCATGCCAGCTTCAGTTTCTATCTACAATAAGCTGTGAAACGTGGATAATAATAATAAACAAAATATCCCATAATTTCTCTTTGTAAATGAATACAGAGCATGTAAGAGACTAAATGAGGGGAAATTCAATTGAAAAACTGTTTACTTTGGGTAAATCTTAGAAGTTGCGTGCGGCTTAGGAATTCCCCCCGGACTAATAATATAATTAAACGTATTATTTTTTCCATCTTTTGCCAGTCCAAGTTCCGATGCTATATTTTGTGTCCATGTTCTCTCTGTCAGGTTTCGATCACTATACCTTTTATCGTTTTTTGTGTACAAAAAAGATTTTTCACTGACAGATCTAATCAGAGAGATGTTTAGGTCTTCTGATCCTTCATCAATGTCCTTTACTTCAGCTTGAGGTGACAGAAACGAACGCTCACTTGAAGCATCCGTTTTGCCTATACGAAATATATCGAAATTCTGCTGCAGTTTGTTTCAATCTCACAAATCGATCTATTCCAGGAAAAGAAGAAAGCCCGGTATGTTCATTTCCCGTCAATCCACCTTAAGGCCGTGCCCGGTCTCATACATGTTGACCTACATCCTTCGTGTGTCATCGTGGCGGCTCTACGACAATAAGCCTCCGTTGTAAACAGTCATTGTCTTTTGCTTGTACCCATTTCCGTCAGCGCTCCTCAGTACAGCTTGGCTTATCCTGTCTAATTCGGGCCTTACATTGATTCGAACTACTCCCTGAACAAATCAGTCGGCGAATCATAAATGATTCGAACCATTTTTAGTTTGCTTCTCCCTGGCGCTCCTGAGGCTTCTTTTTTTTTCTTTTTGGCCATTTAGAAATTATTTTTTTTATTTTGAGGGGTTGAGAGAGAGGGCCTGTGGAGCAGCCACATTTGGGGCGTTCCACTTGGGATAACTATGAAACATTGGGTAATTATTCATGGACCAGACTCGTCACTCCGCATTAAGAAATGAATTCAGTGCTTATTCCCGTTAGAACCCACTGATGACAGTAAACTTGGCTATGTCTGTGTTCATCAGGTGTTCATGTATTCTGTATTGAATGAGTGGACGATGAATTTGATAAGTCAGCATCACCCTAATATTAAGCCCCAGGAACCAGAATGTAATTTTACTGTAAATGGGTATGGCATCTACGAAAGGTCCGGTGTGGACTTATTGGGAGATGGGCAAGCGAAACAAGCTGTTTTTTTGCCCACAATGCAAACATACGTGACGTATTAGGCATGCACGAAGAATACATGGACATTTAATATGATGAGGCACTTACAAATCAAGTATAGAAGGGAAGTTCCAGCCAGCATCACTACGTCAATCCGACGTAGATTTGTGTAAGATTTCTGAAAGATAGGATTACAGCAGGGGAGGGTTCCCTACATCAAACCGAAGATCTCCGCTCCAGTGTAATTTGTAAGAGTGAACTCAACAAGAAATGTTCAAGCCAATATTTGTTTCTTCCCTAGGCACTATATGTCAGGCCAGAGTTTTCTGCTATTGTATGACAGTACACAATACAGCCTGCTACTGTCACCCCCACTGTCTTGTGGGTCATCTCGGGAGAGAGGAAGACTAGGGGAAGGTAACCCTGAATACAAATACCACACTGCCTTGTGTGTTGCTATGATAGCAAAGGCTATGGGAGTAAACCCAGACAGAAAATCAGGAGTGGAGACCCGAAGGTGGTTGTCAGGGAGAACTGCATCAAACTGGCTTCCAGCATCTCCTGCAGCCGGACTAGTTCCAAATGTATTGACCTGGTCTCTCCCTTGGGTTTAACTAGAATGGCAGAGAGAGGGGTGGTGCCTCTGGGCAAAGCACCATCTCTTAAAAATAGCCCAGGCAAGGCAGCAAAACGAGGAGGCGTTTGCTCGGGCTTGGCAAGCGTCTGTCTCTCCTCTATAAGCCCACCCATTTCCGATTTGGAGAGGACACTCCAGCCATCCGTTACGGATGGGCACAACACGGGAGGTGGCAGTTACCGGTGATAAGCTCAATCCATTTGGCGTACGGATGAGCGCCAGGGGTCCCCTCTGTCGGTGGGAGCGGCTTTTCAGCTGCATTGATCAACTACCGCCCGCCGTAACCTGGGCAGCCCCCAGGCAGTTGGGTGTTGTTCCGCCACGTCAGCCTGCTTCATAAGGTGGTTGGAGCTAGACCAAAAGTCAAAAAGCTGACGTAAAGTGTGCACCTGGCAAAAACAGAAAAATATTAAAACTTGGTATCTGGAACGTCAGAACAATGCGCCCAGGCTTGCAACAGCAAGATCTCACTAATATTGACTCCATCAGGAAATCCCAAATTATTGATCGAGAACTTCAGCTACTAAACATCGACATCGCTGCCCTTCAAGAAACTCGACTTCCCGACTCCGGGTCAGTCAAATAAGAAAACTACACCTTCTTCTGGCAGGGCCTTAGCAGCGAACAGCCGAGAATCCACGGCGTGGGTTTCGCCGTAAAAAACTCCCTTATCAATTCGATCGCAACTCCAATTGGAGTGTCAGAACGCATCATGACACTCAGACTGAACACCCGGTCTGGTTTTACCAACATTATCTGTGTCTATGCCCCAACACTTACCTCCTCTGACGAAACCAAAGACATTTTCTACGAGGCATTGCAGAGGACTCTCCACAACATCCCTCTCACCGAAGGCCTGCTAATTCTGGGTGACTTTAACGCTCGAGTGGGAGCAGATCACTCCGCATGGCCAAAGTGCATTGGGCACTTCGGCATTGGCAACATCAACGAAAACGGGCAGCGCCTTCTGGAGCTATGCTCCGTAAACTCATTATGTGTTACAAACACGTACTTTGACCTTAAGAGATGCCAAAGAACATCATGGCGCCATCCCAGGTCTGGCCATTGGCATCAATTAGATCTTATTCTCTCAAGGAGGAAGAGTTTGGGCTGTATAAAAATAACTCGTTCCCTCCACAGTGCTGACTGTGACACCGACCATGCACTGGTAGTCAGCAAAATCAAAATTTCGGCCAAGAAAATATACAGATCAAAAGCCCCTTCAATCCCTAAGATCAATGTAACAGCAATCAGAGATGAATCAAATAGAAAGTCATTTGAAAAGTTATTTGCTGAAAGCATGGATAATGTCACCCAATGTGACTCGGTAGATGAAACATGGAACACTCTCAGTTCAAAAATTCATGACTGTGCCATCAAGTCTTTTGGACAGCATAAAGTTTCAAACAACGACTGGGTAGCCCAGAACAGCGAAATTCTCCTACCTCTCATTGAGCAAAAGAAATCTGCTTTCAATGAGTATAACAAAAATTGCAATCAGAGTACAAAAACTTGTTTGAAAAATGCAAAAGCTAAACTTCAGCTGGAGGTAAGACGTTGCGCCAACAAATACTGGACAGACTTGTGTAACAGCATACAAGAGGCAAATGAAAAGGGAGATATGAAAACCGCCTTTAGTCAGATGAAAGTAGCTCTTGGGCCAATCATCACCAAGAGCGCCCCACTTAAGTCTGTAAATGGTGAACCCATCACAGATAAAAATGAACAACTGAATAGGTGGGTAGAGCATTACTCTCTGTTGTATTCAACTGAGAAAAATATTCCACCAGATTTTGAGGAACACCTCCAAAAAATGCCAATAACGGCCGAACTTGACGCTGAACCTTCCTTAGTCGAGCTTTCCAATGCAATCGACCACCTGTCTGCTGGAAAAGCCACAGGAAGTGACAACATTCCTGCAGAGGTATTAAAAGACCTAAAAGGCCCACTATTACCACACCTGTATAATCTGTTACTGCAGTGTTGGAAAGAAGGCGTGATACCACATGATATGAGAGACGCCAAAATTGTCACACTTTACAAGAACAAAGGAGACAAAGGCGACTGCAACAACTATCGAGGCATATCCCTCCTCAGCATTACTGGAAAGGCTTTTGCTCGCGTCATCCTCTGCCGCCTTCAACAACTGGCGGAAAAAGTCTTACCAGAAACACAATGTGGCTTTCGAAGCAAACGATCAACTATTGACATGATATTTGCACTTCGGCAAATCCAAGAAAAATGTAAAGAACAAAACAGGCCGCTTATAACATGCTTTGTGGACCTAACAAAGGCTTTCGACACCGTAAGCCGATCTGGCCTGTATGCAGTCCTTAAATCCATAGGCTGTCCACCAACATTGCTAAAACTTATTGCATCCTTCCACACTGACATGAGGGCATGTGTCAACTTTGAGGGATGCACATCCAATTCATTTGCTGTAAACAGCGGTGTGAAGCAGGGATGTGTTCTTGCTCCTACCTTATTTGGTATATATTTTGCAGCCCTACTCAAGAATGCCTTTGGTCAATGTTCAGGTGGAGTACTTATTAACACCAGAGTGGACGGCTCCATTTTTAATGTTGCCAGACTAAAAGCAAAATCTCGTACAGAGCATATTATGTTACAAGAGCTCCTCTTCGCAGATGATGCTGCAATCGTGGCCCACGATGAAACCACGCTCCAGGCTCTCATCAATAGCCTTGCCAAAGCCTGTGACAAATTCATGCTAAAGATCAGTGTCTCAAAAACTGTAGTTTTGACACAAGGCTTGAGAAACCCCAACACAATCATGCTGAATGGCTCTCCTCTGGAGCAAGTGGGAAAATTCTGCTACCTAGGCTCAACCATCAGTGGTAGCACAGACATAACAACTGAAATAAATGCCAGAATAGGAAAGGCGGCCACAGCTTTTGGCAAACTCTCAAAAAGGGTGTGGAACAATAGCAAGCTGACCATCAAAACAAAGGTACTCGTGTACCAAACTTGCGTCCTAAGCACCCTGCTGTATGGCTCAGAGACATGGACCACCTACTCCAAACATGAAAGATCCCTCAACTCCTTCCACCTGCGCTGCCTACGCAAAATTCTCAAGATCAAGTGGCAAGACAGGATCTCAAATATCGAAGTCTGAGCCGAGCCAACATTCCATCAACTCAGGCTCTCCTAGGCAAAAAAAGACTGCGGTGGCTTGGACATCTCCACCGTATGGAAAATGATCGCATCCCCAGACAAATTCTCTACGGGGAACTTGCTACTGGCAACCGACCCAGAGGTAGGCCACATCTGCGATTCAAAGACACTTGCAAGGTCACGATGAAAGCATTCAACATCGACCCCAATGAATGGGAGAACCTTGCAAATGATCGAAGCAGATGGAGACAAAAATTGCGCAGTGGCACGCTCGCAATAGACTTCAAGGCAAAAGAAACATACCTGACAAAACGACAGAGGCGGAATGAAAACACTCGCCAAAGTGAACCCAAAAGACTGACCTGCAATCACTGCCATCGCACTCTCGGGTCAAACATTGGTAGAATAAGCCACGAGAGAAGCTGTCAGTCAAAGTGAAAGTGAATATTCTAGCTGCTAAGACCGTCTGTAAAGACGCTAAAGGCCATATAGGCACTATTGCACATGAGATTTTCTCCTAAATTTGGATGAATAAGGACAAGGTGGTCTAGAGGCAAGGTGCTCGCCTCTCATGCCAAGGGTACCGGGTTCAAAACCCGGCCGGTGCAGGCATGTTGGAAGTTTGGGATTTTTCTCATATTTTAGTGTCCCTGATCCTATTGGGGGCGGTAGGATCGAGTACCTAGTCTTCTCGGATGGGGACAAAAAAATTCTGAGGGCCCATGTGCACGTTGCGCGCGTTAAAGATACCTTGGCAGTTGAAAATCGAAAAGAGCAGGCCGAACAGGCCGCTGCCCTGGCAAAATCAAACCAAATTCATCCCCACCACTCCCTCCCTCTCCCCCTATCCCCCCCCCCCCCCCAGAAAAAAAGACCGCCGATAGATAGATAGATAGATATCAATAATCTTCATTTTCATGGAATACATGCCAATACGTCCAGATACACTTTTCAAATACCTTACATCTTTGTCAAAATCGTGACTGTGATGGGCTTAAGAGATGGAATGGACAAGTGAAAAAGTACAAGACATTTTTAATGACTGGTGTAACTCTACAATAGTGGTAAAGTTGGCGGTGATGATAAAATAAAAATGGTGGTGATGACAACGACGACAATGTCAAAGGAGATGATAAACAATAGTGTTGACATTCAATTAACTTCCGCCTTGAAATGGTTTCTGCCCACAGACATACATAAAGTTGTTTTATTTCCATTGAATACATGTCAAATGTACCCGTATAATGTCTATATTGAGAAAAAATACATCACAGTGTAGAGAATCGGAAATACTTGCTATGGTCTCTTTCATTCTTGCCCTCCGAATCTGCTTGTCTGGTGAATATTGCAGTAACGCAGTGACTCTGACTTTTTTTTCTTTTTTGAATATTAATAATCTTATAATGGAAAGAGGTTAACTTATAGGTTGTTTTTTTTTCAGACTATAATATGATAGAATAAGCTGAAAGATGGACCTTGCTTAACACAGTATTGCTTCACTTTATGCTAGGCTCCCTCTGTCGTATTCTCTTTCTCTCAGCTTCTACATATTATTAAAAGAGCCTATGCCATTGCTAACACTGCGATAGTTTGCTATAAATTTTGATTCGATGTTACCCAGGCCAAGTTTACATAGTCCACTTTTTACTCGCTGTGGACATGACCTAATGACCCAAAAGTCAAAAGTATTATGCCTATTTCACAGCGGTATCCTAGTGAATTAATTTCGAGACACAAGGAATAGTATTAACTACCAAATTTTGACTGATAGCACCTGTTAAGACAGGCGTCGAATGGAATAAATGTTTCAGTAAGTTTTACTGCCCTGTTAACTGGGTCTATGACTGTGATATCCGGTCGGTTTTGTGAGTGGTTGAAAGATGTGTTACTGGATTGAAAAATTGCTGGCATGAGCGGCGTATCCATGAGGACAGTTTCATTGTTCATGCTGTTTCCTATAATTTTGTTTCTTATAAAGTCAATAGTTCTGTTTTGTCGCTTCTGATACAATCATGGTCTTGAATTGTATGCATCCATTTAAAATATATGAGGCAGACATACAAACATATCTGAATTCTTTATTCCATAGAATACAAGTCATCTTGTACAAAAATAATATAAACACATTATGCTTAACAGTATACAGACCATGACAAGTGACGTTCTTGGCCTAGTCACCATAGTGAGGTCTGTACTCTTTACATCTCATTCGCCACAATGTAGAAAACTCTATTATGGCGCTGATGCTACAGTATTTTGCAAGGAATTTTGCTTCACTTTTACTGATGTTTAATTTATGCACGCCACTCTGAAATCTTCGATGAACATTTCCGAGACTACCAACGATTATTATTGTAATCTTCGTATAAAAGTTAAGATTTTATTTCATTGCATAGTGGAAAATATTTATTAAACATTTCTTCATAGCACTTTGTTATAAATGCATCAAAAGGCACTCAATTTCAAGAATAGTAACTTTCTTCAAAAAACTGTGAAGAATGTGGAACCACCGGCTTCTTAGAACATTTCTTTTTCTCCTGCACAAATGTACAAAGAAAGTGGCAGGACATTGAGAGCAGAGTAAATATATACATTATAATACACATAATAATATATCTCTGAGTGAAGAAGTGGTTATGCTCGGACTAACAGAGAAAAACACTGTCATAAAGAATTACTATCAATCATTAATGCGATAGGCAAGATCTCTATGTCCAAATTCAAGTATGGTAAAAAATCAAACTTATTGACATATTCAACAGAGAAATCTCACTGAGAAAAATGGATTTACCTTAAAAATCTCTAGATATCCCATCCCAATAGGATTACCCCTATATTAAGCAGCAATCGCAGTAAAATACATGTATTGAGAAATCAATAGTGTCATTGGTGAAGACTGGCAGTTATGTATGTATCTATATATTATCTATGTCATTGTTTTCTAGGCTTATTTTTAGGTTATATCTGAGATAAGATATAGATAGAGTATGTGACTCGTTAGTATCTGCTACTGGTAACATGTAATCCAGTACAACCTGTTTCATGAACTGGTACGCTAGCATGGTATCAGTGGGCGTGCACCTGTCGGTGCAAACGGCCAGGGCGGAGGAGGTTTCATCTAACCCAACGGCCACATGCTAGGGCACAATGTGACCCTCAGTACTTGAGTCCTTCATATTGGCCCCCGGTAGCGGTGTGGTCATAGGCTTGTTTGCCTAAATCACAGACGAAGAATTGAGCAAACTTCCCGGACGCAGCTTCGAAGCTGGCGGCAGCAGGCCAGTGGTTGATTGATAGGGCAGATGGCAATATACCGTCACTCTGGCCTGGATATCGTGACACAGAGCATCCACCAGTATTGGTGTTCTTTGGTTTGGGTCTTTCACCCTAGTCAGTTGGGACTGCGAGGCTGTGGAGTAGCCTACAGGCAGCCGGTCAGGCAATATGACTGTCCCTCTGGCATCCTCCTGCACCTGGATACATTTCCAGTCGTCTTGACCCTGTCTTGCCACTTGGATAAGTTGTGTCCAGGCGAGAGAGTGAGTCTGATGTTTGCGCAGCTCTTTCTCACTAAAAACAAATTCTTTGCGCCAGTCTTAACACTCACCTCGTCTTCTTTCATCTTTGTCTCGTCTTATTTCCTCTCAAAATTCCAACGGCGATGGGCGAGTGCGGTGGCAGCAGGTTTGGATAGACTGGAAGCTGTTAGCACAGACCTACACGTTGGTGGCTGTGGGCTATGGTCGCTTCATCGTCGATTGAAGTGGAGGCGTGGGGAGGCAGCACCCACAGTAGCTGAGCAGCCTTATTTAAGGATAGCACTGCTCACCTCAACTGAGGAAGGGGCTAGAAAAGGTGCCCTAAAGAAAGCCCACTTCACATCACCCTGTCTGGTATACCGCGACCAGTGGGGATCCCTTTTTGCGGTCGAAACAAAAAGAAATTCAGCTTACTCAGGCTACTTTGTGCGCTGAATTTGGCCTGTTCATTACCAACACAAATTTTAGTCTCCCCGTGAGAAACAGAACGTCATGGATGCATCCCCGCTCAAAGCATTGGCATCTCATAGACTATGTCATTGTGAGGAAGACTGACAGAAAGGATGTCCTTGTAACAAAGGCGATGTGTGGTGCCGAGTGTGGAACTGACCACAGACTCATTGTTTGCAAGCTCAGACTAACATTGAGGCGCAATAGACGCCCTCAAGGGAAAGCGCCACCTAAACGCCTAAATGTTTCAAAACTCTGCTCAGCTGAGAAACAGAGCGAGCTCTCATCAGAACTCTCCTCAAAATTGGATTGCGTGACTTTTGACCCTGAGAACATTGAACAGAGCTGGACTGACCTAAATACGACTGTACACTCTTGCGCCAGCAGCACAGTTGGTTTTCCTGTCCGCAAGCACCAAGACTGGTTCAATGATAATGATAATGAAATCAAAGTGCTCATCAAAGAAAAAAATAGTCTCATCCAAGCTCACTGCAGTGACCCCTCTTCCACAGCAAAAGCTGATGCACTGCGTGCATGTAAGGGTGTACTCCAGAAGAAGCTGAGGACAATGAAAAATGACTGGCTTGAAGAGCGAGTAAGAGAAACTCAGAAATATGCCGACACAAACAACACTAGAAAGTTCTTTGAGAGCCTCCGAGCTGTGTTTGGACCATCCCGCTCTGGCACTACGCCACTTCTTGCGTCAGATGGTTCAACACGCATTGTTGAATTGAATGCCATAATTCAGCGTTGGGCAGAACATTTCGGAGGTGTGCTAAATCGGCCATCAAATATAAATACTGAGTCCATTGACCGCCTCCCTCAGACTCCTATTAATGCAGCTCTTGCCAAGCCATTCACAGCAAATGAGACCCGAACTGCCACAAATCAGATGTCCTTTAACAAATCACCAGGCGTGGATTCAGTTCCTGCTGAGGTGTATGCCTTCGGTGGAGAAAAGCTTATTGAAAGGTTGACCGAGTTGTTCAATCATATGTTGAAAGCAGGGAAGCTGCCACAGGACTTCAAAGATGCTTCAATCATCCATCTGTACAAAAACAAAGGGAACAGCCAAGTCTGTGACAACCATCGGGGAATCTCTCTACTTTCAATTGCTGGCAAAATATTGGCAAGGATGCTTCTGAATCGCCTTCTTGATCACCTCTCGTCAAATGACTTGCTTCCCGAGAGCCAATGTGGCTTTCCTAAAGAGAGGGGAACGGCGGATATGACTTTTGCTGCCAGACAGATTCAGGAAAAATGCATGGAACAAAATAAAGCGCTGTATATCACATTTGTTGACCTCACAAAAGCATTTGACACAGTGTGTCGTGAAGGCCTCTGGAAAATCTTGGCGAAGTTTGGGTGTCCACCCGAATTCATCACAATAGTGCGCCAGTTTCATGATGGCATGCAAGCTGCAGTCAAAAGCAACGGCAGTGTTTCAGAGCCCTTTGCTGTCATAAATGGGGTAAAACAGGTTTGTGTCTTAGCCCCAACTCTGTTCAGCATCATGTTCTCTGCAATGCTACAAGAAGCCTTTAGCTCGCCTCCTCAAGGGGTAAGCATCAAGTACCGAACTGATGGCAGTCTATTCAACCTCAGGAGACTTCAGGCAAAAACCAAAACCAAAAGTACTCAAGTCTGTGACCTACTATTTGCTGATGATTGTGCACTTCTGGCACACGATGAGGATAGCATGCAAAACTGTGTTGATAAGTTCTCTAGTGCCTGTGACAACTTGGGCCTCACAATAAGCACAAAGAAGACGGATGTGCTCCATCAGCCTACTCCAGACGACAAGTATCCTGTGACCCCAAATATCAAAGTCCATGACAGTCTTCTGAAGGTGTCGGAGAACTTCACCTGTCTTGGCAGTACACTGTCTTCCGCGGCTCGTGTTGATACTGAAATTCTCTCAAGAATCAGCAAAGCCAGCTCTGCATTTGGCAGGCTTCGAAAGAGAGTATGGGATGTCGCCGGCATTCGCACAGACACTAAGCTGAAAGTGTACAATGCTGTGTTCCTTCCCACCCTACTCTATGGGGCTGAAACCTGGACAGTGTACCAATCGCATGCCAGAAAGCTAAATCACTTTCATCTGGCCTGCCTTAGAAAGATCCTAAGGATCAAATGGCAGGATAAAATTCCAGACACTGAGGTCCTCAATCGTGCCAAGGAATTGAGCATCTTCTGCCACCTGAAAAAAATTCAGCTACGTTGGGCAGGACATGTTGTGAAAATGCCCGACTCCAGACTCCCTAAGCAAATCTTCTTCTCTGAGCTCTCCAATGGAACGAGGAATGTTGGGGCCCCAAAGAGACTTTACAAAGACACTCTCAAGCAATCACTGAAGGCCTTTGCCATTGATGTGAGTGAGTGGGAAAAGCTCTCGCTTGATCGTGCAAATTGGAGGGCGGCCCTTACCAGAGGCAGCAAAGCATGGGAAGCTGACAGAGTCCAGCAGGCTATCAAAAAAAGAGAACGGCGCAAGAAAAGGCCCAGTGGTACTGAACCAACGGAGCACTCTTGTCATTTATGCGGAAGGGTCTGCAGGGCAAAAATAGGACTTATCAGTCACATGAGAAGCCATAAGTCATGAAAGAACAGTCTTTCCATTCTGTCCTCTGTGTCCTTTAGTTCTCTTTATTGTCCATGTGTTGAAATTCTCAGCAATTTCTGTTCTTAATTCCTCTGGTGTTGTTAAGGTCATCATCATACCTGATGGACGAACTATTATTATTAGTAACTAACAACTGCGCCCTATCTCTTTCCTGATGTAGTATTTTAAAACTACCAATAATACATCTTCCTACAGAAACTATTATATAATTACAAAAGTCATGAAAACCAAAGCCTTTGGGTTTGTTAATCAGCATGTAAATTTGGCAACGGAGGATCCTCGGGAGGTAAACCCGAGGTAAAGGGGTTTAGCCCCGCCCTCACTGCCGCGAAGGGACGCCACACCAAGACGCGGGTGGCTTCGTCACGCGGCGGGTCTAAGAGCGGACATCTCGGTGATCCCCGCCTTTTATACACATGGAATACCACAGACATACTTATGAAAATAAAACACGAAATGACAAAGAAACGCACCTATACACAAAACAGTCTCTATCTCTGTATCCTTAGGATAGGTCTTTTTATTAACAAAGCCACCCTATTACGAGACAACGTGCACAATATCCTGGCCCTATTGGTGGCGACAAGACTACCATCTGGAGTGGGCATGTGGGTTGCTCGCATTGGGACTCCGTAAGGGAGCCAAGGAGGATAAGCTTAACTCTAACACAAGGAAATCAAAGCATAAGGAAAAACCAGATAACCAACTAATCATCTTCTGCTAGCTTACATCAGGTTATACTATAGGCTATTATTATATCATATTGTATTGTAAGGCTTCGCACAATACTAGGTGAGTACTAACAATGAAGCGTCAAGAATAGGAACGAGCATGGGACAAACAAAAAAATAGTAACTTTCTTGTGTTGCAATGTGTGGGTTCATTACATCCAATCCACCAGATGATTTTGGCGTGAAGAAAAATGATCGGGTGGAGGGCGTGTTAATTTTCGGCCATTGGCGAGCACTGAGAATAATTTCGTTCTCAATTTCATTCAGGTGCTGTTCTGTCATACCGGTGTTTGTGTAGTAAAAGTTCAGCTTGGACATTATCATGGTGTTGACTGCTGCCAGTTTGGCTGATACAGGTAGCAATGGCATGTCTGTCTTGTTCATTATGTCTTTAACCCAGGGTTATCAGCGTATTTACTTGTGTGGTGTTGCTAGTATTGTCCATGCTAACGTCGTAGCCCAAATAGGTGTACATTTGACTATGTTCATACACTGGCAGTATTTCATCTTGGATGTTTATGACAGCTTCTCTGTCCGTGTGTCTCTTGAACCAATTATTGCCCCTTCGTTGACCACAGAGTACAGCACATTTGCGTTGTTTAACTTCCATCCCGCTAGTTTTCATAAATGTATCAGTCTTTTCAGACACACAGCAACACCCGCATGGCCCGTACCGTGCATAAGGCAGACGGCACAGAAACTCATGCCTTCAAACTCTGAAACGCAACCGGAAGTTTAAAGTCGAAACAAAACAAAGGCAGGAGGGAGGCAACCATTGTTGATGAGAAAGCATTATTCGATGACGTACTCTCTCTTACAACAAAAGTAGTAATCTGCAGTCCTGCTTCAGAACTCATGCGCGCCAGGACCCTGCGCACCAAGCTTGATATGGTTTTTATGACATGCACGGTACTAAAGTCGAAACAAAACAAAGGCAGGAGGGAGGCCATCATTGTTGAGGAGAAAGCATTATTCGATGTTTTTAGGCCTATTTTCATTTATTACAAAATTACGATACTTCGCTTTCATGTCAAAGGAATAGACATAGTAGCAAAAAGAATTATCTTTCACATGTACTTTTTTCAGGTCTGGGCATTTCTTCCTCGCAGCAGTGAATTTTTTTTCCTTGCTGTTTTTTTATATAGATTTTCCTTCATTCATCTACTGATGGTGCTACAAAGACGACATCATCGACATACCCTTGTACTGGGGGTGGCGTGTGATCTTCTTTGTAAGAACTTTCAATCCACCTCAGCCAATTGTTTATTCCTTGCTCAAATATTATAACTGACCATGGGCATCCTTGAATGATGCCTTCATTACGTTTGATTGGTTCAGTTATGGCATGTCCAGTTTTGACTTGAAAGGTGGAACTTCAAGAGTAATGTCTATAAATAGACTAGGGTATCCCGCATCACATAATTCATTAATCATGAATTCGTGGTCAATACCGCCAAATGCATCCTTAATGTCCACGAAGCTTACAAATAGTTTACCACTGTTATAGAGAAAATCACTGACTGATGTTTTCAGATTGAAGACATGTTTCTGTAGACCAGTTCTTGGTATGGACGCTTTTTGACGAGGTGAAAGTCTGTGTCAACAAGCCACATCAAATGTCTCATTTGAATGAACTTCATAATTATGATGACAATAACAAAGATATTGGCCGCCAGTCCTCAACATTGTTGGGGTTACCGTTCTTTTTGGGTGCTGATGTAATGACTCCGTGTTTCCAGTCGAGCGGGGCGCGACGGTGGAGTAGGCTGATGTTAAATATAACCTTGAACACAGGAGTGAGTTGATCTAACTTTCGTTTTATTGTGTCATATAATTTTTTTGGCAGGCAAATTTTTAATTGATGAGCGTACCTCGTCATTATTAAATGGGTCAGTGGATGGGAGCCATTCTGGAGTGGGGGTGGTGACATCTCCCTCCCAAGGGGCTGTAGGTGGCCCCTGTAGCGGGGTGATTTGGTCTAGCTGAATTTTCTTGTGTGCCGCAAAAAATCGTGTGGCATCTTCGATGACTGTTGATATGTCTTCACCTATACATACATACACATATATATATGCACGCACGCTCCCACACATACATACATATACATACATACATACACAGGCATCGGGCTGGATTTAGCATAAATGGGCACAATATGAACAACTTACGCTATGCGGATGACACTGTCCTCATGGCAGAATCGGGAGATGACCAGCAAGAACTAACAGATGTGATGATGAGAAATTGAACAAATGGGATTGAGCTTAAATGCCAAGAAAACAGTAATAATGGTTATATCGAGGAAGAAAGAGAGAGTACCGTGTAAAATCGAGGTAGAAGGAAAAGAACTTGCTCAAGCAAATAAAATCAAATACTTGGGAGCTCGGATAACATCAGACGGAAGATGCGAAACAGAAGTCAAAGATCGACCATGCCAGGCCAAAACAGCATTCCAAAACATGAAAGATATCTTAACAAACAAGAAACTACCAATCAGTCTCAGAAAAAGAACACAACGGTATTATATTGAACCAATTTCATTGTATGCCTCGAAATCTGGAAGCTAAACACAGAAACAGTAAGAAAATTGAAAGCAACAGAAATGTGGTTTCTGAGTAGAATGTTTAGAATTCCATGGATTGCAAGAAAGACAAACGAAAAAGTGTTGAGACAAGCAGATGAAAAGATGCAGGACGACCTAAAGGCCTGGCTGGGAATGCATACCACCAACGACGTCATCAGTGGCTGCTGTCATGAAAAGCGCCCAAAGCAAAGTTCCCACGCAAATATGGCGAAAACAGGCCCATGGGCACATGACACGGCTGGGCCGCGTTTCATGAAATGCGCCCCGTCAATTTGGGCAGTCCCTTGGGGCCACAGATCCTGGGACAGCTAGCGCCCCCTTAGGCACAAGTGTGGGTACATTTCATGAAACGTGCCCTTGGGTTACATCAGGTACCCACCAAGTTCGGCGCACCCAGATCATTTAGACACCAACTTCTGTCCCATGGGCTGGGCGTTTTTCATGAAACCGGCCACAGGGCTACGGAGACGGAGGGTCATGATCGCCAACGCCTGCCGGCAGGGCACTTAATGATGATGATATACATAATTATAGCCAGTTTGTCTCTCATTAAATTGTAAAATATAATTGTAAAGTTCAAGACAACTCAACTATCGTCTGAAAATGACAAGAGTAAAATTTAATCACAACAAAGTCTTTCAAGAACATGACAGGATAACTATATGGGAGGATAATCTTTTTTGTCTTGTTCGGTGATTATTACCGCCACAGTTATTTCCCTTATACAATCATTTGTTGTACTATTGCCGATCATTTTCATTAATGCGCTGTGATGTTGTCCGCACATGATTGAATTTAAACATTTGGAATCTTCTCGGCAATTCATTTTCGGGATTCTCGATAGTGCATTATCCTTTATCTTCTTTCATAGTGAACTGTGAAATGAAATAAAGGGTGCATCTCCATGAATAAGGCCATAATGTTTTAAAAATTAATTGACATTTTACAAGGCCTATTTCATTAAAAATATGACTTTGCCCAATATTCGATTTTGGAGAAAAAATATAACGAATCAATTAAACTTAATGAATCATTGTCATAACTGTAAAGTACATGCATGCTCCCCAGAAAAACCTCCTCTCCGCGTGTGCACCCTTTCCATATTACGATACGCTGGGAGCACTCCGCCCCCCCCCCCCCGCTCATCCCCTAGAAGCACAGTCATGTACCTTTGTGGTTTTGCCTGCCGGTATTTGTAAGGTTTCATCCCGGGTCTTCTCCACCTCAACAACCAAGCAGCTCTAGTATTCGTCTCAATATCAACGTCATGTCATGTAAGCCTGATATATCTAAGACGAACTTTGAAACAAACAAGAAAGATGTTCTTTGTATATCAGTGCAACAATATATTTAAATACAAGTCCGCACACCAAATAACTGAGCGCTCGAAATTTTTAAATCCATATAATTATGGTAAACTGGTCTCTGGCGACGTTTGGGATAATCCCTTACAGCTCCCTTCCCTTCCACTACCCCTCTCCTCCCCTTTCCTTCTCCTGCCCTCCCCCTCTCCACCTCTGTCTTTCTCCCTCTCCTTCCTCTTCTCTCTCTCCTTCTTTTTCTCTCCCTCTCTCCTCCCTTTCCTGCCCCCCTCCATTCCCCTCTCTTTCTTTTTTGATCAATATCCATTATGGTCTCCCACAAAAATGATGATCAATTCTCCTATGGTGCACATTTAACTGTACACGGCACGTAGCGCAAAGTATTGCGTCACAGGTGAACGGCTTGGTGGCTTCTGCAGTGTTTTGCTCTTAGGTTCTCTCGCTGGATCTGAAAAGCAAATGCATTAACACGTGGACGATTCCATTGACAAGGGAGCAATCATTAAGGCCCAAACTTTTTCAAGATGCCCTAATCTGAGTGGGAATTCGGAGACCTCTTTCTCTCTGTTTGTGTGAAAAATACAATAGTGCAGCATTAGGTGTGTGCGTATGAGGGTGAATGTTTAAAAGAAGGAAATATTAGGCAATGCACACAAAGCGTTTGTACGCCCAGGGGGGGGGGGGGGGCTGCTTAGTCTGGTTTCCGTATTATCAGGAATAGCAGCCTCTCGGGCCTTGCATTGCTTCTTGTACATGGTCCATACTTGTTAAAGTAGTTATAAGCATCATGTCCTTCACTTTCCCAGAGGATGTTTTCTTCGCTCATTTAGTGAATGTTTTGAATCTCTGGATTTATTTTAAAAACACAAGATACACACGTATCTACGCACTTTGATTCACTAGTTCAGAAGTGTTAATGGAAACATTCTTCAAGGACCTCCGATTTGGATTTCTCTGCCCCTGTCTTTGAGAGAGATTGAAAATGTTATGACTTTAAACATCAGCGGAAGGGTGATCTTTTTACACTCTCAATGTCCATTTTTTTTGTTTTCTCCTGAGTGTGCTTGTGTATAGTGTGTGATTATAAGATATAAATGTTGTGAAGCTCTTACAGCCTGATTGTTAACGGAATAATGCCCTATAAAAATGCTGTGTGTTATTGTCATTATCAGGTGTCAGGTCAGCCTATGTTGCTACCATTATGACAGTAGATGGTACTAGCTGCATCTCACCTACTGCCTTGTACTTGCATACGGGACTATGAAAGGCTAAGGGAGTAAACCCCAACAGAAAATCCGGAGGTAGGGCCCCTAAGGGGCCGCGCGCACTATCCCGTTTCGCCTGTTGCACGGCATGCAAATGCAGATTTTTGCTTGCTTGGCAAGGAGTTCATCGTGCTGTACACCACGCGAAAGATTGCTTGCATTGAACTGGTGGTTAATTTTAACATAGTGCGCGCGGGACCTAAGGCAGACTACAGGGAGAAATACATCGTACCAATATGTCTTCTGGCAGCTCCTGCAACACTGTTGATTCCATGTGTATCGACCATGTCGTGCCAATGGATCAAATCAACACTGTCGAGGGGGGGAAAGTGTGCCATGGGCTAAGCACTTTCTCCATACTCACAGCCCCGGCATGCATCACAAACTAGGGAGGACACTGCAAATATGAGCAAGCCCAGTGTACACACCCATGCTCAACTACAGCTATAGCAGCAACTTGGACAATGGAGAAAACAATTCATCTTACTGTGAAGTAGGGAACCAACACGGAAAACGACAGTTACGGGTTATAAGCTTTCTCTTACTGGCGTAAAGATAGCGCCACGGGTCGTCTTCGATGGTGGGAACGGCTTTCTAGCTGCACTGATCAGCTGCCGCCCGCCTTAAGCTGGGCAACCCTGAGCCAGTAGGGTTTTGATCCGCCACGTCTGCTTGCTCCTATGTGTGCGTGGAGATAGGACAAAAACCGGAAAGTGGACGTTAAAACCTGCACCAGGCATTAAACAAAAGAAATCTTCCCAGCTGAAACTTGGGACATGGAATGTAAGTACAATGTGTACCGGATTTGACCAAGACTTGGACAAGATAAAATCTAAGAAAGACTGCCATCACAAACAGGGAACTTGCAAGATTTAATGTTCACATTGCTGCCGTACAAGAAATTAGGCTTGCAGGCTCAGGTTCAGTGACAGAGAACAACTACACCGTCTACTGGCAAGGCATGGGAGCAAAAATGAAAATTGTTTATACGGAGTAGGCTTTGCAGTCAGAAACAGCCTCGTCATCAAGATCAGCACACCTCCAGGAACATCAGAGAATGTCATTTCAACGAAACTAGGAACAAAGACTGGAACAGCCCACATCATCAGCGCCTACGCTCCTACTCTAAATGCTGACAATGACAAAAAGATGCATTCTATGATGACTTGCAGAGGATAATAAGGAATATTCCAAATAACGACCAGGTTTTCATACTCGGTGATTTAACGCAAGAGTTGGTGCCGACCATCGAGCATGGCCAACCTGTTTAGTCCAGTTTGGACTTGGCAAGATCAACGAGAACGGTCAGAGGCTACTCGAGTTCTGCGCAGTTAACAACCTATGCACCCCAAATACCTTCTAACAGCTACCATGGAAAAGACCACCACAAAGTATCATGGCGCTGCCCAAGATCTGGCCACTGGCATCAAATCGACTTTGTCATTGTTAGAAGAAGTCACATAAACTCAGTGAAATCAACAAGATCATACCACAGTGCCGTCTGCAATACAGATCCCCTGTTGGTTCTAGCTAAGATGAAAATCACTGCCTGAAAAATGTTCAGGTCCAGACCCCCCAACAAACCAAAGATAAATGCTAGGAATGTCGGCAACCCAGAGCTGAAGACCAAATTTCAGACAAAACTTGAGGAACTGCTCCCAAACTTTGTCGAATCCATCCCTGATGAGATGTGGACCAGCCTGAAGACGGCCATATACGAGGCAACATTATGTAAATATTTCTTACAAAAATTACAACCTTGGAAACTTGAATCTTGTTTCCCTTTAACATCTCCCCTTGTTATAAAGGTAAACTGGACAGTTCACAGAGCATGACGTATTTGCCCAGACATGACAAAAAACATCATCACAGAGCAGGGCAACATTCAGTAAGACAATATATACAACAAGCCCCATTTCCTAGCCACATAATCATATCATATGCCGCTAATGAAAATACGAAGACCGTGTTCTGAGTTACATAAGGTAAGATTTATTGTTCTATTCGCCACAAGACCCGGTTGATTGTAAGACTTGCGGGCTGTATGAAAAAAACAAAAAATCTAATAAGATGAATAATATAATTATAATGAATGAATAAATAAATATATAAATAAATAAATAAATAAATAAATAAATAAATAAATAAATAAATAAATAAATCTCCATACTGGTGTCACACCTAAGTGTTATTTCTGCACTGGTACACTCGAAATTTTTTATTCAACTTGCTTTTAGGTTGGAGGCGACTCTTTGAAAGTCTGACAACCCAATTGTCTACGCGTTCTTAAAAAATACTTTTTCAGATAGTTGTGTTTTACAGTAGCCAGAGTTTAAAACGAAACTAATAAAAGCACTAGAGTGCCAGAGAAACTGCATTTGGCACACATTCAGTTTGTCGCGATTCCCATGCAAGAATTCTAGAAAGGAAAATCACTTTGTAGCTTTATTTTTTTCATTAATACGTTCAATAATATCAATGAACTCATTTTGTATTTATCAGACAGTTTGTGCACTTGGAGCTATGTTTCATTTTCCTGCACATTCCGTACATGGTCAATATGTTCAGCTAATACTGAACCATAGTGGCTCAGAAACTCAATAATGCCCCCCCCCCCAAAAAAAAATCCATTATGGTTATCCTCAATGTGTTCAGAAGGACCCCGGAAAGCGAGCCCCTCCAGCAACCCCTTCTTTGACCTCTGATATAAAGTAAGACGGTATCAAGAACGGGACAACATAATTATTTTCTTCCATTTAAGCTTATTACTTTCAGCCTTCAGAGAGAGTCAGCAATATACCTGTACATGCAAACTGTCAACTGAAATAGAAGCTTCACTCATGGCTAGCTAGGGTCCTTGTTTGCAGGTAAAACAATGATAAGCAGTCAAAATCAATATCGTAGACACATGCCTAGTGGCCACCTGCCCCTCCCCTCCCCGCCCCCTTCTGATCACAAAGAGTGAAAGAGAGAGAGAGAAGGACAGAGAGATATTAGGTGGGGTGGAGGGATAATGGAAAGATAGATTGAGATGGACCGGAGAACGAAAAACACCATCCTGGACCACGCCAGGTCCCAAAGTTATTAAATAAATAAATAAATAAATAAATAAAACTAATCTCCTTATTACCTTCATATTTTGTTAATATTATTCTTCAACTAATAAATTCTGGTTGATAACCCGCGATGTAGATTAGAAAGATGACATTATATGGCGCGACACATGCAGACCATTATCATAATACATTACTAAGCTTTCCATTTATGAATACCTACTATATGAAAAATCAAAACGTTATATATGTATTAACAAATACCTTGGAGAAAGAGAAGATATTTAATGAGACATATTTTTGTCTCGCAGAATATGTATTATCATATTTTTTATTGGTTGATTAGAGCACGTTAGGTACAACCACAGATGTACTACATGACATGTAGTATATATATGGGTACAACTTTCGGAGGTTTTCTCTAGAAGGCTTAAAATATCACTCAATCGACACCTTTCAAACCCTGATTTGTTGAACGGTCAGGGGTCAGCAGGGTTTATGGCGAAAGTTGAAACAAAAGTTCTTCATTATTTACGAGAATGTTGCGGAAAAAGAGCGCATAATTATCTCACGTTCGAGACCATTTATATATATCTGCTAACAATGCAAACTTATCAACTGTTAGATGACAAAACAACCCCCCCCCCCCCCATGTAAAATAGTCAGGTCTTTCAAAGGTTGACTTGGTGCAGGAGGGAGAACTCTGCTATTCTTGACTGGAACTGGTCATATCCACGTGCATAGTCTGCCAAAAATAAACAGCATCTCCCTCTAAAAGATACGACGTGGCCAGAGCTTGTAAACTTTGAAGTGGTACACTTTGGGCGAAAATTCCGACAACTTCCAGAGCATCAATTTGTAAGAAATTTTGTAGGCAACCTTATATTTGAAAAAAAGTTCATATTCTATTATTTTCCAAGTCGTAAACCATCACGATCGCAAAATCCTTTATTTGCGCCTAATAAAAACCACCATCTTTGATACGGAGTTCAAGAAAATAGTATAATATTTACAGTAAACGATAAAATCGAACATATTTGTAAAGGCGTACCCATACATATTACATGTAGTAGAAAGATCCAGAAAGCTCGAAGTGTTAAGACGGCCCATTTTACGAATTCATTCAATTAAAACAGACCACAAAAGTAGTAAATGTAGAAAAAAAAAAGTTAAAAAAGTAAACATTATTTCAAGCCAAGTATTTTATATTGCTATTATATGAAGTTTCCAAATTACTTGTTACTTACGTCGCGACATCATCACACCGCTGTTAGATCTATGCGTACCCCGTCCCTCTATCCTGGCTAACGGGAAGAGAACGATGGTGCCGATACACAGTCTGATTCTTGGTGAATTTTAATGTCTAAATTAAATGTTTTTACTCATGCCGACCGATATCCCTTTTGCCCAATTCACAAAACCCAAATGTGTCAAGTTATTTAAAAAATCTTCTAAACCAGAAGAGTCAGGCAAGTTCACAATGGTGATAAGTTGAACAGGATGGGTCAAGCCGTCATTCTGCCAGCATTTGTTTTCTTCCACAATCATATGATGGACACATGTTTCCCAGGAGTCTGTACCAATGGCTGCCATTGCTTCTTCAGTCACTTGTTTCACATCGGAGAATTTAAACATCATGTTTTTTTGTAGGCAACAGTCTGTTTAAATTTTGCCCAAACCATTTCAATTGAGTTCAAGTGAGAGTGGTAAGGTGCAAGTCTCAAGCATGTAATATATCCAGCCTTTTGAAATATTTTGTCTATCTGAAATGTTTTTGTTCTTCTTTGTTGCTTGGCAACTGACTACAGTTCTAGATTCAAACTTGTTGCAGAAAATGGTATGTGCTCTTTTTTCAGCCACATTTGAATATCAACTTTTTTTTAGTGGATAAAATTGGAATTTTATCATTCACATGGATAACATTATGATGAGCAGTATTGTCCATCACGATGCAATATGGTCTGTCTAGTGCTGGCAGTAGAGCATCTGAAACCCACTCACTGAATTTAATTTACCATTCATCTCGGTATGGTGGTTGCGGTTGTCGATTGATTTGGATTAGAAAATCATTTCAGCACCTGGGATGAATCCAACCTGATGTCTACCAACATGCGCTATGATTAATCTTTGACCTTTGCTGCTTGGGACATGGCGTCGCTTTTTGCGGTCAAGTGACATCCATTCTTTCTCTTTTGTGTGGTGTGCATTTGTCCAGGATTCGTCAAGATATATAACATCTCGACGTATTTCCTTTATTTCCCGCAGATATTTACACTTACTTGCAATTAGGTGAGGTTTTTCACACAACACATTCTTACCACCAAAATTTTTTCTCAACTTAAAACCAAGTTTCCTTACTGTTTTCCATAACGTTTGGTTTGATATATCAATAGTATTTTCATTTCTAAGTATGACTCTCAGCGTTTTCATGGTAATTAGCTCTTTTGTATCAAACATTTTAAAATAGAGCGTTTAATGACATCCCGGCCAAAGTTATCACATTTCTGTTTTCAGTGACCTTTCCTTATATCATGAATTGTTTTTGGAGACTGCTTGATCCACCGATTAAACGATGATTTGGATATACCAAGAGCATGTGTTAACCGATCTACCGGGCGGTCAAGCTTATAAAAAAGCCCCCTTTTTTTTTTTTGGCCTCGTTACAAAAGTATTTATACAGCTGGACAGAGATATGAGTGGCAACATATTAATATAGATAACAGAGATTTGAGTGGCAACATAATATAGATTGACATAATCTAGAAATAGATATATATACTAATAATACGGAAACTTATAAATTCCACAGACTAGAAATGTATCAGACTGAACGTGAGAACATCATCAAGGTACGTAAGCCGCCATTTTAAAAGCCCTATGAACACTGAAATAACTATTTATATATTTAAACCATGAATCCACAAATGTGTACAAACAAACAAAACGTGACATGAAAGCACTGCGTAACACATTTACGTCAGCACTGTGCACACAACCCCCAGATTCAATGTAAACCACATTATATTTTGACAGTCTACACCTTTGCTTCAGAAAATACGGCGTATTTGCATTAAACGTGAATCTGGAGCACATTTTTGGATCACCAGTGAACACGGCAGAAAACAATAATAAAATGATGTAAACCAATTAATTTTCCTATAGAGGTGAACAAAAATAGAGGCTTTATATTTTATAGGTCTTAATAGCGAAATTCGCTATCGCGAACACGTCTGTCAGATTTATAATTAGATTTATAGCGTTTTTGCAGATGCAAGAGCGCATGCAAAGTTTCATTTCACAAACTTCATTAGAAGCGGTCGATTTCTTTGACCAAAGTGTACCATTTCAAAGTTTACAAGCCATAGATGAATGTTGTTACAAGTACGTATGTCCCCAAGTTTCTTAGGGCTAAGGTTTCGTATTTTAAAGCCTTTTGTGACTCCACTGCTATAGAGCTCCTCCCGAAATGCTCATAACAACAGCCTGAAAATAATTATGATTAATTATGCTTTTAGATTTTGTTTTTGTTTTCCTCCTGTTTGTTTTGTTGTTGTTGTTGTTGTTGACAGGGTCGGGGGTCGGGTGAGGGGTTCGATAAGATTTAGAGTTGAGGATAAGGACGAAGTTAGGGATAGTACGCATACGTATACGCCCCTAGTGCAAAGCGATTAGGGTACGTACGTACTTATAACAACAGCCATATTATATAATATATTATATATGTTGCCAGAGAAATGCTATGATTATACTAGACTGCGTACGGCACAGAGGCGAAGTGACAACACGTATGATGGGCTCAGTGGCCATAGCAATAGGCAGAATGCGCATGACGTCACATGCAGAGTGTTTTTGATTTGTTCTTCCGCCAAACAAGATGGCAGGTGGATCGGTTGATGACTGTAACTTCGAGATATGTCTAAGCGGTTAAAATGCCTGCTGGTTGCATTTTAGCTGATTGTTACGACAGGGGTGGAAAGGTTGGATCCAAGCTGGTCAGAAGCCCTACCATTTGTGTAAATAAGGGAAAGAAAGTGATAGAATTTGACCTAACGTCTCCCATGTGCATGTACACACGTGCCATTGTTTACTGCAGCAAACTATTTTCAGCTCGAGTCCGATTGGTTCGCCACGCCTTAATTGCTCGCAATGCAAATCAGCTAACGAATCAAAATCAATGCCACAACCGCCATGGTGATTCATGGGTCCGGACAGCCAAGATGGCGGATATGCGCATTCTAACTACAGGACAAAACATCGCTCGAGATTACCTCCAGGGAGGGATGCGAGCGTACCCAATAAAATGTTAGGCGTATTGTAACATAAATTATATACATATAACAAAGTCATGAGAATTTCAACTCTGCGTGTTGGTGAGGCTCATGTGAAAGAAATAATTTATAGAAATAATAATATTAAATAAAGTGAAGGAGAAAGGAGCTGGGCCAGGAGAAAGACGAGCAATAGTGAAAATAAAATTTAAAAATGTGTTAAAACAAGAAAACTTTTAATTTACTATATCTATGATTATACAAGCAGAAAAAAATGTGGAACTAAAACGGGTCAGAACAATAGGGAAAAAAGAAAACGAACACATAAAAAATATTAGGAGGAAAACTGTAGATGGACGACGACAGGCTGCTGTACATGAGAAGAGAGAGTAGTGAAACGATAGAGAAGAAAACCCGAAAGGCAATAATATAATTTTATACTCTACAATCCCTTTCCCGGGAAACTGCTGAGAGGCGGTCGGCACAGACAAGTCGACAAAGGTGTCAAACTAATAACTCGGTGACCTTGATAAGTATGTTACTTTAGACTTGGCTCTGATATAATGCGAGTGACGCTAATGGGAGAGCATGCCGTCGCAGCTGCAATCACTTTTGCACGTTTCGTTTTTTTTTAATACAAGAGCCTGAGTATCAGAGGGCCAAACTGCACTTGTCTGGGATGTCACTCCTGTCAACTACACATAATGATGTGAAGGACGAACTAAGTTGTGGATCATATAACATTGCGTGCTAAAACGCGCAGCATCAGCAAGCTCTGCCCACTGTTAGTCATTATGTCCGTGAAGAGTAATCAAATTAAATATCAAAAGATAACAGCCAGGATAAACTCACTTGAAATGCCTGGCGTGTCATGAATTTTCCAAAATATTGAAACTATCAGGTCAGTGAGATATGAAGTGCAAAACATGGCTTGGAACAAACGGGTATCTGACCTCTCTCACTGATAATACGATTTTGGACCTTGCCTGTGGTTCGTAATTACGCATGCAGATATGGTTCACGTTTTATATACAGCTGTCCAAAGCACTTTGTTTAAAAGAGATTTAAAAAAGAGAATTTGGTTATGATTACAATTGCACATGTTATTCTCGCAATTTAAGCAGCTCTTGAGCTAATTTGACATAGTTCATGCAAAGTTTAGGTGAAACTGACTATTATTAATTCTTCCTCGCATTTTATAATGTATCCATTTAGGTTCAAATTTCAACCAGAAAGCCATCATTTCTTAGGCCACATCATTACCAATCCTTTGTGCTTGGCTTTATGGCCCATGTTTGTTGAAAACATTGATTCTCCTACAGACTGGCCCTGCTATTGCTATTCTAGATTGGTAGTTGAAGTAGCCGGATAAGTGGTTCAATATTGCACCTTCTGCAGTAATGTCAGACAAACATGGGACTCAGCACTGTGGAAAGAAAATCGTGCCAATGTCTTATATCCTGGTCAATTCAGTAAGATCACGGACAGGAGGACGATAGAAAGAATGATATATGACAATTCAAAGTCAGCCATGTCGGTTTGAACAAGTGAGTGTCACTAAAGTCTTCACTGTGCGACATTGAAAACATTGTTGCAAAGGTGAAAATAAATTCTTTGGGATTGTTCGGATCATGCGCGGCGGGTTCCTCGGGCAAAACCATTAACTGTCTCAAAACTTAAAATGAATATGGAATAACCAAGAAATTGCCACGCTGAAAATGAACTTTGGTCACCTGCTTGCCCTGGGCACATATCCATCAGATCAAGTCTTAACCCGTGTCATGAAGGGAAATAAGTGTATGAAATCCCGACCTAGTGCCCAAATGAAGACCACATTGTAACTCTTGGTGCGTATCAGGGACCTAAAATGATTACTTTGGTAAACTCTTTTTGCAACAGTGTATTATACCGGTGCTTCAATGTATGTCTCCATGGCAGGTTTAGGTTTCACTGAACGGTATGACACTGAAGTAAGAATCACATTTTCTCATTAGACATGTGTTTTTGAAATGATTCCTACATTCTTAGTACGACAGTTGTTCATAGAATGGTTAAGTGCCATGTTATTTTAACAACCTTAAAATGCATCACGGCGGTGCCGTTTGTAGTAACAAGACCAAGACTTGCATTATGTTAACAGAACTCCAGTTGAAACAGTTTGGTTAAATCTCGGGTGTTTTGAAGTATGTCAAATCATTAATTTTTAACACTTTTTGTCTCCAAAGTTATATAGTTTCTTTGTGTCATCATCATCATCATCATTGCCTTTCTCACCCTGGATCAGGGTGTAGGCCACCAACAAACACTTTCCATCCCTCTCTATCATGGGCCAGCCTCTTTACATTATTCTACAGGTGCAGATGCTCCCCCTCCTCCCAAGATAAAAGACTGATTTAAAGTATTTGCTTGTGTTTCTGTAACTGGTTTATTTTTACAGGGTGGGTAGTTGGCCCACCGCCAACTGGCTCTTCTCGGGAGACCAGGACCTTTGCACCTTTAGTCGCCTCCGGTTTGTGATATTTCTATTCAATTAATCGAAATTGGATTTTGTATGACAAGGTCCACAGTTCTGCACTGAGTCTCAAAACTCATGTGTCTATTAGTCCACTATGTGTGGACCAGTTGAGTAGTCAATATACATAGAAATCTTATCTTATGCAAATGAATTGATTGTCTACAAAAGCATTGCACTGAACGCTTATTCAGATGTAAACTTGAAATTTTTGCGAAATAATTTTGTCACACTCAACCCTTCATGGCTAATATAAAATTGAATGGGCATTTTTTGTTTTGTTTTGTAATATGAAAAGTAGCAATGTAAGTGTTCTCAGTTGGCTAGGAGGTTATTTGCAGTAGCTATAGAATATAATTATTAAACGTAAAATGTACACACAATCTCTTTACGCGTTGCTCGTTGACGAATGTGCTTAAAAACATTAATGGGAACACTGATTGAAATGCCAATACCTATAGAAACTTTTTAAATATAATTTAAGCCAGTGACAGCTGTTTAGATTTGAATTGTAATGCTTCTGAATGGCCGGGACACACACTATGGTTGCTATAACAATGATAAATAAAATAATTATTATAATCATAAAACAGTATGCGTCTGGACTGTTAATACTGAAAAAAAAACTTTATCACAACAACAACAAAAAAAGGAAGCCCATTCATTGTCAGTCACGACCACACAATTATCGCTGCATGAGAACAAGACATAGCCCTAAATCGTTTCCTCATGAGACACAACGGGAACCCCAAGTCAAAACACGTACGTGTTCTTTTATACAATATCCTTTATTATATATCAATTCTCAACAGTGATATGTTCCCATCAATCCATGTCGTTGTTGGAATATTGTACCTACACCCCAACAGCCCAGTGAAATGACAAAACATATACAATGTACAAGGATCACATTCTCAAATTATGTTTGGGTAACATTTACTTTAAACATGGTTCCATTTCAATACGATTGATAGAAGACCTTGTCCAGTAAGCCTGAGCTGTATGCTGACAGCTACAAACCTAGGCATAAAATGTGTGTGTTCTTTTTATATAAAAATATATCCATATAATACGATATATCTTACATACATAAAAATGAGTTAGGAAAAACTACGTCTCTGGTCCTATACCATTAAAAAAATGCATTCATCAAAATTTTGAGGCCATTTGAATGCTGTTTTTAAGGCTGTCTGCTCACATGATGGCACATTTTGACAAACATGACATAGCCATCTAACACATTAATGTCTATTTATCGTCAGGAATGCCAAAGTCGTTTTCAAAGTGTTATTTTATTTGATGCTTTTTTCTTTTAAAGATCCTGAGCCTCTCACACACCAGAAACACCACGGCGAATGTCAATTCATAAGCCCACTGCATAACGTAAATGTCCGTCAATTGATCATTACTTCATACTGTAAAAAGATGAAAGCAAAAAACTGTCATAATGCCTTTGTTTTTAAAATATACACAGAGCAGAGGTTCAGTTCATAATTTTCATCACTTTACTTTCGACATATCACATGGATTTCTTAGCCATACTGTGGATAACGCATATCCTCGATCTGTCTTATCCATCTACACGCATAATTATCCGTTCAATGCCGGGGAAGAAATAAAAATTATTTGATGTACAAACGGTTAGTTTATGTTGACTCACATGAAATAAAATGATAATCCCAATAGATTTGATAATTTCTTGAGAGGATAGTCAGTTATAAAATGTCTGGATATACAATGTTTCTGGACTTGCTATCAGGTACCAACATAGCTGTGGAATTTCTGCTTCTTGTTGTTGAAAAGTCACGTACATCATTCCATGGGTGAAAACAGATCGGTGTAAAATCCAAGCCAACAGCCTGAAGTACCAGGCCTTGTGCTTTGTTGATAGTCATTGCATAACATGGCCGTAATGGTAACTGCCACTTCCGAAAACTGAAAGGCAGGACAGTGTCAGAAGGTTGTGGACTAATCCATGTTATATAATGACGTTCACCAACAGTGTCAGAAGGCTGAAGATCAATCCATGGCATATAATGACGTTCACTAACAGTGTCAGAAGGCTGAATACTAAACCGTGAATACAACGACGTTCACCGACCGTGCCAGAAGGCTGAAGACTAATCCAGGGTATTTAATGACGTTCACCAACAGTGTCAGAAGGCTGAAGACTAATCCGTGAATACAACGACGTTCACCGACAGTGCCAGAAGGCTGAAGACTAATCCAGGGTATATAATGACGTTCACCAACAGTGTCAGAAGGCTGAAGACTAATCCGTGAATACGACGTTCACCGGCAGTGCCAGAAGGCTGAAGACAAATTCTTGGTATACAGTGAGGTTCAACGACAGTATCAGCAGGCTGAAAACTAATCCTTGGTATGCAATGACAGAGAATAATTTAAAGCCTTTGGTAGAGTATTGTGTGGAGCAGCTGGATATACAGGTACATGTGGTACAAGGTCAGGCACTGGAGGGGCAGGCTGATCTCCGGGCTCAGGAGGAGTGGGAATATCAACAGGAATGGAGAGAATCAGATCTGCCGATGCATGTGATGCGGGCAGATCTATGGGCAGAAAATACAACCGGACCTTCAATCTCAAGGATGGCGTTATTCCCTGACGGAGTGGCTTTGTATTGGGTGTTAAACGATACACCGTGGACTTCTAAGGCATCTGAAAAAAGGAAAATAAAATAAGAATGATAAACTAAATAGCTGATGGACATATATAATGTTTTTAGAGTAGAAAACTAAAAGTCAAAAAAAAAAATAATTAAGTGGATGTAACCAACCACATGTTTTCCTGCTCAAGTCATGGTGTTAGATTAAATCTACCTGAAATGTTCGTCATTGGGATATGCCGTAAAATAGATCATTTTTTTCAAATAGATCTAACCATAGGGAAGAAAACTCGATCCCCGATAGTCGATACTTTTACGACATGTACGATACTGCCAAAATGGCGCCAACATAGAGAATTAAAATTAGAACTGTTCACAGCACGATGAAGCCATGCATTTTCTATAAATTCAAAGACAAATCCAATTTAAAAGAACTAAACTTCCGTGCACCCTCTACGGTATTTGAAACCTACATGCAAAAATTTGGTTACTGTAGGTGGGCTAATAAAAAAGTAATTTACTTTCAAATGTGGAGAATTTGTGAATTATATATATAGAAAGATCCTAATGCTGGAGAATGAAATTGTGTCAGCTACCAGACAAAATAGTTTGACAGACTGATTATTAACGATAATTTCACTCATTAATCATCATGGTGAATAGCTTTCACGTAGAAACTAACAACTTTTGATACGCAGAGTGAGAAAGAGATAGCGAGGCAGAGGAAGAGCGGGGAGCACGATATCAATGCAATTTCAAGAAGGAAATGAAGGAAAGAAGAGCAGCACAGGATAAACAGGAGGGAATGGGAATAATAAGCAAGGCGACAGCAACCTGTATGATTGTGTATCAGAGAGGGTACAGGCGATGGCTTACGGTGTTTGAAGAGGTAACCTACACAGGAGGGGAAATTTACCACTGGAGACCAGTGACACAAGCAGCTAACATCACCAAGAGCAACTTACTGCTGCAATGAGATCTAACGGGTGCAAAACTCATTCTTTCCCTACTTTCTCCATAACTGTGGGCTGGTAGTCAAATGACCGATTCGATCATTTGCTTATAACCATGACATAATTTAAAAATACGTATAAAGAAACTGAGATTTTTAAAAATTGTACACTTCAAGTCTTAGTTCAAACAGAATACTAATTGAAAGAGAGATGATGTCTGCAGCATGACTTTATTGTCCATTGTACGACTCTTTTTTTTTTTTCTTCATTCTACTTGCTTAGCGATACTGATTTGAGGTCTTTATTCTAGGAGGTTCGCTGCCCTTGGCATTTACACCTCACTTTACTTGTTTTATTATTTCTTGTTCTGGCGGGGGGGAGGGGGGGGGGGGGGGAAGATGATATGGATAAATTTTAATCTATTAATTTCAATTTTGCCCGGGCAGCGGCCTTTCGGCCTGCTCTTTACGATTTCCAACTGCCAAGGTATCTTTAACGTGCGCAACGTGCACACGGGCCCTCCGAATTTTTTCGTCCTTATCCGAGAAGACTAGGTACTCGATCCTACCCCCCCCCCCCCCCCATGGGACCAGGGACTTGAAAATATGAGAAAAATCCAATTTCCAAGGACTACTCGATCCTACCCCCCGATAGGACCAGGGACTTGAAAACATGAGAAAAATCCACTTTCCAACATGCCTGCACTGCCCGGGTTTAGAACCCGGGACCCTTGGCATAAGAGGCGAGCACCTTGTCTCTAGACCACCTTGTCCGTGCTTAGCGATACTTTTTATTATATTTATTTTATACCTAGATGAGATACCCGTCAATACCCCGAGATAAACCGATGCTTCCCACCCCCATCCCACCACCGAGTGAGTCCGGGGAAGTAGAAATTGACTCCCTGCCACACCTGCACAGTGGAAACTCCACCAAATGGTGAGCTATCCCTCACAGACCCCCACATTTCGGCGGCCTGTGGGTGACAGCTGTTGTCTTCTCTTACTTTGTCTTGTCCCGCTTCCCTTTCGTCCTTTTCTTTCACGCCGTGTGTGGTTTTCGGCCTAGCAAAGAGCAGAATCACTTTGGTACGTCACCACAGCGTGAGCGCCTCGTTGACCGTGATGTACGACCTGCAATGGGGGAGAATGGTATTCTGGTGGTTGAGGTGGACTAGTCTGAGCACTGCCCCTCCACCGACACACCACTTTGACCCGGCCTCCCCTTAAGACTGGAGGGTGGTATGGACCATGCCACTCAGTGGGTTAGGGCTCGAATTCTTTGCGGTTCGAGACCTGGGCCAATCTTGGCAGAAGTAAACCCTGTGGGAGTATCTCTCCTGAGTAACCCTGGCACAACAGCTCTGGATATCCGAGCGCTATGTGTCCCCCTTCTTAGACTCGGTGGCGGGTGGGGAGCCCCGGGGATGAAGACATAAAATAATCTAAATGGATATCTCAAAAAATTCAGACCCGTCCCCAATTCCCGGCGTGAGAAAAAGACGGAGGTAGGAGATACAGACCTTACAGACCTTATAGAACAACTTTCCTCCAGCATACTTGTCTGTCCTGATTAGTCTTCGCTAATCAGTTTATTTTCCAATCTGCCTCACAGCTGGCCAACCACGACCACCAGTCCAGCCAACTCGGTGGGACCGTGCTCCGGCTGAGTGGGCAGAGTTCCACCTAAAGTGCACGCAGTTTACTACTCCCACCGCTGTGACCACGGTCGAGCAATTCTAGGAGCTTTTCCTGGAAGCTGCTCAGACCTATATTCCCAAGACCTCTGTAGTTCCACGTAAAAACAAACCATTGTTCACGGAAGACTGCAAGCATGCCATTGGGGCCCGTGAAAGGCCTTTCGTGAATTAAAACGCAACCCAAATACCCAGGGCATTAAGGAATTCAGACAAGAAAGAGCGAAAGTCCGAGGATGATCAGGGAAAACAAGAGAAACTCACGGAGAAATTTTCATCCCAGATCACTTAAGAAAATACGGAAAATGATTAAGAAAATTAAAGGTACTGCTACCATTTCTTGTATCGGACAGCTCAAAATGCAGGACAGGTCTTTCACAGAAGAGGAAAATGATGTCACAAACGAATTAGCTTCATCGTTTGCAGCTAACTCTTCGAGCTACCATTACACGGTGCCATTTAGAAACTTCAGAAGCAAGAGTGAAATATCAGCACATGATTTTTCAAATCAAGAGGCTCATCCAGACAACAAAACTTTTACATTAGAAGAACTAGCGTTTAGCTTGAGAGAAGCCAGTAACTCGGCGCCCAGCCCCAACCAAATCCACAATGAATTTTAAAACGTTTACTCCCAACTTCGTTAACATGTTTACTAAATTTATTCAACCAAATCTGGACCTCGGGGTCTTCTCCTCCATCAGGGAGGAAGGTTAACATTGTCACCATCCCAAAACCAGGCAAAGAACGCTGAGATCTAAATAAATTACCGCCCCATACCTCTCACCAGCGGCCTTTGTAAGCTGATGGAGCGAATGGTGACGAAACGCCCAAATTTGATATTGGAAAGCTGTCAATCCCTTTCCTTTTTTCAGTGCGGTTAGGTTTCCGTGGGAAGCGATCCGCGACGGATCATCTCGTCCATCTGGGCACCTTCACCCGAGAGGCCTTCGCTTATAAGCAGCACTTAGTTACAGTTTTCAATTGACCTTGAAAAAGCCTTTGACACGATCTGGAGGCACGGTATATTTAGAGATCCTCATGGGCTTGGCCTAAGGGGCAACCTACTTGCCTTTTTCCAGAGTTTCGGCAGTGGCTGTTCCTTCCAGATGAAGGTGAACTCCACCCCAGCCCCCTTCCCCCGCCCTATTTAATACTAAAAATTAATTCAATTGCTGAAACCCTTTTACAAAACGTTCACTGCTCATCCCATGTAGACGACTTTTACAGGGACCTCGGATAGATGGAATAGACTGGAAACTGCAACTACAACTCAACACCGTCCGGAGGTGGGCAAGTACACACGGTTTTAAATCCCTTCCACCGGAAAACCGACGCCGTCCACTATAATAATAAAAGGAAATTTCACAGAGACCCGGACTTCTCCCTTCACGGGAATTAGCGAACTCCTGAGAAGGGCGAGGCCAAATTTCTAGGACTTATATACTAAAAAAAACTAACTATTATCCCTCTTATAAAACTTTATATATAAATCTTAAACTTTCCTGTCAAAAAGCTCTTAACATCCTAAAGACCATCTCGGGAACTGAGTGGGATGCGGATCGAGTCTCCAGGCTACATCTCTATCGCTTTCCTGATCAGATTCGAACTAAACTACGGTTGTGTCGTCAGTGGATCGGCTAAACCATCATTATAGACCCTGTGCACTGTAAAGGGCTGCGGCTTGCTCTGGGTGCTTTCCGTACCTCTCCAGTCGAAAGTCTGTATGTGGAAGCAAATGGTATGAAGGAAATAATGAAACACCCTCTTCAGTATGGATTAAAATTGTCTTCCCATCCAGACAATCCCGCTGACAATTTGGTTTTCAATCAACCTATTCATTCAAAATTTTTTATCTTTTCAAGGCATCACCCCTCCTTTTACCTTCGGATTTAATATTTGCTCACAAAGGCCGAAATCCAGAGGCGTGAGGTGGAAAATGACTGATTTCCTGCCATCCAACAATGGCTAACACATAAGCCAAACATTACTTTAGATCTCAGGGCATGTCTCAAGAGCAATGCCATGCCAGAAACTTACAAACAAATGTTTAGAGAAGTGATCAATAAATGCCCTGATCGCAGACCTTTTTTACACAGACGGCTCCAAAGACCATGATTGGGTAGGAGCCGAGTCATTCTCAAGCACATCTGGAAAAACCGAATGCCTCAGTCTCAATTCCAAGGCCTCTGCCTTCTTCTCTGAAATCCATGCAATCAACTTGGCCTTAAATCTTGTATCCAATTCCCAACCAGGATGCTTCATTATTTTTTCTGATTCGCTATCCTGCCCCCAGGCTGAATACAAAAAAAGTGAAAAGCCATGCAATCTGTTATAACGTCTTAATAAACAGAAATATGAAATTTTTCTTTCTTGGATATATGGCCAATTTGGCATCAAAGGAAATGAAACAGCAGACACCCTGGCAAAAGAAACCTTGAAATGTCAGCCATAAAACCCGAAAATACCAAACACTGACTTTAAACCCGCTATTAACAAATTCATTAAATCGAGATGGCAGGAAAGATAGGATGAACAAACATCAATAAACTACACTTCATCCAAGATCAACTAGGACAGTGGAATCAGGCTTCGCAGCAAAATCGGTGAGATTAAATTGTCCTCAGTAGACTCCATATAGGTCATACCCACCTTACACTTCGTTTTTTACTTAGGAGGAAGCCAACTATCAATAGTATCAATAAAACGTAATTATTTTAACTGAATGTGTAGGCTTCATGCATGCCCGCAGAAAGCATTATTTCTGCAGATCCATGAAATAATTTTTTTCTGTCGTAGACCCGCAACGTATCTTGTCCTTTCTGAGAAAGGCTAAGATCTACAACTTGATTTTTAAAAAAAGTTTTTACTTGTTTACAAAACTTTGTTTTGATCTATAAAAAACTTTTGAGAACTTTAATAATGAGATAATAGTATACTGGAGTATTTAATTCTATTGTTAACTTAAAAGCCCTGAAACATAAATAAAGAACATACACCAAATACACCGTGAAGGGTGCAAAATGGGGTGAAACCCAAACTCAAACTCAAACTCACCCCCCTCCCCGATTACATATTGTCATGCAAGTCAGTGACCGCCCACCAACTTCATCTCATTTTGCACGCCACACAACTCGTCTTTTCTCATATCGGTACCAACTCTATGTTATGAAGCTGACTGAAGAAAGTACACAAAGGCCTAGTGTTAATAGTTCACTACTCTGTGTACAAAGGCATGTCCACTCAATGCCTGCCTCTCACAATACAAAATAAGTGCATGTGATGGTAACAAAAGGATCAGCGACACAAAGCAAACTAAAAAAAAAAAAACTTTCCCGCCATTTAAAAACTCCAAATCTTAAAAAGAACTTTCTGCAGGTGGCAGATCCAAGCCCGAGCTGTATGACCGGCATTGAGAGTATTTTTATTATGCAGACTAGTTGTGGTCCCCATGTTGAATGGTATAACAAACTGTATAATTATTAAATATTAGTTCCGGTTCTGGACGATTTTGTGGTGGATCTAGCCCACTTCCCTGTTCTTGTAGGTTTACTTCGTTGTTCTTTGTTTGTTTGATTTTAGATGCGTCTTACTGGGATTTCTTGCTTTTTTGTCCTTGCGTATCCTTACCAACAATGAAGGCGATTAAGGAGGTGGAAGAGGCAGTCAAGCAGTGTGTTGTTCTGTAGCCAATGAAAAAAAGTAGGCTTGGTGTGTATTCACCATTGCCTGTCGACTCAACGTGAGTGGTCTAGCGGAAGGAAGATGAAGTGGGGACAATACGGGGCTCACGTGTACGTGAAAAGGAGAACCTCAGGCGAAATTCGGGATTTTTAAGTAGACAAAAAAAAAAAAAAAACACAAAAAACTACCCCACTATTTCAAGTTGCCAAATGTAAAACAACAGGCCGAAAGGAAGGCACCTGTAAAATTTCAGGTAAATCCGAGCTGTATGAGCGGCGGTAGGGCTTGCTATAATCGGGCCAGTTGGTTTTTATTGTTATTATTATTAGTATTACTAGTACTAGATGACGTACCTTTTCTCTCTCTCTCTCTCTCTCTCTCTCTCTCTCTCTCTCTCTCTCTCTCTCTCTCTCTCTCTTTAAAATGATAAAAGTAACAACGTACAGATTTGCTTCAGAACTCATGCATGCCACACTACGCACTAAATTGAACGTTTGATATGGCTACTTTCTATGACACGTATGTCACTGTAACAGAATGTCGCCAAGATGAAGAATGAAAATTAAAACTGTTGGCAGCACGATGGAACAATGTTTTTCTATAAATTCATAAACAAATCTTTTTTTTTTTAAAGGCAAACTTCGGTGCACCCTCCACATTATTTGAAACCTACATGCAAAATTTGGTCACTGCAGGTGGCCTAATAAGACAGCCTTTTCTATAGGCTCCGCGCTTTCCCGCCCAATCTGGGAACACTAAATGACAGAAACAAACGAAACACGTGTCGACTGGGTTGATGTCTTTGTTTTCGCATCGTGATCCGATCCAAATTTTATGTTTAGCTCCAGCCTCGTTGAGGAAAATGTCGGAACACTTTTTTCTGTTCAGCTCAATTGTAGCTCAAAATCAGCGAAAATATTCAAAACATAGCTAACCTCTTTAAAATATGCCTATGTTCACCTTTACTTCTTAATATACGCATTATGATATTTTTGCAGGACCTAAGGCCCAGAGGTTAAAAAACCTTTTATGATTACATTGGAGCTCTTATTGCCTTCACAATATGATGATGATGATTAGTTGGCCCTCTGACTAGTGGAATACACAGATGTGATTTTTAAAGTTGTGTTTCAATCCCCACTGTGTAAATTGAAATTTCCTGTATTAATTTTCAATTCTGCTAGAAGAAAATACGCCTTATTCTTTTAGACCGGCTCAAAATGCCTGAACACTTTCTTCTGTCCAGCTCAGCTCTGGCTCAAAATCAGCGAACATGATTATTCAAAATACAGGGAACTTCAAGACCTTTTAAATGTTCCACGTACACCTTTACGTCTTCGTATGCGTAAAAATTTTATTGTGTAGAATTTAAGGCTCAGCTGATAAAAAGCCTTTCATGATTACATTGGAGGCCTTACTTCCTTAATGATAATATTCTGATTATAAGGTTTTTTTTTTTTTTTTTTAGTGTTTGCTCAGCATTGATATGGGGCACATGATAGCTGAAACTCTTGAAAAGCTATACTTTTATCATATCTCAAGGTTGTTTGCCGTGAAATGATTGCATAAATGATATTTGCGTCTTTCCACTTCGTGACCGCAATCTTACCTGCACTCAAACACACGTCACGCCCCCTTTGCAATCGGTCACAAGGTTCAAAGTTAGCCAGATAATATATATCCCACCTTCCGTGTCAGAACTAATTCATGTTATCACTCTATGAGGGTTAAGTTGTTTTACTTTGAATCTCATGACTAAGTGTCATTTTCTGAATGCACAATGTCGAGAATGCACCAAGAGCCGGCGCATGAAAAACACTTTAGACCGACGCCCGGCAATCGACTGTACTTGATGATAAGATAAACAACATCAAGTGAAGAGATAAACGAAATTGAAGTCCTTACCTTGTCCAAGAACCTGTTTTAAAATGCGTAATGTCAGAATTTGTCATTGGATGACCTCCCCGTTTTATTATCATTTTTTTCTTTCTTGGTTTTTGAAAATGAAATAATAATAGCATGCCCATAGCCTATTAGAAACTCGTTAGGTCACCCTTTGGGGGAAAAGTAGGTTGTTGTTGTTTGTAGCATCTGCAAGCTATCCCTTGCCCTCCCCCGTTTTCTTGTTACACTGGTGAGCATGTGTTCATTTCTGTTCTCATTTTATTGTTGACAACGCCAGAGTGTACTGTACTCCGTGACCTGACCTTCTTTTCCTAGTGAGTAGTTTTTTCCTCGCTCGCTTGTTGTCAGGTGTTTTGACTCATTCAGTAAATATTAGTATGTTCCCGAACATTCGATAACACTGTGGATAAGGATGTTTACGCCAGATTTGGCCTTGAGTGATGTAACCTGATATCGTATTGATACGTGATTGGTTAGTTTGTGCGAGGGCAAAGGTAACGTTTATTTCGGGAACTTTCTGTAGAAATGTTTATATATATGGACCTGTGTGAGTGGTTGGTCGGTGAGTAAGTGAGTTTCCTTTTGTGTGGCGTAGATATTTAGTTTCGCTGGTGTCTTCCCAGTAATTTATTGTTCACTATACAGTTATTAAACTTTAGTATTATTTAATCTATCGTCGGATCTCGTGTTTATTTATTTTACAGCTGTAATAGTTTCGTTTTCTAAAAGGTTGTAGTTAGATCAACTAACTCCCCCCTACTATAACGTGCTAGAACAACCTCAGCTGTTACATTGTTTTTTTAAACAAAAGTGTAGTTTGATACTGTGCAAAACACGAAAGTGTGCGGTCACCTTTAACCGAAAAAAAAAATGGGTGAATACACAGCTAACAGCAAGCCATGCTCTATGGTGGGCTTGATAAGTCATTATTTGGGGTACAATCGTTCAAAAAATGATCGAAGTATGAAACTCAGTATAATTAATGTTGTCCATAGGGGGCATTTTGAGAGAAAGGTGTTGGCCACAAAAAAATTTCAAAATGGTGCCCAATATTCAAGATGGCCGACACATACTGGAAATGGGCTACCTAACACACGTTGTATATAAAATCAACTGTCTCAAATGCAATTTACATCTCAAAATATGTAATTGTTATTTTGGAAAGAGCAAACCATCAATATAAAATGTTTTGGAGATTATTAAATTGTTGGCGGCCATCTTGGAATTTGCAGCCATGTTGGATTTTTTTTTCATCGTAGCCAACACATTATTCTTAAACATTGTCATAAGGAGAATGTTTGTCCCAAGTTTCATCTTTCTATCATTTTTTGAACGATTGTTCTGGTTATCAAGCCCACAACTAAAGTACGTCTGCGAATAAGATCAGAATCTTATTCGCAGATGGATTTTTGGTTTTATGATTTTATTTAGAAAGAGCTCCTTTGGATCACAATTCTGGCTTGTTTTGTTGAATAATTAGGCTCTTCACTCGATGAGATGACTCGATTCGGAGTAGCTAACGCATTGTGTTTCTTACGGTAATGATTGTCACAAATCCCAGACTGGGAGATGTAATGATTATAACAGGACAACAATCACGAACGAACAATTATAACACTTAACAGAACAACCAATCAGACTCACACATTTATTATACATAAAGATAAAGATATAAGTGCAATTACATACATTACATTATTGAATTCAACTACCATCCAATGGTCTTATTCCCACATTCATTCTTCTCCGGGTCCACAACCCGACAGTTACTTTCTAACTATGCTCTGGCCTCAGCCTCACATCAAGGTATGTCCTACGAGCGGGCCTATCTTACTGGCTCCTGCTCAACCTAATCTCCGTATCTCAATCTCCCCTCAATGTCTTAATAGCACATTAACATCTTACTACATCACGTCCCTGTCTGCGGCCAGACTGCCACGACTCATGTGCTCCCGCTGTCCTGCGCGACAGCTTCATTCCTGCTGGCCTATGGGTAGCCTTCGGCCCAACCCAAGCATCTGCTTATGCCGGCCTATTCCCCGTGCTAGTCTCTCCACCGCCGGTAGCCTCACGGCCCGACCCCGGCACAAGTCCGCTTACCGCGGGTGGCTTCTCTGCCCGACCCCGGCACCTATAAGAATAACATTACATCTGTATAACACCACACAATGACTATCCACTTCACCACTCATTACGAACCATCAAGCGTACACACAATAGTCCACATTTCACTCACCACACATCTGCACTTCTCTACGGTAACACACCTCCACCGTATTACACAGTACTCAGACTCTCTACGAACCCATGATCCGAACTTACATCTATCGCTCTTTGCGCACATCTCTATACACAGTAATCAATGCCTTTCACATTCCTCACATAAATTATTTACATCATGGTCATAGGAGAATATAGTACATCAATCATCATAATTATCAATCATAGTTCAACCTACCAGTCATCACTGGAAAACACACAATCTCCCGACTGCTTTCTCACGTCTGTCTCCTTGGACTTCTTAACTTGCAGTGAATGTAAGCACACCGCTCTCGCCTCATCCAAACCCCCCAACTCACAACATTCCATGCTTTCCATTAATTGTGGGCCGTGAGTTAATCTTACTCTACCCCCTTCTCCCCGTAACTATTGATCCTCGCTCACTCGCTCGTGACAATGATGCATCAGGCTGTCTTTTTTTTTTAGCGATACTTATCGGTTATCGTTTCCTCGCTAGCGGAGACCCTTGATAGCAACGCTTTTACTCAGGTTCCCCGGTGGCATGCTAAGTAAACTCGCCTGCCGAGTTGGTAAGTTGGGTTCAAATCACCGCAAGAGCTGACTTTTTGCTGTTGTTGTTGTTGTTGTTACTTTTTTTTTTTCTGCTTTTCCCCCTTCTGATCAACGTTGCTTTGCTCCAGAATATAAAATTGTGACCAGGATTTTTTTGTCGGGTGAGAAGTCACAGAGAAAGTCAGACAGAGCAGATAAAAATGAACTAAACTTCCATGCAAACGAAAAAGTAATACATGTAAAACAAAACATGACAAATAGCTGAAGCTGAAGAAGAACAAAATATATTTTCAGTAAATACAGGATAGATCTGAATCACGACAGAGAGAGACGAACTTTTCAGTTCACACTGACTAAAAGAAATCATTAACATGTTTACAGTTTGATTTACATTTTTATTTCTAATTAGCAACTCCCGTTTAATGAAAAGGAATAAATAAAATGAACAGGAATAAATAAAAGAAACAATTTCGAGCATACTAGTAGGCCTAATGATCAGTTTCTCCACCGTACCAATTTTGCAAAATCTTTAGGAAACAAAATAATATAATACGGTTTTTAAAAAAATCTGTTGTGGGATTAAACCCAAGATAGATTGAACCCATAGACCCCGATTGATGGCCGCAGACGCTAGGCATTTCGCCACGGCAGACTACGGTAGGCTGGAGGAACTTTTCCATAGTGGACACCACGAAGCCCAGAAACCCCCATCTGCGAATAAGGTCGAGATCTTATTCGCATGTGTCTGCGAATTAGCACTTTGTTCTATTATACTAGGCTGCACATGGGACATAGGCGCAGTGACGCCGCGCATGGAGGCCATTACAGAATGGCAAAATATCGCTCGAGAAACTGACCATTGCTATTTCCTCCACATTACGATCTATATTAATAAAAAAAAATCCTGTTCCTTGAGGGGGACAACTGCTACTTATAAATAAATCTAAATCAAATTTTAAACATGTGAATAATTTTTTTTTCTAATTAGTGTGAACTGAAAATTTCATCATTCTCTTTTCGGTAACTGAGATCTATCTTGTGTAAATTAAAGAACAGAAAAACAACTGAGAGTGAGATCTGTGGGGGAAACTGAAAGAAACAGCTGTATGACCAAAGTAGTATGAGTGAAAGCTGGTCTGATAGAAAAAAAATCAGAGAGGTAAAGAAAAACAACTCAACAATAGAATGTGGTGCATGATAGTGTGGGTGAAAGACAAGAGAAGAGAAGGGCGCAGATTGGAAGGATGAGTGAAAGACAACAGTAGAACAAAAATCGTTTATGCATCAAAATTATTTAACGTATTGGCACTGCCAGATTATAACCATAATTTTTTTTTAAATCATATATTTTTATATAATCTATCTCCTTTCTGTTCTTTGATTATCTTCATATTATGCTCCAGAGGCTGAAGCCTTGGGTAGTTTTTCAATTAGCTGTGTGTTTAGGGCTCCTCATATATAACCTTTTCTTTTTCGCCAAAGATCGTCTTGCATCTGGCCTTTCTGCTTCGTTTTACCATATTAGAAAAATGGCGGCGCGTTCCACGATTGGATTTCACTTTGCGTAACGCGAACCAAAGGAGTGCAGAGTCTAGTATTATAGTGGTATGTCTCTGCACATGACATGCGTAGACGTGTCGGAAAATTCTAAAATGCAATATTCTGTTAAGACAACCCGCTGCCAAGGGTAGAGATCCTCTAGAAAACAAATACCTCAGTACAACAAATATAGAATGTGACATCAACGCTTTCGATAAAACAAAATAGAGCTGCGGTGATCATGAATTATTCCTTGGTTGAAATACAAGATATCGCCCTCAATCAAAAACTTGGTAAGTGCAAAGCGCTAATGCAATCCTGCTTTCTGGAGAAAGTGGGGGTCGCTTGCCGTCAGTGGCGCTGATACGCTGCGTGGCCATATTCACATAACCATAATGTTTGGGTTATTTTTGAGGTGTAACAAGCAAGAGTTGAGATCCTCTTAAAATAAAAATATACCATTCTGATACTCGCTCATTTAATCAAACTCCCACTCCTTTTCTTAGGAAAGGATGAAATTGCTTTTACTTATCAAGCCTTTTCTTTTCTCTCGTGGTGAAAGTTCATCGCGGCTGAAACCTCGACACTCGTGGACAATGGCAAGCTGTGGCGTGACAAGTTAAGTGGGCGGTCTCTGAGACATCGCCTCCATTACGTCATTAAAATACACGTGACTTACAATCACATATATAATTATAGGCTTTTGTTTAAGAAATCATTTTCAAAATGGTCTATCATGTGGTTCCCTTTTACACCTGCAGTAATAAGACCTGACCTGCCCAGAAATTAAATACCAGAACATTCATTGGGAGTGTCTCGAGACTGTCAGGTAAGTCTGTATTACATTTTTACATGAGGACCACTGTATGCCAAAACCGCCAATCTTTGAAAAACTGAAGAAAAAAAATTGAATAAACAAGTTAGCTTCATGATCCTGCTTTAGGCACCAAAGTGGTACAAAGTCTTATTTCTGGACTAGGGAGGCTAGCTCCTGGATATGTTTGGGCTGTCTCTCTCATCACTCCAAACAAACCTTAGAGACTTCATGCACCCTGGTTATATTTCCAAGATTTATTCAAGGAAAAAGAAGGAAAAAGCTAGAGAAAAAAAGCCACTTTCACCTATTCCCAAAAATTGCTGGATATATATCGGATGATAAAAAAAAAAACTGCCATAAATTTGAAGTTTATAATTCATGAACCGCTTATTCGATCTTAATGACATTTCACATGTGAATGGGCAAATACATAATGTGTATGCAAACGAAACTTGAATGAAATAGCTGTATTGAAAAAAAAGTAATGAAGTATAAGGTAGGTCAAAATGCGAAGAAACATGATGTCTAATAAAAATCTGTACTTACAATTTAGTGATTCAAATGGTCGATGGGACCGCCATCTTCCTGCATTACCCATCGCAATCTTTGCCTCCAAGCAGATATTGCTCTCCTGATTTAATCAAGAGAAATCTGCGCCCAACATTCCAAAATTCTGTCCCGTAGCAGTCTCTCAGTAAACGGTTGGCGCTGACCTGCGTAGACTTTTTTCTTTCAGCGCATTCCATACAAAGTAATCCATTGGATTAAGGTCTGGAGACTGTGGTGGCCACTCATTTTTATTAATGAATGTGATGTTCAATGATTGGATGTAATTTCAAGTTATATGACTAGTGTGTGCTGTTGCTCCATCCTGTTGGAGAATGAAATTCCAGTTTGGATATAAGCGTTCACAGTCTGGTAGCAGGTTTTCTCGCAACAAACGAATGTACTCCTCGGTATTTACTTTGGTGTCTATGAAATGAATATCAGTTTTTACCATTCCATGACACTCCGGCAAGGAACGTGATCTTCTTTGAAAAACGTCTTTCTTCATGATAAAGGCGCTCTGGAGGAATGGAGGACTTATCAGTGCCATACACTACATCGTTGTGTCTGTTTGTGCGTACGTCCAGCATGAAATCCTTCTCATCGGTAAAGACGATACGGCTAATATTATCCTTCTTAATTTTTGTAAAAGCAATCTAGACCTTGATTTTCGTTTTTCTCCCACATTGACATCCTTCCTCGATGTAACTATTCTTTTACAGGCTCTAAGTTTGAAGTCATTCTTAGCAATCCCTGCAGCTGAACATTGACTACAAGTTGGTGTTCTAGCAATGCTTCTTTTGGGACTGAAGCGATCCAGGATTTCTTTTTTGTGACAGAATAAGTTCGTCGACCTTGTGAATATTATCATCTGTTTTTACAGTTTTTGGGCTACCGCTGCATTTCTTTCTGTCTGAAGTTCCTGTTGCAAGATTTTGCTAATCAATGATTTGACACTTCTTTTAGACCAGTTCTTATTGGGAAATATTTCACAGTTCGAGCACCCCTCCATCCCTTTTCCTTGTAGAGAGTCTGAATAACAATTCGATCCGAGGGACTTAAATACCATGTTAGGCCTAGGTGAAACTAATCAGATCAAAAACTAGATCTAGATTTAGATCTTAATCCAAGAATATTACCAAATGATGATTATGACATCAAAGGAAAGACAAAACAATCTTTTCAAGTTGAAATGCCACTGTATTTCACATTAGTTGGAATACACTCGACTTTAAGGTAATCAATGTATCAGTCACTATAGGAAGCAAAAGGCTTGGTTGAGTGCCGTCTGCTAAACTTAGATCTACAAAATAAGGTTGGATTGGAAAGGTGGACTGGATTTGATTTTAAAAATTGGAGAAAAAATACTCAATTGTTGTGCGCTGGGTAGCTGAATTTGCGTCAAAATGTTCACCGTTCTTGATCACTTGGCTTGTTTTATTAATTTTTGACAGACACTCTCTTAATCTAAAATATCTTTAAAATTAATTATTAAATCTTGATTAAATTTTAACATAGTATCACACATAAAAAAAAAAAAAATGGACGTAACTCTTTCAAAATTTCTCACGGATTCATCAAAAGGATTGCGAGATATTTGGTGTCAAGGTTGGGGCAATTTTTGTTGTGTTGTTTTTTGTTGGTTTTTTTTTTTGATCACCTGATATAACTCATTCGTAATTAAGAATTATATCTAGGTAGACGTATCAATCATGCTAACAACCGTTAAAATAAGAAGTACTTACTGTGACGTGGGACAGAGTTACAGGTTGGTCATATTTACGGGAGTTTCTCATCTAACTCACTGACATGCTCAGTAACTATAACATTGATTACTTCCCTGACTGCATAAGACAATGTGCACGGCATGAGCATAGCTAACAGTGGGGTATGTGATTTATATTACTGGAGTGCTTGATGAAATACTATCTCGATATGGGTAATTATTTCTTGCATGCGCACGGGGGACAGTTCTTCTTAGATTAGATCTCTGGCTAAAGGGAACTTCTTTGTTCTCATCGTAGTAACAATGTAACAGCTCTATCTAAGTACGCTTTGTAAGTTCTTGTGCCTACCTTACATTTCTAAAACTGATAACGTCTTGAGTAGTGAGGCAATCATCAATGACTCCTCGCAGTAACATACGCAGTGACAATTTAATCACTGTAAATCTTCTGCGGTAATGGAATTGTCGATATCATCTAGCAATATGCCATATTCCAGTAGATATCAGAATTATTCAGCATCAAGGAAGAAGTTGTTAGCAAAAATGAAAAAACCCAGGATATAATTTTGTTTAGCATATGGTGATAGCAGAGAGTATGTAGGATTATGTATGGAGAGAAAAATCACTATTAATTGATTGCACTGCGAGACCCGCGAGGCGCCGCGAAACCACTGTTAGCATGAAGCGCAGAGTAGATCGCTGCGCTAAACCATGCCAGTTTGTACATTTAAACGGGGCATAAGAACTTACATACGGCTCTAAATAGTTTCAATCTGCCCCAAAATACGAACAAACCACAATAAACAGATAATGTACACTGTCTTTGGTGAAGACGGTCTCTTTCAGTTCTTGTTACTGCGGCGACCTAGTTTCGCGATTTGGTGGAAGTGAGACCTCTCTATAAATGCATACTCTCTAGTAATAAGTATCAATATCTCGGTCATAGTTCAATTTCGACTCCATCATGGCACGGCGGTGATTAGACGTCGACTGATGCCGATGTGGTTGATTACTTTCTTCCTCGAGAGATCTCATTTGTGAACTACTGTTATCAATTGATAAACAACTTAATATTTTGAATTTATACTGTATAAAAGAGGAATTTCCTGCTCTGTGTAAAGAATTATTGTTCTAGTCACCAAGATGGAATTTAAGGAAGAAAACACGACTTTACTTCATTTAGGGGCAAAGCAGACTGGTGGTCTCGCATGACCCGTATATAGAGACGCAAGAGAAATGTGAAATTCAATATAATAAACATCTAAACTTAACACGTTATTTTTCATTCATGCTATTTGTATATTGCTCAATCGAACATTCTAATATGCTTTCTTAGAATCGTATATTTTTCTTTCAATTATGCTACTAATGGGCAAACAAAAAATCATAATTGCTGTGGGTTTTGCCAGCTCAATGGCCGGGGACAACAAGCAATAATCCTGAATAAATTCCATAAAATCAATGCTGTATTCTTATCCTTCAGCTAAACTCTCCAGATATTCGAATAAAGATCGAAACATTTCTCTAAACATAAGAAATTAAATGTGAGACTTGTCGCTACGGATCAGTGCGGAAGGCAGATGCTGGATATTTTGAGTTATTGATACCTAGCAGAAAAAGTGTTAGTGTCCCTTTCATTTCAATATGCATCAATATTTGACCTAGTTATTGTCGCTTGGTGTCTAGGATTCCATCTGAGAATAACAGTTTTGAGTATATGGCGATTGTTTCTGCGAAGGGACGGGCGCGTATTATTAATACAAGCTTATGAAATTTATCGCCAGTTTATCTTCGTTCCGTATCCAATGTTCACAACAACGTTTGACGAATTTGATGGAAGGATAAGGGAATGGCACATGTTTTCTAAGGTCACTGATTTATTGAGAGTATTGAAGAAAACATAAGCGTGGCCACAATGGAATGTAGGCGTCAGTATTTTACATCCATACAGCAGATAATGTGTTTACTCCATACAGCTGATGACGACCTCGTGTTTATTTCTTAAATCCTTTTTTTTTTTCGAACATGATACCAATTTTTATCTTATTTCTACACGTGGATTCTGAGTTATGGCTATCTGAGGTAAGCAAACCTAAAGTGATGTTTCTCCTAAAGCCATTGGCGAGAGTTTAAGATACATGTCATTCTGTGTGGCATCGGGACAAATAGAATTGCGCATGAAATCCTTAATGGTGTATAGGTATGCCCCTCTGGCATGATGCACCGTCAAGTCCTACCGAAGCATTCAGCAAAATAAGATGCCTGTAGAGCTGTGCGAACAGATTCATTGAAACACATAACAATGGTATGTTGTTGTTGTGTCTTTATTTAGGGGGGGGGGTGTCTTTTTGTATTTCCCAGAAGTTCACAAATCACGAAGTTTTGTTATGTGTGAATATACCAACACAGGTATGTACACGGGGGCATATCAGATGTAAAAGTAAAGACAAAGACACCATCACACAGTGATTCGGGGACAATAAATATCAGTAAAAGGAACATAAAATAGGAATGGGGGGCTTTGGGTGAAGAACTCTCCTGGCTTCCCATTTTTGCTTTCTGATTCCCCCCTCAATGCCTGTTTGTTCACACAGGTCAGTTTTCGGAATGAGAAGTGATGCGCCTCGTTTGTTTTGGTCATGTGGCTGAGATGGGCGCTCGCGTGGCCACGGCTGGCCTCTCACTGTAGAATGAAGGAATTTTTCGGTTCAGATTCCCAGTGTAAAATAGTGTGAAATTAATTTGATCTCGCTAAAATTCCAAGGGATTTGGCTCTCGCCTGCTTGTAAGGATATTATAGTAACCAATTGACAGCTTTCAGCATCCAAAAATGTTTTTGGTGAAAGTGTCATCGATAGGTCGACCGAACGTCATTATTTTACACCGAGGCGGTTGTCACGTGACACATAACCTTTCCGAAATCGGAATGAAAATGGGAATGGTCCTATTCCAGTTTTTCGGAGGGGAAATCGGAAAGAAAGTAGAAAAGGGTCGGATTTCATTCCAATTTCGGAACATTGTAAGGCAACAGGCGTTTCGCTAGATTTCCTTTCCTTTTTTTTATTCCTAAAATCTACCAGTGCTTTCCCAATATTAAATGGATCTATGAAGTCACACTATAACTATTGACGTCTAGATTTACTGGCTCACATGTAGGGTGGACATGAACTGCTCGCTATCCCTTGTGTTCCGAAGAAGACCATTCTGCCAAAAAAAGAAACTTTCTTTAAGCCACCGTTAAGAATATTCAAGTTGGTTTCTACTTAAACTTCCAACATAAGATGTGGTTTAGCATTCAGCAATCCCCAGACTTCCAACAAACTTTTTTCATTTCAGATGCGGGAGATCTGGGTCATTCATTTTATCATTTAGAACAGGCAGGAAGAAACATATTTGGCTGGAGAAGTAAAATTCTCCAGTTCATCAATCTGTTACAAGTAGAGAATGTTGGAAGCCCGCACGTGCCCACAAGTAGCTGTGTATTGATACTCAGTAATTTAGATTGCAAATTACGTGGGATTCAATTTTATCTCCCCTCCTTCCAGTGGCCAATCCGTTAACCAACAGCAAATTTGGCATGCCCAATTACCAACCTGAAATCATCCATACACTGTTGTCTAGCCACCCATTCTTTAAGGATCCAGAAAGCTAGCACATAAAAAAATTAGTTGTTTTTTTTTCTGACCGAATCATTCGTGAAAGTATAATGAGAGATTAGATACATTTCCTTATGGTTATGATGTTAATATAAAAGGCCGAACATAGAAATTGGATAATTACTGGTGTTGAATGACGGGTGACATCGTTAAAGAAACAATTATTTTGATTGTAATGAAATCCCAGAGAAATGGTTTCCTGTGGTGTTAATAAATTGTGTTTGGCAAACCAGCAGAAAACCCATCCATTATATAAGCTCAATATTTAGAGTTTACAGATCATTCATCTTTTTGTGCCCAAACTACCGTCTCCTTGCCTTGCTGTATTGTTTGTAGAATTTCTTTCCATGCTATACTTATCTGTACCCTGGTTAATCATTCTGTGCGGTTAGTTTGCTTCAATCATCTAGTTCTGTAGCTGTCTAATTCAAATGCACCATAGTGGTAGAATATATAAAAGGTCTAGTGGTGGAGCCGTTGCTTTGTAATGAACACAGTGAAAATCTCAGACTGTTGTGTTGAATATCATTGGCTTATGGATTCTCCTTGTCTCTACTGCTTGCGTGTGCCTTTCTTATCTAGGTGGCAAAGGGTGTGTGAGTTGGGATTGGTAGGACAATCATGTTGGCCCAGTATCCCACAAAGATCTTTACATGGTCAATTTCAGCTTCCTTTAAAACATGACTTAGTTGTCTGACCCTATGGCATTAGTGAGTTCTTTCGAAGAGTAACACTTTGCTATACACTTTGTGCATTTACTGGTATATTACTAATAGAAGAGAAATGTTTTCCTAAAAAGCTATGAGACAATCTGCATATGCTGGCTCTTTTTTTTTTTCTACTCATACTTATGTTCTAGTCATCATCCAATTCTCTCATGATGTGCTTTTCTCTCTTGTTGAGGCCGAAAGAAAAATATTCTACTTCTAGTGTTCGACACACTTCCTCAGATGCGGAAAATAGAATTAGGTGATTCCTACTATAGGCCCATTGCGGATAACGGCCATTTTAGTTGTCAGGACCGGCGCATAACCATGCCGATGGTAGCACCGATTTTGATTAGTCAGCTGATTTGCACTGTGAGCACTTCAGGCGTCGCGAACCAATCGGCGGCGAGCTAAGAAAGAAAGGTTCACTACAGTAAACAATGACACGTGTGTATATGCACATGGGAGACGTTCGGTCAATTCTTTCACTTCCTTTACTTTGTTTACGCGATGGTAGGGAATATGACCAGCTTGGATCCATCCGTTCCACCCCTGTCATAACAGTCAACTGCAATGCAACCAGCAGGCATTTTAACCGCTTAGACATATCTCGGTTACAGTCGTCAGCTGATCCATCCGCTATTTTAGGTGTCGTAAGTACAAACAAAAACACGCTGTGACGTCATTCGCAATGGGCCTATAGACTATTTTCAAATTCACCGCATTAATGAATCCATTAAAGAAGTGGCGGACTTTGAAAAAAAAAAATCATGTGACTACTTTTTTACCTAATTGGCTACTGTAAACCGAAAATTGGACCAACGGGTTTTCGCAACGTTGCGGAAAGCCGAATATTTGGCATGAGTGGACACCGATTTCCAATGCTAACATCTAAGCCAATTTTTCGAAATGTCAAATCCAATCTTAGTTCATCCATTTTCTTTTATTTTGATGTATAATATATTATTACGTCTCGTGTTCATACTGAGCGAAAGGTAAAACATCTTTGAACCACAGTTACTGTCCACCCCCACAAAAGTTGCCGTAGGTAATGGGTTAATGTAGGGAAAAGAATCGAAATTGCTTTGTAATTTTGTAATAGAAATTTAATTTGAAATATAACAGTATGAGAAGTATAAAAGTGTACAACAACAAATTAGCCAGTTTAGTTATCAGGTATTACTGCGGCATGGTGTCATGTAACCATAAAAGAACAACCGTAATTATCAGATCTAGAAGTGATCATTACATATAAAAAGACCAGCACGTACTCTGGGACAGTCATCGCACATCAGAGCTATTATTTCCATTAGCCTCTCTATACTATTGTCCCATTCTCTCAGAGTCACGTTCAAAATGGAAAGAAAAAAAAGCAAGTATAAATCCCGGAAAATTTGATCAAATGGCTTATATGCATTGCTCTAGCCGAGATCTAGATCTAGTCTTTTGATTAAGATCTCCTTCACTGTGACGAAAATAACCCATTCGTCTGTCAGCTGGTCTCCCTTTACACCTGCAGTTGTAGATTTGACCTACTCAGGTTTCACCTCTTTTCCTCACCCTCTCAATCTTCAACTCAGATAGCCGTTGACCAGTAACGTCTACGATATCGCCAAAAACCTCTTCATAACTTGTAGATCTAGATCGTTAGGCCATTTCTCAGCCAGCAGTCTACCAATATACCCGACGAATCGGATTTCGGTTAGGTTCCTACGTAGATCCGCCGCTTAACGACATCGTGTCGACGTCATTTTGATGTAGGAAAAAGGTTCATACAGTAATCTTACCAAATCTACAGAAATCCTATACAAATGTTCATTCGTTGACGTAGGTACGTTGGCTGGGCAACGATTCTCCATATTCAACTATTCCATGATCTTCAAAGCCTCTCTCCGCCGACAAAGTGTCAAATAAATACTCATATGCAGGCTTCATCACTTTTGTTCCCTCTCAACAACGGTAATCATTCTTTTTATTATTATTATTATTATTATTTTCATGTGGTATTTATAATGGGCGCCAATTCGTGTTGCTTGGCTGCCATTTTTCACAAATCGTGAGCTAATGTCCTTACTTTGGTAAACAGCCAATGAGAGAGCTGCTTGCTTCGGGGCTTCGGTAAACTGAGAACCAGTGAAAGCGCGGCATGCTCGGGGAGGGGGTGGCTGGGCTGAGGGGATTCCTAGTTTCTAAACATGCTCTAAATTTTTAATTGTTCACATTCTTTTGTATTATTTCGGGCCTTCTGGTTCGGTTACATTTGATGTTAGCCCGTCAAATATGGTGTTGTCAAGGTTATCCGCTGGACACCGATATTACTTGCGGGAGAAAAGAGATTACATACATTCTCTTGGAAGTTCCCACAACAAGCAAAAACGCTTTGAACAATAATTTTTCGCTCCCAAAAATTCGGAAAAACACACTTTTATAAGAATTTCAGCGTTTTAGCAGCTTGTTTCCTAGAATGGTTTCTCATTGCCCTGCTGTAATGGAGCTAGAGGGCGAAAATGCAAGTACCCAAAAACGTCGTAACCCTGTGACCAACCATAAGGAAACTATATACTGCCTCATAGACACACATCCATTTAGACAGAATTCAGCCTTTGATATTATGTATTTATGATTTCTTTTCGCCACAAAAAGGACATGCATTTTCGGTGGGCATGGGTAGAATTGAAAAGTAATACAAGGAATTCCGTTCTTCGCCTGCTTGTGTTCTTCGCCTTTTTTTTTCTTCATACATTGCTGGTCGAAAATAAACTTTAAATGTCACGTCTGTGTATTTTGCAGGGTACGTGGTGGTTTTATAATAAGTTCTATTAATCTGTCCATCTAATCAAAGTCCCATTATTAATATGACCCAGATTCAGATCTGCAGTTGAGCATCTATAGGCAAGGCTGTATGTCGTATTTTCATGGTTCAACGTGTAGCGCACAAAAAACATTTTGTTGTATTTAGATTTTAACGTAAAATGCGTCCCGGTTGTTTCAAGAAGTTGATGTGGCGCTATCTTGTGAAAACTGTAACGGCTTTATCACCTGGCTTAAGTGTGCGACAAATTTATATTAGGCAGATCTGGCTATGACTGTGTATGAGAAAGAGAGAAGGGAAGAGGGAGGGAAAAAGATATGCAGAAGGAGGGGGAGGGAGAGAGATAGAAAGAGAACGGAATGGAAAAAGAGGGTAGGAGAGGGGAGGGGAGAATGATGGTTTAGAAAGAAATAGAGTAAAGGGAGAGGGATAGAGAGATGGGGAGGGGAAAGGAGAAAGAGATTTTAAGGGAGGGGGAGAGAGATGGTAAGTTTGGAGATAAGTTTATCCTTGGAAAGCCCGGCCGGGCACATCATCTAGACCACATCCACATTAATGTCAGAATTTGTCCGTGTTATCTTTCATAGAAAGTGCCTAATTGCTTTCATTGTAGTCTTGAAGATTTGACCCTTATTAGATCACAGAAACTATCACTCTGATTAATTCTTCTGAAACAGGCCAGATCTGGCATTGTCGTCCTATGTCATTGGAGTCTTTCTCGATAATCGCTGATGTCATAAAAATATCTCTTTCAATGTCCATAGTAAATCATCATGCTGATTACATTGCAAATTGTCCTTTTATGAAAGTTTTATATGCAGCAAGTTTGAAAGCTGCGCCCCCCGCGGAACCAACAGCCACAGTGACTTCCCCGCTCGTCACTTTCTACCTTCCCTATATGGGATTCCTGTGTTCTAATTTTAGCCGGGGGCACGGTAAATAGTTTAAATTGGGTTTAAATCAGTCAACAGCTGTGACCTTCATACGACAGAAAGTTATGTGGTTTAAAACGGGTTATGTGCTGGTGAAAAAAAGGGATAGGGGACGAAAGTCAGCGACACAAAGCAAATTCAAAAAAATTGATAATAAACGTAATGAGGAAAAAAATCCAAACTTCCGTGCATCCTCAACGATATTAATTTGAAACCTGCATGCAAAAGTTGGTTACTGTAGGCGGGCTAATAAAAACGCGTTTGTGCGTTCCAGCGAAAAAAGTTGTGAATTATATAATTATATAGATTCTATTTGACGTCCTGTGTTTTGGTAGAACAGAAAAAAAAAAAAAAATATTGACATTCTCCACTTGCTTCACAGACTGTTATCTTCAATGGCAGCCAGCTGAATCAGCCAGACGGCATCATCACCCCTGACTGAACAAGGTTCAAGTAATCTCATTTCACGAGATTGAAAAAGGTGAGCAGCCATCATGACTGTGTGTGAAACATTGTCCCTTCATTCGTCTCGCTTTTCGTCATACAGAAATGATAGAAATACACCAGATACATGATTGTGTTTAAAATATTATTTTCAGGACATGTGAATCATTGACTGGGTTATTATCATTTAATTTCTCACAAATGTCTGTAGTGTGAGTGTACTGAATAGTACTCACCAGCGAGCACTAGTAGAATAAGCAAGGATCGCACGTGATGTTTGACTTTTTTGTTGTTGTTGTTGTAATATCTGACCATCTAATGGCTTTAAAACAATTTGACTGAGTGTTACAACACATTTGGACTCTTTGCCATTCGGAAAATAACTTTAAGGCGACCCCATAAAGGACATCGATTTCTGACTCCGACCCCTAAGGCACCGTAGGCGATAGGAATAATTTGTCTTACATAATCTCACTAAAATAATATGAATGTAATGTTTTGATGTCTATATTTTTATTCTCAACTTTATATGCATGTATCTACGTATACACTATTTAACGCCTTCTACGTAATGTTTTATAACATTTTATGTCTTTTGTAAAGCGCTTTGAGTTTATAAGGAAAGCGCTATATAAATAAACTTATTATTATTATTATTATTAATCACACAGAGGCGCCGCCTGCAATCGGCCCCAGTCGGCGAGCAAAGGGGGCACCTATTTTGTCGGAATGAAAAGTGAATTCCTATAGGTAGAATGAACATATCCGCCATCTTGACTGTCCGGACCAATGCTTCACCATGGCGATGGTGGCATTGATTTTGATTTGTTAGCTGATTTGCACCGTGAGCACTTCAGGCGTCGCGAACCAATCGGCGGCGAGCTAAGAAAAAAAAGTTCACTCTAGTAAACAATGACACGTGTGTATACGCACATGGGAGACGTCCGGTCAATTCTTTCACTTCCTTTCCCTTGTTTACACGGGTCTTGATCTGACCAGTTTGGATCCACCATTTCCACCCCTGTTATAACAGTCAACTACAATGCAACCAGCAGGCATTTTAACCTTTTAGACATAATTATCTCGAAGTATCCTCATCAGCTCATCCACCCGCCATCTTGTTTGGCGGAAGAACAAAACAAAAACACTCTGTGACGTCATGACCATTCTACCTATATTGCGCCGACTTGAGCCGTGGCGAGTGGCGTGTCAGCAGTGTGACGCCACACTGCTGGACTAGGGACTTTTCTACTGTTCGTATCAAAGACGGGTGGGAGTGTAGAAAAAAATCTCATTGAAGATTTGAAATTTGCTGCCTAGTCCTCAAGCAAAGTTTGCTTTTCTTCAATAATAACGATTAAAAAAAAATAATAATCACAAATCACATTTTTTATAAATTCTAAGTTTAACATTTGGAACAATGGATTTTGAAGCGTGTAATGAGCTTGAGTATGTGGATATCTAGATTGAGATCTATGCTGATAACTACTTCACAACTATCAAACATAGACGACGAAACTTCAATCGCTGTTTATGAAAGATCCCCAATATGGGACAAAAGAAGCAAATTGTATGCGAACAGAAATTTGGTTGGCAAATTGCGAAGGGAATGAAAGACGATTGTAGGTAGAAGCTTCAATGTACCGTTTTATTGGAAAGAAAAAAAAAAAAAATGTCGTTATATCTCTTCTTCATACCATCATCATCATCATCATCTCTCTCTCTCTCTCTCTCTCTCTCTCTCTCTCTTTCTTTCATTCTCTCTCTCTCTGTTTGCCGCAAATTGCTGAAAACACATTTCGCGAGCATTTTAATTTCACGTACTCTGTGGACTATGTATCTATAGACATTCGTCAGTCTGTCACCCAACCAGATTCTTCATACTAGCACTTGCAATCAACAGCATTTGAAATCGTGGTCAAAGTGTGTAGTGGATATGAAATTCGGCGAGATTTTTAATTTCGCGAATTAGAGCCTGATCTGCCGATCGGCGCTGCACTGTGGCGGCGACGTGTCTGCTCCAGTTGCAATTGGGCTGCAGTGACACTAAAGCAAATTTCCCAATAATGGGATTAAAGAAGTATACAAAATATAAAATAGATACAAAAAAAAAAATTGCGAAATTCGCCAAAATAGGAGGCACGCGAAAAAACAACAACACCGAAATAGTACAGTATATATGCGATATCCATGGGTAGTTATGTTCGAACACGGCTAAAATGCTTAAATATAGGCACCGAACTGCCCAGCACCCTTTATCTGTAGCATCGGAGTATTAGGCGCGTACCTATAAGTGCCTTCTATACGCTAGCAATACGATAATTATATCCTTTATGGTGTCATCCTTACACGTGAAATTTGTTCGGAGAGTAGCATGGCGCGAATCAAAGCAGAACTGGAAATTAAAATAATAGTCTACATCCCGACCTGTTTTATTGATGAAGTATTCAAAAGGCGTCACTCCAGATAGAATCTGCACAAAAAGCAGATCGCTGCATGGGGTTAACAAAGATACCTGATACAATACGATGAGAGTGAGACGGATAACGTGTTCGGCGTGCACAAATTTTGCACCCCCACCCTGCGGCAAACTCGGGGAAGTCATGAACAATGCCGCATTTTAACTAAGCATTACTAGGAAGATATTGAATTTTGTTCACTGTTCAGCCATTGCCTTAGGCCTTGATTGAAGTCACTTATTTTGTAATTGTAACTTCCGTCGCTGTAGGAAAACTGGCTTTTTTTTTTTTAGTTGCAGTAGCATTGTAACAAATCAGCATCGTTTATTTATCTCATCCCCCCCCCCACCCCGATCAGCGCGCAAACTGTGTGCACGATTTATTTTCATACGAGAAGAAGGTGTCTCATCTCATTATATCTAATATCTTTGGAGTCAGCCAGAAAGACTTTAAAAATAAGGCAAAAAATTGTCAAGATTGACAATGGAGTCACTCTGTTGTCGTGTCATCCATTTCCCGTCCCATGCTCAATTCTTCTTTCTCTCTCGCATATCTGTATCTATCTTTCCACTTTCATGTATTAATGAACTATGTATAGGCAGATCTGCCCGTATTTTCTCATCTCCAAGGTGGCTTGATAAAATTGTTAGGATATTGAAGAGACGCCATTCCACCTTTTTTCCCCAATACAAAAGAAAAAAATAATAAGTACAACCCCCCCCCCCCCACACACATACATACATACTATTCTCTCTCTCTCTCTCTCTCTCTCTGTCTCTCTGTCTCTCTCTGTCTCTCTCTCTCTCTGTCTCTCTCTCTCTCTCTCTCTGTCTCTCTCTGTCTCTCTCTCTCTCTCTCTCTCTCTCTCTGTCTCTCTCTGTCTCTCTCTCTCTCTGTCTCTCTGTCTCTCTCTCTCTGTCTCTCTCTGTCTCTCTCTCTCTGTCTCTCTCTCTGTCTCTCTGTCTCTCTCTCTCTCTCTGTCTCTCTGTCTCTCTCTCTCTCTCTCTCTCTCTCTCTCTGTCTCTCTCTGTCTCTCTCTCTCTCTCTCTGTCTCTCTCTCTGTCTCTCTCTGTCTCTCTCTC
>OZ007569.1:70812034-70822034 GCA_963931925.1 Onchidella celtica
CTCTGTCTCTCTCTCTCTGTCTCTCTACTCTCTCTCTCTCTCTCTCTGTCTCTCTCTGTCTCTCTCTCTCTCTGTCTCTCTCTCTCTCTCTCTCTCTCTCTCTCTCTGTCTCTCTCTCTGTCTCTCTCTCTCTCTGTCTCTCTCTCTCTCTCTCTGTCTCTCTCTCTCTCTCTTCTCTCTGTCTCTCTCTCTCTCTCTCTCTCTCTCTCTCTCTCTCTCTCTCTCTCTCTCTCTCTCTCTGAACTGAGACTATGTCCATATTTGAAACCGAACCCTAGACATTTTTGCCCTTTTTGTTTTAATAAGTGAGACCCCCCCCCCCTTTCCCTGCCCCCAGATCCCTGAGTTGAAAACTGCTGATATAAAAAATTGTCTAGTAACAATTTAGTCTTCCTATGTAAGACGTCTTGCGCAACACTCGAGGCACTGTTCGCTAGACAAGAAAATGCACCAAATTGAATGCACGTCAAATCGTCTCTCGTGGTCTGCGCTAGGCACCGCATTCCTGGTGGGCAAAAGTGCACCGGTTTCTCCGCTCTTAACGGAAGTAAAATATGAGAGTCTCTTAAAAATCCTGGATTGGCAAACATAGAAACAAATCGGAGAAATTGTAGATGTCACATATCGTTGGAAATTTGCAACTCTGATGCAACTTCCCATAAACGGCAGTTTCCTTGTATTTTGTCACCTTTATGCCAAATAGGAAGTCTATAGTTTGTTATACTTCACTCAGCAAGCCATGCCAAGCACTTTTATTTACTAAAATAAGATTTGCATAATTATGAATTGCTCATCACTGTAAACTATAGCATGATTGTAAGTGCACGTTGTTATCGATGAATGTATAGATCTAGAGTACCACGAAGAAAACATGTTTGTTTTATAAAAAATGCTTACCACGTTATATAGACATATTAAGACGGTAACAAGTAATTGGGCAAAATTAGGGACATAGATAATTCGAGTTTAAATGGTGCCATGAATATTGCGACGCTCGGTAAAACTGTCTCCGTATTGGAAAGACCGCTAAACATACAACGCAGCGTCGCTTACATCGCCCATTTGCGAACGGCAGTGAATGTTTATGTGGAAGAGACCATAATTTATTGGATTTTAGAGGGGAGTTAAATGTGAGAGATTATTTATAGTTGATACCATATAAGGTTGAAGTTTTACCGTTTGACGAGCAATAGCTGGAAATGATATTGTGTGTTTGTGCGTGTGTGCGTGTGAGTGAGTGTGCGTGTGTGTGTGTGTGTGTGCGTGTGGGTGAGTGGTTGGGTGGGTGGGAGGGGTGTTTGTGTGTGTGTGTGTGTGTGTGTGTGTGTGTGTGTGTGTGTGTGTGTGTGTGTGTGTGTGTGTGTGTGTGTGGTTGGGAAGAGAGAGCGAGACAAAGAGAGAGAGAGCAACAACAATACAATGGAAACTATTATTTTCTTGTTTTCTCTTTTCTCTTTTCGTCACTAAACTTTCATTCATTCCACTATCATCTATAGGTGGAAATATGATTACCTCCTAATTCCAAGTTGTCTGTGAAGCTGTTTGAAGGTCTCTCCGAAGGGCAGGGACTCTGGATGTGTTGATTGAACACAGATTAATTAATTACACAGTTCATTTTTGAGAATGTCTCTCCATTGCTTTTTGGTTGTGTGTGTACTTCCTTCCGGTCTAGAAAAAGGAAGTTAAATGTTTTTTATTTGCCAGTTTTTTTTGTATTGCCATTCTGGCACTTTACTGCCACACATCTTTAACAAGTCACTATACTAGTAGGCTAATGCGTTGAACTTTGTACCAAAAGTTCATGAAAATTGGGATTTTCTCCTTTTTTAAAAGCAGTATTATGGCTTAAGGCTATTATGGGAGTAGATTAAGCTGTGAGGGGTTGGTGGAGAATAAATGTTTTGGCTCACACAGGTGATCTAATGTCTTATAAATCACTACCCTTAAATTTGGTTCCCATTTATTTGCTATGAGGCAGATCACGATGTCTTGGCTTTCCGAGAGATTACCACTGGTAACCATGAATAATTCTTTTCTCCTCTACATCAATGTGCCTTGGTTTTCCTGAAGAAATTTCCATAGCTCGAACTCGAAATAAATTTCCTTTGATTTTTTAACTATGGTGTGACTGATTCATGAGGAGCGATCAGTAGACACACATATACACGCAAAAAGTCTGAAAACCAGTCAAGAACTGACCAAAAATACCGAAGCATCAAACGCTAGTACTATTCATGTCAACTAAATCTAATTTTTGAAGCACTAGCTGGGCAAAATGTTTTGTTACTGAAACCTAAAGTTTTCTGTCATCTTGTTATTGCATGCTACTATTTTTCGCGTACCGCTCATCTGCTTGATTTAATTCCTGTCTCCGTTACGATCTATCAGTCTTTGTAAACCTCGTTCGGCAATTAAGAAGCAGATTACCTATTAAGAGTAGTACAGCACTAATCTCAGACAGCAATTGAATTTGGAGACCAAACCTTCAAGGAAACAAAAAATAAGACGGGAATAGTAACAGAGCAGTACGCTGGACGAGATAGTCTATCGTGTATTCTTCTTTGTAAAGCATTTTAAGCTTCACTAGGAATGTGTTAGAGCGAGCTGAAAAATTTACCCCGAGAACGCTTAGACAACACAAAACCTAGAAACATGCAGTTTCACATAAATTCCTTTATTGTTTCCAATGGACGAATGAAATTACTGGTATATGTCCTCAAATGCTCGACGATGATTTTTGAAATTGAACTCTTTAAAATTACTGCTCGTTCAAGTATTATTTACTGTGAGAAAACAGCCTCCAAGTTACCAAAGTATAATAGCAGACGAGGAGCGACGACCAAAGTGCACTGAAATGCATAAGTTCTGAGAGAATTTTAGGTCTGGCTCAATAGCTCTGGGAAAAAAAAACGCAAATACTCATAGGATCTGCAGAAATACTCTCTTAATTAATAAGGGTTTGTCCTTCTCTCTCTCTAGCTTTTTCCCCGCCAATCTTCATACATAAAATTCTCAGCTCATCCTTCAGGCCGTTGCAACATTTTCAAATTGACTTTAATAGCTTGGCGTGATGATTACAAATGTGGGTAAAAAACGTCCCTTTAGCATTTTCTAACAGCCCTAAAATTCTTGATAATCTTTTTGAAAAAAAGCAATCACCCCAAGTGTTCATCTTGAGTTAGTATTGCAATTTTTTTTTCTGAATTTTCCTTGTAATTGGCTAGCCTGAACAGCAGTATATTTGTCCAGCCTGCCAATCTTTCGCCAGTCCATGTACATCCATATGCACCCTTTTTCACAAATTTTCACAAACACCAATTTCATTTTATTCCTGTCCTGCATCTTGCATTCCATCTGTTTTGTTCCACAGGAAAAGAAATGGCGGCGGCACGTGAGGCTTCTCAGGAGGAGTTTATTTTTATTGTCATTGGCAAAACCGGAGCAGGGAAGAGTGCAACGGGTAACACAATTTTGAGTGAGAGAGCATTTGAATCAATGATGAGTACAGGGTCAGTGACAAAGATATGTGAAGCCAAGAGTGGCATAGCTCTGGGTCATAAAGTGACGATTGTTGACTGTCCAGGGCTGGCAGACACTGAGATGGATGACAAAGAGTCGTTGGAGCGACTGACTGTCGAGATTGAGCGAGTCATGAATATGTTCTCTGCAGGTTTTGATGCCATTCTAGTGGTCATTCATCTAGGACGACTGACAAAAGAGGACAAGAAAGCAGTTATGCAACTTAATAGAGTTTTGGGGGATAATTTTATAGAGGAATATGGCATACTCGTTGTCACGCATGGAGACACCTATAATCCAGAGGAAGCCGACAATCTGCCCTTCGGGGCATGGGCCAACAAACAAGGGGGCACTTTTAAAGAGCTACGCACTCAGTGCTGCAATCGAATGATCTTGTTCGACAACAGAACCACAGAAGGGAGTAAACAAGAGAAACAGCTGAAGGAATTGTTTGAAATCGTGAGAAAAAGGAGACAAACACCAAGGCGCTACAAACCTGAATCTTACCATCAAGCCCAACCGACACGCGATCACCTTCTGGTGGAATACCATGAGCCTTTTATTCGAGAGCGAACGGACAGAGACATAAAGGTCATCTTGCATGAGCTTGAGAAACTGGACCCTAAGGATACAAGTTTTGCCAAACTGGCTGATCTGAAAGCCCAGGTCAAGGTGTCGCTGAATAATCTTGGAGAGCAAGATAAAGGTACCGGAGCGCTGGAAAAAGTGATCTCTAAACTAGAGGATCTCATGAAAACTATTGAGGTGCGGATTTCTGAAGTGGAGAATTCCGTAAGAGTCGAGAGAGAAGTACAGGCAAAGAAAGACGACATCACTCAGGCTGTGGGAGGAGATGCAATGCAACGAATGATGCAGATGATTGCAGAACTTAAAGTGGACATGGAAGAGGAAAGGACAAGGAGAATTGAAAAACTTGAAGAAAGGCTCCAGTCACAGAAATGTGTAGTGCAGTAAATTGGCAAGAGCACAATAATTGAACATGAAAATCTGATTTCCAGATGTAATAAGCCCCTCGATTCTTTACCAGGTTTCTTTAAAAAAAATATTGAATAATCAAACTCATAGTTCGTGCGTAAAACGATTTTTGTGTAATATAGTCATGCAAAATCACATCAATCTCTTGTAATCTCGTTTTGTTGCCCTTTTTCTTTACGATCACACCTGGTCTTTTAAGGAACACTGAGGGTAAAGAGTTCAAGTTAACGAATCTGGTCTCTTGTCTAAAGGTACGAACACCATTGTGTCAGTGCCCTGACAGGTCCATTTTTTAGGATGTCATCAGGTTAATAATCAAAATGTAGGCGATGTTTCATTTTGCAATAGTTAAGTCATCTGTTTTTTTTTTTATAAAAGAGAGAGAGACACACACACACACACAAAGAGAGAGAGAGAGAGAAAGAGAGACAGAGAGAGACAGAGCGAGAGACATAGAGAGGTTATGAAGTGAAATGTGTGGGGGAGACGCGTTTGACATGCCGGTGCAATTTAATAAAACCTGAAAATCAAACTGATACGCCATTACATAGATAATCTATTTCAGTTGTATCTAAGACACGGGTTCAAATTTGTTCTATTTCAGTTGATGGGTTCTTTTTTTTTTAACCAGTTAAATTTCCTGAAGCACGTACGTTGATCTTTATTGTCTACCAATGGCGACACCGACTCCGACGCTATATTTATCAATTACATGATCGTATTTTCCAGAGTTAAGATAAACAGCAGGATGAGGGTTAGGCCTTTTTTTTATGGCTTGGATTTTCTGTAACAAAACACCGGGAACCCTCAATATTATATTGTTAACGTTAAATACAATACATGCCGTCATTTTCCGATTCATGTACACTTTCAGAATTATGATAAAACTAAAACCATTGGTATTTGTACCAGACACCGCCCACCTCCGTCCGCGAAAACTAGTTCCTCCCCTCATTATTTTCATAATGAAACACGTCGAATAAGCAACCACGTGAAGATACTCTTAGGAATTAAAAACTCAGTGGATTTTCGTCAAGGACGGCCATCAAATACAGTATTGATATCTCTACCCCTCAATTTTCTAGACATCACGGACTCTTTGGCAAACACATCTTCGCTCTACATCAGCAGCACCCTACAAAACTGCAGAGAGCCACGCCTACTTCACATGGAACTCCAATTTCCTATAGGCATGCAAGGATGGAGTCCAAGTCTCTCAACTTCTCCTTAATATGCCAATTAGACGACGATTTTATCACTTAAGGCAAAAGCTTTGCTGACTTCCTCTGCAACTTAGCAAGTTTTGGGGCAGGATTAATGTCTCCCGGCCTCCCACACTCAAGAAAAAGAAAAAGAACTGGGATACCTGCACAATACCTGCCATTTCCACCCTTTCCATTATGAGGCGGTACCATCTCAAATGGACACGTTGATAGGATAAGTCCTGGCACAAAACCAGTATGTTCTTCACTCTCAACTCAAAGAAGTGCCGATAGCACAGTTCCTTGTCAAAAAGAAATTACTCGCTTGCACTATTGGAAACCTGTTTCCAACTATTTTAACCAGCCTCGCAACATTCAAGACATTGGGCTTGTGGCATGCCTTTCCAGGGCAAACAACGTTTTGAAGCGGATTAGTGTCTTATTCTGTAGACTAAACTCTGCTCCCCCGCTCCTTCCTGTGTACAACCAAAACTGTAGTTATTCGTAATGCATTTGTGGCGTTAGCTGTCCTGAGCAGGCAGGAAAAGGTTCCGTCAATGAACTCGCATCAACCTGCCCTGCATTAGCGTGGTCACCCTTGGTCTTCCTGGCCTTGGGCATCTCCTGTGACACCTGTTACCCGAAACCATTGCAGTTGGTAGAATGTTGGTGGGGTAACATTAGATATCCCAGTAATAGTTACCACTCTGGTACCGGCGTTGAGATACCCGACAATTTGAATACTTTCTCGTTCTGTAAAGTGCGGCATTGGAACAATAAAGCAATTAATCCAAATCTCCCGATGGCCAATTTAGCACGAGAACATAATCATAATTATTATACTAGAGCTAATGGGTGAACATGAAAGCCATAACTCCGTGACTATGTGACCATTAAGAAACTTTGTGTACTACCTCAATTTTTCACCATAACTTCCGGAGACTGATCCATTTTTGGACAAAATACAGTCTTTAATGCGATTTATTTACTTTTCTTGGCAGCAAAAAGATAATGGAAAAGTACTATCAGAAATTTCACTGTGTCTTTGTGACCACCATTCAACCAAAGTCACTTAGACAGGCTTTACAATAAGCGACAAAAATTACAATACAAACATGTTGATAGGTCAGAAAAACGCATTTCATGAGTTGAGATTTTGTGAATGATTTTTTTTTTTTAACAATTGAAAATTGAGTACAATTCTTGTATTTGCAACTTTCAGGGACTAAAGTCCCTATTACACGTTCAGACAAACTGATCACTTCCGTCGATTTAAATTTTCTTCAGTTTTGTCTACCCGAGCGTTGCTATTGCACGTTCAGTTCTGTCTCATTGGGTTGTGTTCGTGGTGAGCCAAGAAGTTTCATCACGATGACTACCTTGATGATTTGATAGCTGTTTCTGTTCTTGTGAAAACAAAAGAAAAAGAAAAAGGCTTATTTGGACAAAAGGTTGGCTCTCAAAAAGTACAGCAAAGAAACAAAAGGCTCGTGCAGCATGATACACATCAGCGATAACTGAGAAAACGTGTTGTCAGGTTGAGAACACTGACGAAGAAGCTCTTTTGAAATATAACATTATTCTGTTTTATTACGTTTTTTTCATGTTTTAGATGAAGCATCGAACTGAGTTTCATGAGACCCATATCGCTAACTTGGATGTGGTGATGGCGAAATGCGATTAGCTTTTTGATTTAACACCACTTCGAAATTTTGTCTTGTAAAAATGTATTGTGCCCGCTGAAAGGTTTAATGAGCCATTGATGTCGAAAGCATTTCGTTAGCTCCTGCCAGAAACTAACATTGGTCGGGTGGATTTTTTTTAAAACGCGGTCTAATGTTCTCGGACTATCGACAGACCGTCAGTTTTTTGTTTAATCAGCTTTCTTAATTACATGTTGTGTCGATTTGCCTGAAGATCTGCAGACATCAATCCGTTTTGTCTGTCCTTATAATATTGGCCCATTATATGCCAAATACCACGATCCCATAACCACAGCCAAAGGACCAATTTTGCCTTTGCATTAACGGAAGTCGTTCCTTTGCTGTCATTGGCGAAATTTGTTTCTTCTTTTCTTCAATCTGAGTTCCCACTATCTTTAGTAAAATCTGAAATGTTGCAGATTTCATTCTCATTTATAAGAAGACGCATTTTCTTTCATTATTTAGTCGCAAATGAAGATGATGGTGGGATTTTACCAAAAGTTTGCCTTGGTTGAAAAATGTTCTGAAACCAGTCTTACTTTAACCGATGCAGCAACAGTTACGACTGAACTTATTTTGGTGCGAGGAAAGGGAATGGAATAAACACTGAAAACATACCATTTCCTTTACACATCCTTATGTTTCTCTATAAAAAATGAAATATGTAAGGGGGGTGGGAAAGGAATACACTCTGTCTAAGCTATAAGGAATACGTTCTCTTTGTTGTTGTAGTATCTACCCAAATATTAGCCATTACTATGAATACCAAAAGCATCATTATTTCATTATTATTATTATTGTTATTAATAAAATATATATTCAAATAGACAACTCAAAACTGGTGTCACGCATGGATTTCTCATTTCTACACCGATTCACAGGAAACTTTTCATGCCGTTTACTTTTAGACCAAAGATCAGTTTGGCAGCCCTACGTTTTCTCTACAGATTTTCAGGAAAAAAAAAAAAACAACAACATAATTATTTTGCTTTCCGCGTGTCCACGTCTATGTTAAAAAAAAAATGCAGCATATTTCTATGTGAGGCCACTGACCATGCACAGTATGGTGGCGTTCGGAAGCACGGTCACTAACACATTATAGTAAATAAAGGTACTATTGCCCACGGACGACTGTTTTTGACATGTTTTCAATATGAAAGAACGGAAAATGAGGAAAATCGGGCCAGATCTGGCTTCATAGCATCCATAGACCTGAGAGAAAGAGGCAGGGAGAGGGAGGGAGGGAGGAGGCGGAAGCTGTACCTCAGGTAATAATTTTGATAATTGAATGTTGAGGGTGCTTTAACGAGAGGCTCGATATTGTAATGTTCATCAGTGAATTAAACTGATGATAACTTTTTACACGATATCTACGAGTAAATTCTGATCGGTCACTGATTCCCTTCCCCACCACCTATGCATTTCTCTTACTATAAACTCCATCAAACACTTTACGAGCATGAAGCGGGTGTGCCTGTTTGCTTACTCTTCGTAACAAACTGGATATCAGAGAAACCTGTTGTTATGGGAATGTAGTCTAGTTACAAAGCCGAATAGAGAAAATACTGAGTAATGTTCACTGTTCAGCTATGGCTTACAGTATAAGCTATCACGGTCCCGGAGCAAAAGCCATCACAGAAAATCCACATGAACACAGACAACATAAAGAGCTGCCCATGTTTAAAATCAAGATGTCAATATGGTGGTGATGAGAATAATTACATAACTTGATGATCGGATCTTATCTGGGCACACGGTGGTCTAGAGACAAGGTGCTCCCCTCTCATAGCGAAGGTAATGGTTTCAAATCTTGGTAGGTGTAGGCATGTTGGAATTTTGGGATTTTTCTCATACTTTTCTTTCCCTGATCCTATGGTGGGTAGGATCGAGCATCTAGTCTTCTTGGATAAAGACAAAAAACTTGGAGGGCCCGTGTGCACGTTGCGCATGTTAAAGATACCTTGGCAGTTGGATATCGACAAGAGCAGGCCGAACAGGCCGCTGCCCGGGGAAAATTGAATAAAATGTATCCCTACCTCTGGGTGCAATGACACTGGGGCAAATTTCCCACATGAGATTAAAGAAGTATACAAATACAAATACAAATACATGACCCGAGTAAAAATAAGAGAGGCTGGCGATCGGGTCATCTAAAACCCGACTGTAATGTAAGTGTAAATAGTGGTGATCCTGTCTAATAAGGTCCTGTAGGTAGCGTTAAAGATAGCATAAACCGGTCTGTTATGACCCAATGCACAGCCTGCTCAGTTTACTACGTTCTCTTGTCGCTGCCTGAGACTTTTTCATCTAGTCCTATTGCACGGAAATAGTAGTAAAGTAGTAGACAACAGTACTTCCTCTCTGTCGTCTTTTTTGTTGCTGTTTTTTTCCAGTTTGGGGGTTTTGCACATCCAGATCACTGGCACTCACGAACGTATTACATTATCAAACGTGTCGTGAGAATTGTCTTATTCTGTCACTTCATTTGCCTTGTTTACACGGATGGTGGGGAATCTGACCAGTTTGGATCCATCCTTTCCACCTCTGTCATAACATTCAACGACAGTGCAACTGGCAGTG